>CM035410.1:45103056-45355556 GCA_020310875.1 Ceratopteris richardii
GATTCCATTGACATCATTACCTATAATGATGATTTCATCAACATAAACACAAAGGTATATTACCTCTAAATTACTTCTCTTGATGAATAGAGAAGTATCTGCCTTGCTCATGACAAATTCTTGGTCTTGGAGGTATGTAGTTAACCTATAATTCCATGCCCTAGGTGCTTGCTTCAATCCATATAAAGCCTTTTTTAATTTGCAAACATATGTTACCTTCTTAGGGTCCTCATAGCCAGGAGTTTATTACATATATACCTGTTCTGAAATCCATCCATTCAAGAAAGCATTCTTGACATCCAATTGGTACATATTCCAATTTTTTGATGCAGCCACATTAACCAACACTTTGATAGTTGGCATCTTGGCCACAGGTGAGAATGTCTCCTCATAGTCAATGCCTTGGGTTTGTGCAAAACCCTTGGCTACCAATCTGGCTTTGTACCTATTAATTGTACCATCAAAATTTCTTTTAAGTTTATAGATCCATCTGGATCCTATTACCTTCATGGAGTCATTCTTGGGTACTAACTCCCATGTATCACTTTCTTTAAGTGCTTCAATCTCTTCATCCATAGCTTCTTTCCATTCTGATTTAATTATGGCTTCTTCATATGATCCTAGTTCTTCATTTGACAAATCTTTGGCAATATAAACAGAATGTTTAGTAACAAGAGATGTATCATACCCATATCTGATAGGTTCTTTGCTTTCTCTTTGTGATCTTCTGGTTGATTGAGTTGAAGATTCAGGTATGTGTTCAAGTCTCTTCATCTTCATTTTGCCCTTGGACTTCCATGCCTTGAACTCCTCAAGATTTATAGTGTCCATCATCTGAACTTGTGTCCTCATTCTGAGTTGGTTCCTCTTTAGCAAGACTTGGAAACTCCTCTTCCAAATCATAGGGTAATTTAACCTTCCTGCATTCATTCTCATACCAAGAATCATTTTCATCAAAGACAACATCTCTGCTTACCATGAATCCCTTATTGGTAGGGTTATAAAACCTGTAACCTTTTTGATTTAGATAAAGATACATTTTTCAGCCTTTGGGTCTAGCTTACCTCTTATCTGAGAAGGAATGTGTACATATGCTACACATCCAAATATCCTGCAATGGTCAAGTGAGGATCTCTTACCATGCCATGCTTCATAGGATGTGATGCCATCAAGAGACTTAGATGGTAACCTGTTTATGAGGTAAGTGGCAGTAGAAACACTCTTTGCCCATAGATAGTTAGGTAACTTTTTCTCATTCAACATAGATCTAGCTGTCTCAACAATTAACCTATTTCTTCTTTCAGCTACCCCATTCTGTTCAGGAGAATACCTTGTGGTTATTTCTCTTTTGATGCCTCTGTCCTGCAAGAAGTTTTCAAACTCATGGAGAAGTACTCACCTCCTCCATCTAACCTTAGCCTCTTCAAATTCTTCCCTGTCTGGTTTTCAACTAGTGCAAGATATTTTTTAAAACAATTAAATACCTCATCTTTGTGCTTCATGAAGTACAATACAGTCCATCTGCTATAATCATCAATAAAAGATACATAATACCTTGAACCTGAGACTGAGGGGTCTTTGCTTGGTCCCCATACATCTGTGTGGACAAGCTCTAGGTAGTCTTCATGCATGTATCCTTTCCTTGAGAAGGGTAACCTGTGAGACTTCCCAAATTGACAAGCACCACACTTATAAATCATATGTTGCTTGGATACATTAGGTATTCCAAGCACACATTGATCCCTGCATAATTGCTTCAAGGTTCTTTCTCCTATATGCCCTAATCTTTTGTGCCAAATCTCAAGTTCTGAAAGTGTTTGGTCTTTATAGATGTATAGTGCAATATTCTTTGTGTCTTCCAACTCAAAAGTGAAAAGTCTACGTGATTTTTCTCCTTTAGCAATCCTCTTGAACCCATGTCTTGGATCCTCCACAAATGCTTCATATTGGTTGAATCTAACCTGCAAACCTTTCTCCACAATCTGTGCAACACTCATCAGATTTTTGGTAATGGTTGGTACATAGAGTACCTTGCTCAACAAATTCTGATTTCCATCACAAGTCTTAACATTTCCAACTTTAACTACTGAGTGCTTGGTGTCATCACTTGTTTGGACATGATGCTTACCTTTTGGTTCCTCAAGATCACAGAGTAGTGCTACATTGCCAGCCACATGATTTGAGCATCCTGAGTCAATGTAGAATAGGTGTTCATCATTTGTACCTGATTTTGAAGTCATGTTCATGATCAGAAGAGAGTCATCCTGCTCCTCTATGTAGTTGTTGTAGTACTTCCTAGATTTGAATCCTCCTTGGTAGTTGCCATTGTAATTATTGTTGTAATTGTTGTTGTAGTTGTTGTTGTAGCCTTGGTGATGATTAAATCTACCTCTTGATTGTGAGTATCCACCTCTTTGGTATCCTCTTCCTCTCTGATTCTTGTAATTCCTGAAACACTCATCTGTAGTATGATTTGATAAACCTCAAATGTTACATGGTGAGGAGTTATAGGATCTCCCCCTACCTTGCTTACCTCCACTGCCCCTTCCTCTTGATGATTTACCTCTCCCTGCATAGTTGGCTTGGGAGGTAGAGCCTTCATCTTCAACCTTCTTGTTCTTGCCTTTATCTTTAGACTTCTTATCAGTGTATAGGGCAGAGGAGTTATTACATTTGGATGTATCTCCATTCTTGTTGAGCTTTGCTTCATGAGTAAACAATTGTCCCATGAGAGTTGTAAGATCTGGAATTTGCATGTCCATGTAAAGGTCCATGGCAATGGTGAAGCTTTCCCATTTGTCATCAGCCTTGATCCCATTGATCACTTGCCTTACAATCTACTCTTCTTCAATCTCTTCTCCTATGCTTGGTAACTAATCTGCCACATCTTTAATCTTCATCACAAATTCTGAAACAGCTTGCTTAGGTTGCTTCCTTAATGTTGTGAATTCAATCCACAACTGATTTTTCCTAGCCCTTGTGTTGGAGGAAAAATATGATGACAAGGTTTCCCAAGTCTCTTGGGATGTCTTACAATTTCTAGTATGTGGAAAAAGAAAATCAGAGATGAGTTGAGTAAATAAGACCTTGCCAATGCATCCTTAGCACACCATGTGTTGAGCTTTTCATGTTCTTCCTTGGTTGGTAATCCTCTTGTTTTAAATGAGGGCAATTCCTCATCTCATGAGATGTATCCATAGAGACTCCTTCCTTGTAAGTAGGTCTTCATCCTTAGAGACGATTCTTGATAGTTGTTCCTCTCCAAATTATCAATAAGTGAAGGAAAACCATCTCCCATTTTACCTTAGTTTGCTCTGATACCACTGTTGGGAAAGATGGATGGATGCTCCAAGAGACTAAGTAGGTACTGCTAAAACCTGCTTTGTACTAGCCCTCTTTTACTTTAGGATTGATATCTAGACCTCCTTAGCTTTCCAATGACACCATAAAATGGTCTATGTACTTTGGAAATGATGTGTGTAATGATTGAACAAAAACAGATAACCTTGAAAACCTTCTATTTATGTCTTGACACCTGCTCGGTATTTTGCTCAATATGACCAGCACAGTAGGAATTGGAAACATTCCTTTTAGAGGTATCTAATTAGCTTAGTAAGCTAACTATTCCAAGTGGAATGATGTAAAAAGATAAACTATGCGAAGAGAAATGAATTTAGCAAGTTAAGCTATACCCCCGATTTTTTAGGATTGTAGGAGATATTGACTAGTGATCACCTCGATGCCGATTTCTCTTAAATGGATGAATAGAATCTTTTCAAACTTGGGCAGCACGTAGAAAACTTCACGCTGAATCCAAGAAGCTTTGAATCACTGAATTTGGTGAAGAATTGACCGAGATATGCACTTCACAAGTTGACAGACTTTTGAGTAGTATGACAGAGAACTCAGAAATGAACAATGTGAATGTATGTATTAATGAACACTTGTATACAAACCCATTGGCATGAAAGTCATTGCCTAATGTTGTAAATAGGTGTGGGCTATAGTGTAGGCCTCACACACACTCAAAATCACTGATGAGAAGCTCGGGAATGATGAGTTCTACACGCGACTTTTCCATGTCCATTTTTATAAGGAATGAGTAAAAATTTGAATTCAAATTCAAACTTTTGGCTCCCTATGATCAAGCTCCTATATCCTAGGAGATATTCCTTCAATCAAATAGCTAACATTTTCCACGAATCCTTTTGGTAGGTGTTTACAAAAGATGCCAAGTCAATTTGACTTTTACAAGGAGATAAAGTGGTAATTAACCACTAGCAATAGTTCCTATGCTTCTTCATGGGTGTATAGACTTCAATGTATCCATCAAGCTAAATGTTCAGGCTTGTGAATTACACCAACAGTATATGTATATGTATATGTATATGTATATGTATATGTATATGTATATGTATATGTATATGTATATGTATATGTATATGTATAAGTATATGTAATAGGCCTCTTTTCTAGTGAAATAATTCATTTTGAACTTTCTGAATTTCATTGTGGGGATAATGCTTAGAACAAATAATTAGGTCATTTTATGCATGTAGGAAAAATTATTGGGTTGACAAGTTTCATATTCTCTTTCTAGACCTTAATTGCATCATGTTTTCCATTGGGATTTTGAAGGTGAAGATGAAAGAATTAAGGAAAACTCTATATGAGGGAAAGGTAGAGCAAGTATAAGAGAATAAAAGTGCCGGTGTGAAATTTTTGTGAATCATGTTTTAAGTACCTCGTTCAGGGTCCTACATTTAGTTCATTGTAAGAAAATGCCTTGATTTTACTCTCTCTAGAATTTGGAAACTTGCAGGGCTCAAAAGTGGCATTTGGAGATGGATTTGGATCTCGGACGTCTCAAACACTATTGTGCAGATCGAAAAATTGAATAAAAGTGTCTCTCACAAGCTTAAGCTAACTCCTCATTGTTTTTGAGTTACAAGGCTTTAAAAAGAGCCGTTTTCTCCAACACTTAAAAAAAAAAAAGAAAAACGAGGGCTTATCTAATTCTATTTGAATCTATGATTCAGATGCTCACGTGTCACCATGTCTAATTATGGATGTTTTCGGATATGTCTTCTTGGTGTTTTTCTGCTATTTTTGACAGGTACGCTAAAGAAAGAAAGCACACTACGATCACATGGGTTTTTGCGAAAGTTTGGAGAAACTCAACTTTTTCTAAATTTGGTGGATCGCACACTTCTTTGGAAAAAGGCAGCGATCAAACTGGGATATAGAAAAACCTGCGCATCAACGCAAAGGATACACAAAAATCTGAGAATTACCTTGTGATTGAGAGTGTGATTGAGAGTGTGATTGAGAGTGAGAGTGAGAGTGAGAGTGTGATTGAGAGTGCGAGTGAGAATGCGATTGTGATAGCTCGGGGGTGGTCGGGAGGTAGAGGCTTCGTCAAGAAGCTATTGTCCAAAGCTATTGTAACCATTGATTCACATCTATAATATCAGAATTCTTCCTTCTCTGCATCATATTTGTTCTACTCTTCCAAATCAGATTTTCTTTTACCTTGTGCAATCTCTGCGTTCTTCTCTCCACTGTTATTTTTTAGTAATCAAAAGATTGTGATTGGGGATAGATTGTGATTGAGGAAACGCTACAAGTGGTATCAGAGAAGAATCAATCCGCGAGAACGATGGAAGGTCTAACACAAAAGGTTCGTGAACAAGAGGAGCTTATTCAGAAGCTTCTTGCTGAATTGCGCAAAGAACGAGGGGGAAAGCAACCAGAAGGAGCAACAAATTTGTTTCTGGAGCTGAACGATGAAATAGATGAAGGTGCGGGAACATCTAGCGTACCTCGCAAAAAACAAAAACGCAGAACGCTATTGTTCTCCACACTACCATATGGAGAAGAAGATGGAGTTCTACAATTTCCGACAACACGAAAGTGACAAGCATAGCTTATCTGTTGATGAGTACAAAGAGAAGTTCCTACGTCTTCATAAATATGCATTAGAGGTTAGTGGTAATGCTCTAAAGAGTAAATTTATTGAAGGGCTTCGTGAGGAACTTCGCTATCAAGTCAAGGGATCTGGATGCATTGATTTTCTTGATGCTGTTGCGATGGCCGAGAACTTTGAGAAGATGGAGAAGTTCAATTTGCAAAAGGCAAATAGAAGCAGATTCATTGCAACGGGACATAGGCCACAAAGACTTGTTACAATGAACATGAACAATTCAAAGAAAACTCCATCTTCTAATAATTTAGGTAAGAACCCTACTCCGCCGGTGGAAAATCAAAGGAGCCGTCAACCAATTGAGTGGCAACAAGACCCTAATTTTATTGAGAGGGCGAAAAGACTTGGTCTGTGTTTTCGTTGCGGGGAGCAAGGGCATCGGACATATGAGTGCTCGAACAAGGCAATCTTTCGACCCGCACAATCAAAAGCGATAAACATCATCGAGGAGGGTACAATTATTGAGCAAGTAGATGATGGCGGTAAGTGCGCTAACTCTACTTTACGTTGCATGGTAGTTAGTTCTTTCCCAAAGGCTTCTCTAATCAGGATTCCGGGTATGATTTCTGCGCATAAAACCAGATTTTTGATCGATTCAGGTAGTACCCATTGTTTTCTATCTTTCAAATTGGTACAAAATCTAGGGATAGCCCTAAATACGCAGATAACCAGACCTATAGAGATGGCCAATGGACGATTACACTACACGAAAGGATATGTTGAAAACCTTGAATATACTCTTTCTAATAGACGCTTTTCTGGAAGCTTCCATGTAATTGAGATGAAACAGAGTGATGTAATCATAGGTATGGATTGGTTAGTTAAAAATTCTGCGACAATTAATTGTGAACAAAGAACGATCACTATGAAGCTAAATGATGAATCTATTCATATTCTAGGTGATGTCTTTAATCCTAAGCCTACTCTTATTTCTGCTATGTAGATAATTAGAGGTATACGTGATGGCTGTAAAACATTTGTAGTGTATGTGAACAATCTGCATCAGGAAGGTAATGATGAAGATATTCCAGATTATGTAGGAAATCTCTTGAAAGAATACGCCGATGTATTTCCAGAAGACTTGCCCGGTATACCCCCACCTAGGTAGATTGACCATGCCATTGACCTATATCCAGGGAGTGAACCATATTCTAGAGCACCCTATAGATTTAAAATTGATGAACTAAAGGCGCTTAAGATTCAATTAGATGATCTTTTGAAGAAAGGCTTAATAAAACCGAGTGTCTCACCTTGGGGTGTGCCTGTTTTATTTCAGAAGAAGAAAGACGGCCCTTACAGATTATGCATTAACTATAGGGGGTTGAATAAAAGAACAATTAAGAATAAGTATCCACTCCCTCACATAGATGACTTATTAGGTCAATTAAGTGGAGCGACCATATTCACAAAGATTGACTTAAGATCTCGATATCACCAAATTAGGATCAAAACAGAGGATATTCCTAAGGCGGCTTTTCGAACACGATATGGTCACTATGAGTTTACGGTTCTACCTTTTGGTTTAACAAATGCTCCTGCCACATTTATGTGCTTGATGAATAATATTTTTCACGATTACCTAGATGAATTCATCTTAGTCTTCCTTGATGATATATTTGTGTACTCTAAAGATGATTCGGAGCATGCGGTACATCTCAAGAAGACTTTGCAGACTCTTAAAGAACACAAATTGTATGGGAAAAAGAGTAAGTGTTTCTTTGCTAAGGATAAACTTGTGTATCTAGGAAGAGTAATATCAAAAGAAGGAATCCTTATAGATGAAAATAAAGTAAAAACAATGTTGATTGGCCGATTCCTAAGACTGTAAGGGATGTTCAAAGTTTTCTTGGGTTGGCACAATATGAAACAGCACATATTAAGGATTTCTCTAAGATAGCTACTCCCCTCACCGAATTAACTAAAAAGAATGTAGGATTTGCGTGGAGTCATGCCTGTCAAAAATCATTTGAAACATTGAAACAAAAAGTCGTTGAGAATTGTGTTTTGAAAATACCAGAATTGGGAAAGCCTTTTGTGGTTGCATGTGATGCAAGTGGTAGTCAGATAGGATGTGTTATTTCACAAGATGGCAGGGTGGTTGCATATGAGTCCAGAAAACTAAGAAAACATGAACTTAACTATCCTACTCATGATTTAGAAATGCTTGCTGTTGTGCATGCACTTAAGCATTGGAGACATCTATTGCTAGGAGTTAAGTTTGAATTGAAAAAAGATCATCAGAGTTTAAAATACATCTTCACACAACCATTGCTTAACAATAGACAGAAGCGTTGGATTGAATTATTAAGCGAGTATGATTTTGACATTAAGTATCTTGCTGGTAAGGAAAATAAGATTGCTGATGCATTGAGTCGGAGACCTTTGTGTAATCTTGTTTCTGTAATAAATTCTGATTTTCTCAGTCAAATTCTAGAAGAGATAAAACAGGATCCTTTTTATACACCTATTTTGAGTTCTTTGAATGCAAACAGGGGATCGATGTATGAGGAAAAATTTCATTTGCAGAATGGAACATTTTATTGTAACAATCAGCTATGCATATTGTCTGAATCTCCATTAAAAGTAAAAATATTGCATGATTGTCTTGATGCACCATTTTTTGCACATCTAGGTTATTCGAGGACTTATGTTAAAACAAAGTATTCTTACTTTTGGCCATGTATGAAGCGGGATATTAGAAAATATGTAAGTGAATGTTTGAAGTGCCAACAGGTGAAATCTGAGTTTAAGAGGATGCCAAGAATGCTTCAACCTTTGGATGTTCCAAATCAGAAGTGGGAGTCTATTTCTATGGACTTTATCACTAAGCTACCTATGACTAGAAGTAAGCATGATACCATATTTGTTGTAGTCGATCGGCTTACCAAGATGGCACACTTCTTTCCTATGAAAAAGACTGATACTGCATTGAATGTTGCAAGAATCTTTGTAAAAGAAATATTTCGATTGCATGGAATGCCTAAAAGCATAATTCTTGATAGAGATTCTAGATTTACGTCAAACTTCTGGAGAGCAACGTTTGAATCAATTGGAACTCAACTTTGTATGAGTACAACTTTCCATCCACAAACTGATGGGGAAACCGAGAGGGTTAACAGGGTAGTTGAGGATATGTTGTGTATGTATGTGAATGAAAAGCAGGATAATTGGAGTGAACATTTACCCTTGGTTGAGTTTGCATACAATAGTGCATGGCATGCATCTATAAAAATGACTCCGTTTGAAGCTATGTATGGTCATAGCTAAGTAGAAGTATCCAAAGAAATGCTTGATAAGATGGATGAAGAACTTGGAAAAATTAAGAAACATATAAGAGAAGCTCAGAAAAGACAAAAGAAGCTCTATGATTCAAAGAGAAGACCAGTTGAATTCCAAGTTAATGATATGGTATTTCTTAAAGTTAATCCTCACCGATCTAACTTGTTGCTAGGGAAGGATCGTAGACTTTCTCCTCGATATGCAGGCCCTTTTAAAGTTTTGAAAAAGATTGGATCTCTTGCTTATTTGCTAGAATTACCTAAATATCTAAATGTGCATCCTGTCTTTCATGTCAGCTTACTTAAAAGATATGTGTCTAATGTTGCTCATGTTTTGCAGGACAATTATAAGCTGAAAGATGATGGCTCTTTTGAGCTTCAACCGGAAATAATATTAGATAGGAAGGAAAGATTTCTTAGAAATAGATCTATAGTAGAAATTTTGGTGAAATGGCATTCATACCCAGTAGAAGATTCGAGTTGGGTGAATTTAGATGACTTTCTAACACATTATCCTTCTTTCCAACTCTGAGGACAGAGTTCTTAAAGGGGGGAAGAATTGTAATAGGCCTCTTTTCTAGTGAAATAATTCGTTTTGAACTTTCTGAATTTCATTGTGGGGATAATGCTTAGAACGAATAATTAGGTCATTTTATGCATGTAGGAAAAATTATTGGGTTGACAAGTTTCATATTCTCTCTCTAGACCTTAATTGCATCATGTTTTCCAGTGGGATTTTGAAGGTGAAGATGAAAGAATTAAGGAAAACTCTGTATGAGGGAAAGGTAGAGCAAGTATAAGAGAATAAAAGTGCCGGTGTGAAATTTTTGTGAATCATGTTTTAAGTACCTCGTTCAGGGTCCTACATTTAGTTCATTGTAAGAAAATGCCTTGATTTTACTCTCTCTAGAATTTGGAAACTTGCAGGGCTCAAAAGTGGCATTTAGAGATGGATTTGGATCTCGGACGTCTCTAACACTATTGTGCAGATCAAAAAATTGAATAAAAGTGTCTCTCACAAGCTTAAGCTAATTCCTCATTGTTTTTGAGTTACAGGGCTTTAAAAAGTGCCGTTTTTTCCAACACAAAAAAAAAACGAGGGCTTATCTAATTCTATTCGAATCTATGATTCGGATGCTCACGTGTCACCATGTCTAATTACGGATGTTTTCGGATATGTCTTCTTGGTGTTTTTCTGCTATTTTTGACAGGTACACTAAAGAAAGAAAGCACACTAGGATCCCATGGGTTTTTGCGAAAGTTTGGAGAAACTCGACTTTTTCTAAATTTGGTGGATCGCACACTTCTTTGGAAAAAGGCAGCGATCAAACTGGGATATAGAAAACCTGCGCATCAACGCAAAGGATACACAGAAATCTAAGAATTACCTTGTGATTGAGAGTGTGATTGAGAGTGAGAGTGAGAGTGAGAGTGTGATTGAGAGTGCGAGTGAGAATGCGATTGTAATAGATCAGGGGTGGTCGGGAGGTAGAGGCTTCGTCAAGAAGCTAATGTCCAAAGCTATTGCAACCATTGATTCACATCTATAATATCAGAATTCTTCCTTCTCTGCGTCATATTTGTTCTACTCTTCCGAATCAGATTTTCTTTTACCTTGTGCAATCTCTGTGTTCTTCTCTCCACTGTTATTTCTGAGTAATCGAAAGATTGTGATTAGGGATAGATTGTGATTGAGGAAATGCTACAGTATATGTATATGTATATGTATATGCATATGTATATGTATATGTTCTTAAAAGTCATGGTGCAAGCTAAAATCTCTTGGAGATCAACCGTGGACATTGTGTAGAATGTAGAGATCCCTAAAAGAACTTGATTACATTATGTTAAATCAATAAAACTCTCCCCCATTCATCTGAACTAGGTTTTCCAGTTTAGGATCTTGATTTCTTCTGGGAAAGATGGTTCCTATATTTTAGTGGCTAGCTTATGAAATTATCTTGTACTTATTTTGAGTCATCATGGGGTATTTTTAGTTCATTCAGAGTGTGCACTAAGTGTTGCAATTGTAGTAAGAAAGCTTATTGGTTATGCTAGCCCCTGATTTTTTTCATTGATAGCTTTGAGTAGACATATCTATGCATGCGCACAGGGAATGTTGTAACTTTCTATCATTACAATATTAGCATTGATTCTACCTCATTATTTATCCATTTGAATATTGGCATCGGATATATATTAGCATCTAGCTTACGCACACGAAGCTTTTGAAGCACTATTTGGTTTGTTTGAGAGAAACATTTAAACAAGTGAAATTTGTTGATTAATTTCTCTCTTTGTGCAAAGGTTCTATTGGAGCTAGTGTTCTATGAGTTGTAGGGAGTGGTTCCTCTTTTGTGTATATAAAGTCCTTTTCTATATGTTTTGTGTCCTTGGATAGCTTTTATAATTCTTTAAAGGTGAGGCAACTTTGAGATTCATTGTTTGGTTAATCCGCGATTAAAGCTTGCTAGAGTGAAATGTGGCCTCCTTTTGACTAACTACTATGTGCAAACAACTAGCTCATCTTGTAGACATTATTCTTCTGGGTTTAAGCATCCATTTGGAGTGGAATTTGTCTTTTTTCCTGAAAAGACCCTTTTTTCTAGTAGATATCGACAAAAGCTCACTAGAGCTATCTACATATGCTCTCATAAAGAGGAATTTGGGTGTTGAAAGGTGTAGAAAAGTTTACCTGTGGAGGTCATTGATGCTTCTTGGTTGCATAGAGGTCTAGGATATGATGGTCTAAGATTTGCATAAAAAACAACTTGCTAGATGTAGCTCACATCAAGAGGGGAGGTATTCTACTCAAAGTTTCAAGTATGGAAGGTTTCAATCTAAGGAAATGTTTGGGTTAATATAACAAAGCCTCATTTATAATTACACACATTGGAGCATTAGTGAAGGGCTAAAGGAAGTAGAAAAAACTAGACATGGTAGATTTCAACAATCAAATTCAAAATTTAAATAAGCGAAACTATCAAACATGGAGATTTAAGCTCTTCAACTACCTTATGCGCAAGGGTGTATGGGGATTGATTAGTGGAAGTTTTCTAGGACCTAGGTTGGATGAAAATAAAACTAATGATGAGACAAAGGGTTTTAGCGAATGTAATTAAAGAGACAATAGGGTGGTCTTTATTCTTTCCCAACACATAAGCAATAGCATGATTGTCCATATCTAAGATGTTGACTCAAGCATGAAGTTATGGGAGACACTTGAGAGGCTTTATTGAAGGAGCACTAAAGCAAGGAAGATCCAGATTTTTGTAGGAGCTCAACAACCTTAGGAAAATCTCAAGGATTAGCATATGACTACATAGATAAGTTAAAAGAGTTTTCAAATGCATTCAAATCCATTGGAAGATAGGTAGATGATGATGATCTTGATGCATATACCCTCAATGGTTTTATGGATGATGTGAAGTGGAAGCCCTTTACCACTTCAATGTTAAATAAGGATAACATCCTTGATTTTGAGCAATTGGTTGCTCCCATGGTCATAGAAGAGATGAACATCGATGGAGGTGGAACTAAAATCAAGGATGCACAAATCTTTTATGAATGTGATCAAAGGAGGCAAAGATGATGAGGACAAAGCAAGGGAAGAGGAAAGTTGGAGGAAAGAAAGGCCACTCAAGTAATGAAGGACATGACTAGGGCACCTCATCATATAGAGATAGAGCAAGAGCAAGAGGAAGAGGAGGAAGGCGTCAACAGAAAAGGAATTCAGTCATAGAAACATGTGACATATGTGGCAGTTTTGGCCATTATTATTAGACTCAAGAGATCACAAGGAGGAGATTATTGAACCATACCCTAAGAGGGACGATTAGGTAATCATCCTCAACCATGGCTTTTGGGGTAAGTGGTTAGCCCATCGTACTCCTAGCTGGTATTTCATGAGATCAATTCCTAGAATTGGTATAAGAGCCTAGGAAGTAGCCCTGGGCAAGGTTGATGGAAGTTGTGCATGGCACTTTCAAAGATTGGCCCAAGAAAGATTAGAGTGCATGTTTGAATCCATAGGCTAGATTTAGATGTGTAAGCTACCATTGGAAAGCTCTCTAAACAAGGTTTCTTGCAATGATAGCACTAGATGGTGGATCAAAGATCTCTAGAATAGGTGAGAACTAGGTTCCAGATGTTGAGGTTAAGAACAAGGGCTCAAGACACCAAGGTTGAGAACACGGCAAGTCTGTAGGCGAGTGGCCAAGAAGCAAAAAGCAAGGTTCAAGACAACAAGGTTGGGAGCAAGGGTTCAATACACCTAGGTTGAGACCAAGAAGGTTCAAGAGTTTGTGCGAGGGTGAGGACATCAACTCAATGGGAGATGAAGGATACATCATTGAGGAAAATGTTCTTTAGAAGGGGAAGAGAGTGTTAGACTCAACAAATCAAAAGCAAGAGATGTTTGAACCACACCCTTAGAGGGAAGATCAAGAAGTTATCCTCAACCATGGCTTTTTGGCCAATTTGTTAGCCCATCATAACTCTAACTGGTAGGTCATGAGATTGGTTCCCACAACTATGCTAAGATTTCTAACAAGGAAACCAAATAAGTTATAATCAAGGTTCTTGATGCAAATTCGAAGATAATTATGCTTCCACAAGTTCAAAAAATTACAATCTCTTGATGTTGCATATGAAGGTGAACTCAAAGAAAGTAGATAGCACTTGGTATATCAATAGCGGATATACCAAACATATGAGTTGCAATGCTCCATGCTTTACTAGTCTACATGCTCCCAAAGGTAAAGGACAAGTAGAAAGAAGTGATGATACAATCGTGGAGATCTCCCAAGTTGCAAATGTAGCTTTGCATGACAAAGATGAAGAGAGAATATGTCTCAAAGATCTCTTGCATATACCTACTATCACAAATAACTTGGTGTTCATAAATTGAATTGTTGAAAGTGACCATAAAATAAGCTTCAAAAAAGGTGGATAATTTGTGGAGAACCCTGAGCAAGGGTACAAGTTCATAGAAATAGGAAGGGATGAAGGGAATCCCTTGAATTTGAAGGGAGCCTCTAATTCCACTTAAGATTTCTGCTTCACATATGGAAACAAGTGGATTTTGGTGTTGGACTTGTAGCAGAAGAGAATAGGATACATCATTTTATAGATAATGAAGGAAATGCAATTCAAGAGCCTAGTTCAAGGACTATTGAACTTCCAAGGACAAAGATATGAAACATTTATGTGAATCTTGTCAATTACGGAAGCAAGGGAGGCTTCCATTCAAGAAGAGTGGCTACATAAGCCAATACCCATTAGAGTTGACACACACACACACACATATGTATATATATATATATATATATATATATATATATATATATATATATATGTGTGTGTGTGTGTGTGTGTTGTGTATGTATATGTATATGTATATGTATATATATATCTATATGTATATGTATATGTATATGTATATCTATATGTATATCTATATGTATATGTATATGTATACATAAACATATACATATACATACACATATGCATATGCATATGCATACACACACGCACACACACACACACACATATATATACACACACACATATACTACCAGTTTCTCAATCACAAGTATTTGATCACTCAAGAATAATAGAATATAGAAAAATAAAACTTGCACAAGATAAGAGAAAATCTGAAGCAAAAGTGTACAAAAGATACGACTTTGAAAAAGAGAGTTTCTGGTATTATGGGTTTGAATATTCAATACAATGGCTTTGGAAAATAACTTCTTGAAAAATCGTGGAGCTCCTGACGACCTCTGAGCTATTACAATATTATTAACACTCCCACTCTCACTCTCACTCTCACTCTCAATCAAAAGGTAATTCTCTAATTTTTGGCCTCTCCTTGCTTGATGTAGCAAAAATAAACAAATTTTATCATCCCGTAGAAGTTTGTGATCTACCAAATATAAAAAAAGTTAGATTTCCCCACGTTGCATGCAAAATGTCTGGAAAAGCATGCATTTGTAGTAACCAATTGCTTTCTTTAGCGGTACCTATCCAAAAATAGAAAAAAAAACAACTGGAAGACATATCCGAATACACCCATAAGTGTGCATGACAACACGTATGCTTGAAAATCATGGATTCAAAACTAGATGTAGAGCCTTAAATGAGTCTCTTAAATGATTCAAAAAAATTTCACAGTGACACTTTTATTCTCTTATGCATGCTCTATATTTCTCTTATATGCATTTAACTTAATACTCTAGACTTCACGTTGAATTTGTAACTATAACAGATGATGTGGATAAGGTTTAGATGGATAATATAAAACTTTACTTCCCTAAATTCTACCTATGGGCATAAAATGACCTATTTTATTAGTGTAATCATTATCCCCACAATATAATTTGGATATTTCAAAATGATTTATTTTACTATCAAAAGGCCTAATACAATCTTTTGCCCCTTTTAAGCACTTTGTCCTGAGAGTTGGAAAGAACAATAATGTGATAGAAAATTTTCTAAGTTCACCCAATTTGAATTTTCAACTCGATATGTGGGCCATTTTACCAAAATCTCTACATAGATCTATTTCTATGTAATATTTCCCTCCTATCTAATAATATTCAAGTTTGAAGCTTTTGCCAACTTTTCATCCCCCCCAAGAGTTGAAGAAGTGCAGTTGTGAAGACATGGAAAGTCTTGATTAGAACTAGGAAGATGCTCCAGACTGTTCAACGTGTTCGTAGAGAAGCTCTTTATCATAGGCTCTGGAGACTTGAGTAGGAAGTGAACAAAGGAAAAGCCCAATCCTAGAAGGGTCTAGGCAGAATCCGAGCGATGCTCAGATACGAGGAAGAAATTCAAAGGAAAAACTTCCAAATTTTCTTTAAGGTCTGGTGGGCTTGTAAAGCTAACAAGCCCACCAAAGATATGTGTAGCATTCTTTAAAGAAAACAAAACAGAGAAGTGATCCCCCTATTGCTAGACTCAAACTGTGATGTATGCAATACCGAAGAAGAAAATTTTGGAATCATTCAAGAACATGTTACAAGACTTCTAGGAACCTCGACTCCCCTCTCCCCTCAGAGACAGGACTGTATGGCAGCCATATCCAGGATATCCTCTCATAGGATCCCATACAACCTTCGATCCCTGCTAGATGCACCTCTCTCAGAAGGAGAGATCATTCAAGTTATTGATGCCCTTCCTAGAGGGAAAAGCCCGGGGCCATACGGGCTAACTAATGAGTTCTTTAAGGCTTTCAATTTTGTGATTGCCACCCCCCTTTGTTTTGTCTGGCAAGAGGCACTCGAGTTTGGCATGCACCCTTCCTGTCTCAACAATCGCATAATCAGGTTAATCCACAAAAAAGGAAAAAAGAACAGAATTGAGAATTGGTGTTTGATTATGATTCTTGAAATGGGATATAAGGTCGTTGCCAAAGTCATAGTTGTTGGAGTAAGACGTCTACAGAAGCACGCGAAGAGCACAAGGAAGAAGTGTTGAAAATCAAGTCTCAATCATGTTAAAAGGCTCAACCACCAGTTCTGCAAGTGGACCAATAAAAAAGGAATACCCAAACTCATGGAATAAAGATAGAAGCTTCATCAAACTCAATCAAATTCAAATCTCATCAAACCAGCCACCAAAAAGTGCACCTAAACTGATTGGTGCATCATTAGCTACATTGTAGGAAAAGTAAAACTCTATGTAAGAATCATCCCGCCTTTGTTTCTTGAGTTTTATGCATTCTACGAGTTTTCCACTTAGTTTAGTGAAGTCATAAACTCCAGCAAGTAGCCCTCTTGCTTGCTTACCTCATTTTCTCATGATTTTGCTCCTCTCTATCTAGAGGTGTAGTTAGGCTTTTCCAAACCTGATTGTACCAAATTGTAGACCATTGTTTGCTCTCTCATTGTAATCATTCCATTGATTTCAAACTTCATTTGGTCTTTCATATTGTGCCCTGAACTTTGCGAAAGTTTCAAGTTATTTGTCTGAGTGAGTTGTGAGAAATTGCCAACTTTGTGAAGCTATATCTCTGCACATAGGCAGAGAGTGTTGCAAACATGTAGTGTGTTTTGTAGATGGCAGTTCTCTCAACTGGAATATCCATTTGGGATTATTTAAAGCTTGTTTAGTAGATCTTATAGTCCACTACAATTCTACAAAATGTCATTATAAGTATCTATAGTGGCGTAGAGAAAAGTTTAGAATAGTGAGCATATCCTTATGGGCAAAGGATTATGTGGATTAGTGAGCGGCACGGAGCCGATGCCTTATGTACATGATCCACCACATCAAGGGCAGGTCAAGGCAATTAATGAATGGATAGAAAGGGATTGGAGAGTCATATTCATTCTATCCCAACACATAAGCAATAGCATGATAGGGAATATACAAGACTTGGACACATCCAAGAAGGTTTGGGAGATCTTGGAGATATTGTACTCTTCATCAACCAAGGCAAGGAAGATTCAGCTCACTAATGAGTTGAATAATCTTAGGTAATCACCAAGTACTAACATAAAGGAGTATATTTTGAAGGTTAAGGAGCGTGCAGATGCTTTACTCTCAATTGGGAGCCCAATCGAAGACGATGATCTTGTTGCACACACACTCAATGGCTTGAGAGAGGATGAGAGGTGGAAAGCATTCACCACATCAGTTTATGTGAGGGATTCCCTACCAGAATTTGATCAATTAGTCACATTGATGGTGACCGAAGAGATGAACCAAGGAGATTCACAATCAAAGGTCAGCCAAGCCCAAGTTTACTATGCATGTAGAGGAAAAGGAAAAAGAGGTGGACAAAAATCCCAAGGAAGAGGGAGAGGAAGGTCAAGGTCAAGCTCAAGCAACCAAGAAGGCTCCAACCAAATCTATGGATCAAGAGGAAGAGGAAGGAGTAGGGGAAGAGGAGGAAGATCACATGGAAGATAAGCATCCAATGGAGAATGCTACAATTGTGGAAAACGGGGGCATTATGAAAGAGATTGTTGGTCCAAAGGAAGAGGAAATCAAGGATACAAAAGGAACCAAGGTAATTATGCTAGTACTTAAGCAAATCAAGGAAAACCCGGGCATTATGAAAGATATTGTATGGTTCAAGTGAAAGAGTCAATTCAGATTTTACATGGTACATTGATAGTGGCTGTAGCAACCATATGAGTTGTAACAAAGATGTTTTCTTTAATTTACATTCACCCATCACTTAAGGACATGTAGAGATAGGGGATGGCATTGCACACAAGATTACACATGTGGGAGATGTTGCATTGAATGGATCTCAAAGCTCCAAGGTGTTGGAAGATGTGTTGCATGTGCCAACCATCACAAAGAACTTGGTTTCGGTAGGTCAAACGGTTGAAAGAGGTTATGGGGTGAGGTTCAATGAGCAAGGATGTTTTGTTGAAGACCCCATGCAGGACTACAACCTCATAGCAAAAGGAAAGAAGCAAGGATGACTCTTCAACATGGAGGTAAAGCCATCAACACCTCACGCTGTCTACTTGTCAATTAGAAATAAACAGATTGTAGAAATTGACACATGGAATAAAAGAATTGGACACATAAACTTACAAAGGATGGAGGACATGCAAAGGAAGGGCTTGGTGAGTGGTCTACCTGATCTTACATCTCAGAATATGCAACATTTGTGCCATGCTTGTCAATTAGGAAAACAAAGCAGATTGCCATTCAAGAAGGGAGCACATGTGAACAATGGAGTGTTAAATCTCATACACACAGATGTATGGGGACCTACAAGGAAGCCATCCATTGGAGGTAATAGATATTATGTCGCATTTATTGATGATCATTCAAGGTTTTTTTGGATGTATTGCATGAAGTCAAAGTCAAAGGTGTTTTACCACTTCAAGAGGTTCAAAAACCTAGTGGAGAAGGAAACATGGAAGTATATAAAGAGTCTCAGATCCGATGGTGGGGGAGAGTATTTTTCAAATGGATTTTCAGATTTTCTACATGAACATGGCATCAAAAGGCAATTCACTTGCAGGTATACACCTCAAAAAAATGGGGTGGCAGAAAGGAAGAATAGATACATAGCACACGTGGCTAGATCTTTGTTAAATGAAATGAACGTTCCTAACTCGTATTGGGATGATGCAACAAATACAGCCATATACATTATGAATAGGTGTCCAACCTTAGAAGTACATGGAGTTACACCTTATGAAGCTTGTTGTGGTAGGAAACCCTACCTTTCACATCTCAAAGTATTTGGTTGTATGTGTTATGTTCACATACCTCAAGAATTGAGACACAAGTTAGACCCGAAGGCAGATAGGTGTATATTTCTTGGATATTCTTTAGAGCAAAAGGATTTTAGATTCCACAACCCTTGCAATAAAGAGCTTAAGGTATCTAGGGATGTAATATTTGATGATTTGCTACCTTGGTATGGTATCAAAGATGTGTTACAAGTTGATGATGCATATGAAACCGAGAAGAAGTTCAAAGAGCAACAACAAAGCATGGAGATAAGTCGTTCAACCACTTCAAGCATAGCATCAGACGAGAGTACTACATTAGTGTGGCATGGAAGGACAAGGAATGAAGCTCATTCAAGTGAAGGAAGTAGAAAAGGAAAGGAAAAGGAAAATGACGAAGACCATCAATGGGTAGAGATGGAAACTACAAGTGATAAAGATATGGAAAAATTAGAAACTCTAGGAATTAAAGAATCTAATCAAAGGAGGAGGAGATTCCTACCACCTAATGGTGAGGTAAAATGCAATAGGGTTAAATATCCTATTCAAAGGTTAACTTATGACTCATTCATTGCAAGACACTATGCCTACAGGAGTCAAGTTATAGCTTGTGAAGAACCTAACTTTTCTGAAGAAGAAAATAAGCATAGGGAATGGATTGAAGCCATGGAGGAGGAAGTCAAAACACTTGACGAAAATGATACTTTTTCATTGGTGCCAAGAACAAAGGACATGAAAGTCACTGGCAACAAATGTGTGTACAAGGTAAAGAGGCATGCAGATGGAAGCATCTCTAGGTTTAAAGCAAGGCTGGTTGCCAAAGGTTTTGCTCAAACCTATGGCATAGAATTTGAGGAAACATTTAGTCCAATAGCTAAGATGTCCATCATCAGAAGTTTGATTGCAATCTTAGCCTCAAAAGTTTGGAAGATGTACTAGTTGCATGTGAAGAATACTTTCCTAAATGGAGAGCTTGAAGAGGTAGTCTTCATGGACTGGCCCCAAGGCTTTGGAGATGAGAGTTATCCACATCATGTATGCAGGCTAAAGAAGTCTCTTTATGGACTCAAGCAAGCCTCAAGAGCTTGGAACCAAAGACTTGTGGACTACTTTGTAAAATGTGGATACAATCAGAGTCATGTAGACCCATCACTCTTTGCGAAGAAGGAAGGTAGAAAAATTGTTTTCATTTGTATATATGTTGATGATTCGATCATTACAGGGGATGATGAAGCCAACATCAAGGACTGCTTGGATGTGAGTTTAAAATCTCAAATTTAGGGATTTTAAGGTACTTTCTTGGGATTGAAGTACTATATAAAGAGGAAGGTATATACTTGATGCAAAGGAAATACATTCTTGATCTTTTGAAGAAGTTTGGTTTGTGTGATTGCAAGCCCATTTTAGCGTATGCTTGGCTCAAAATCTGGTGTTCCATGCAAGGTCGAAGCATATAGAACTGCATTAACACTTTATTCAAGAGAAGATCATGTCAAAGGATGTCAAGGTGGAGACTGTCAATACAAAGTACCAATATGCAGATATGTTTACCAAAGCATTGAATGGAGTAAAGCTACAACACTTCAAGACATGATTGGAATGAAGGACCTAGGCATTGAGACTTGAGGGGGAGTGTTGAAAATCAAGTCTCAATCATGTTAAAAGGCTTAACCATGAGTTTTGCAAGTGGAACAATAAAAAAGGAATACCCAAAGTCATGGAATGAAGTTAGAATCTCCACCAAACTCAATCAAATTCAAATCCGGTTAAATCAGCCACCAAAAAGTGCACCTAAACTGATTGGTGGGTGGCTAGCTAGATTGTAGGAAAAGTAAAACTAAATATAAGCATCATCCCGCCTTTGTTTCTTGAGTTGTTTGCATTCCATGAGTTTCCCACTTAGTTTAGTGAAGTCATAAACTCCAGCAAGCAGCCCCCTTGCTTGCTTACCTCATTTTCGCATGATTTTGCTCTTGTCTATCTAGAGGTGTAGTTAAACTTTTCCAAATTTGATTGTACCAGATTGAAGAGAATTTTTTGCTCTCTCATTATACTCATTTTCATTGATTTCAACCTTCATTTGGTCTCTCATATTGTGCCCTAAAGTTTGCCAAAGTGTAAAGTTATTGGGCTGAGTGACTTGTGAGAAATTGCCAACTTTGTGAAGGTATATCTCTGCACATAGGCAGAGAGTGTTGCAAACAGGTAGCCTGTTTTGTAGAGGGTGGTTCTCCCAGCTGGAATATCCATTTGGAATGATTTAAAGCTTGTTGGGTAGCTCTTATAGTCTACTACATGTTTAAAAACTTTCATTATAAGTTTCTATAGTGCTGCATTGAAAAGTTCATAACGATGAGCATATATCACTACTAGTGGACCTAGTGGATGACAGCCATCTTTTGTTTTTGCATTGGGGTGTTAGATTTATCCCCCATCAAGAAGAAGAAGCTTGGAGCACAACATAAAATACTGAATGTACTACTAGAGAATGTACAAAGATAAGTAGCACATTAGTGCAATAGGCATATATACAAGCTGGGGAAAAAAACCTCCTAAAGAGGGAAAAAAGTGCCCCAACAGTCCTAGTGTGTTCACACACATCACTACCTAAATAGATCAACAAATTTCCCCTAGGAGTGATGTAGTGAGCAAGGAGCTGGCACTCATGTATAAGGAAGTGCCAAGCTATGTGGAATCAATCCACAAAAGGAAGTAAGCCCAAAGCTTTGCAGAAAGCTTCAAACTTCTCGTAGGCAGAGCCCTTGTGAAAAGGTTTGCAATGTTCTCCTACGTGGGCACATATGCCTAGTTGATCTCCCTGGCGGAGAACCTCTCCTTCACATAATGATAATGCACCTCAATGTGCTTAGTTCTAGCATGGAACACACAGTTCCTTGCAACTACCAATGCGCTCTGACTGTCAGTGAAGATGGTGGTGGCAGAAGACTGACTAACACCCAAATCAACCATAAGGCGTTTGAGCCACACACAATGAACAGTAGGTGTGAAAGCTTCCCTATACTCAGCCTCACAAATCGAAGTGGCCATAGTAGGCTGCTTCTTGCTCAACCAAGATATACATGAGCTACCAAGCATGAAGCAAAATCCACTAGTGGACACACGAGTGTCATAGCAACCAGCCCAGTCTGAGTCAGAAAAAATCATCTCAAGCATCCTGAAGACTCAATCGTAAAAATGTCTCCATAGGAGTGGAAATAGGCTTACAGTCTTCAAGGCCGAAACGCTGCAATAATGTGTCAATATATTTCGTTTGACGCAAAGCCATTCAACCATCAACATGCATAAACTGAATACCCAAATAGTGATGCAAATGCCCCAAATTAGACATCTCAAATGAGGCATATAAATCAGCCTTAAAATCAGCAATATGCCTCTCATGAGAACCTTTGAGTAGCATGTCATCAACATAAAGCACAATGATCAGAAGTACATCATTAGCACACTTAACATATAAGGTGCTTTTAGTTGAACTGTTCTCAAAACCATGTGCAATCAGATAGGCATGTATTTTTTCATACCAAGCATGTGGTGCTTGCTTTAAACCATATAATGCCTTCTTTAACCTACACACGTGGTTTTCATGCCCTTTTTGCACAAAGCCACGGGGCTGAAAAAGATACACTTCTTCATGCAAGTCGCCATTGAGAAATGTTGTTTTGATATCTAACTGATGTACATTCCAACCATGATGAGCTGCAAGTGCGTAGTTGCTACAAACAGTAGTCATTCGACAAGTAGGTGCAAAGGTCTCATCAAAATCAATGCCTCTTTGTTATGCATAACCCTTTGCAACAAGCCTAGCCCTATACTTGTTAACTGTTACCATCACGCTTATGCTTCAGCTTGTATACCCACTCAATCCCAATGGCCTTCTTGCCAGGAGGCAAGTCACATAAAGACCAAGTACCATTCTTCATTATAGCATCATATTCAGATTGCATAGTAGCCATCCAATTTTCTGAATTTTGTGCTTTATCAAATGAAATAGGCTCATTCTCATCACAGAGGCTAGATGCTGCCATAGCATAGCAATCTGATGCAAAAGAGGCACTATGAGAGCTTGAAGGAGTACGATATGAAAAAGATGCATCTAATTTGCTATCACGCAAATTTCGCACCAACCATTTTAGCATAGTGTTTTCCTCCTCAATATCAGGTCTCTCATCAACAAGTTCATCATGTAAATCTGCATAAAAAATGGAATGGTCTGCATCATCACATGAAACCTGCAAAGGCAGAGAAGTTGCCTCATTAGAACCAGTAGTAGACTGTCCACCTGTAAAAAGAGGAAGCAAAGTATCATACATGTCTTTGGAGCTAATAGATGTCTCCTTAGTACATGAAAGTAATGGCTGAATAACATCTTCCACAAAAATAACATCACGGCTAACCAGAATGCGTTTAGTCTATGGATGATACAAGATGGTAGCCTTTACTTTCAGAACTGTACCCAACAAAAATGCATTTTACTGCTTTATCATCCAATTTTTTGCGATGTTGTTCAAGCACTTATGCATATGCCAAACAACCAAAAACACGTAGATGAGCAACACATGGATTGCGATCATGCCAAGCCTCATATGGAGTAATTGATTGCAGTGTTGTGGTCGCGATCAGAAATCCGAGCTTACAATTTAAGGGCATGAAGAATCTCAAAGCAAAGAGCACAGTGCACATGAAAGAACATCATTATTTGTTTCTTCTTACAGGTTTTTGATTTCAGGTGTTGAAACAAGGTCCATCTCATGCGACAAAGCTTGAAAAAGAGGCAATACGAAATGGTGCACATGCTATTGTAGCTATAGGAGGTGATGGTACATTTAATGGTCTATTGCAGCCCATTAGAAAAGATTTGGCAATTTGTGTTGTGTAATAGGTGCTCTTCAAGCATTTATGGATCACAGAAATTTGGACATGAAAATCAGAGTTGATGACAAAAAATGGGGCTCTTCTGTGGGATCTTTAAAAATAAAAAAAAACAAAACAAAATCAGAGTGCTATTCAGACAAAAAAGGAGGGATGGCACTTCGGCACATACTCAGAAAAGAAGGTTTTAATGTGTTACTTCAAAAGAGAAAGATGCCAATGGAAGGCCTAGAATCATATCGGGGAAAAAGGAAAGTTCATGATGGATGGCTTTGGCTTATGCCATCAAAAGGTTAGGTGTTGGGGGAGCTAGGGAGGCAAGAGGAAGGAGGGCCCCAAGGGAGTGCTGAGAGGGGAATGGACATCAGAGGCTGTGTGTCGAGGAAGAGCCGTGTGGAGAAGGGCAGGGCATGTACGCAGAGAGAAAGGCAGACTTCTGTTTTTGGAAGCCCTTGGCTAAGCATCAGGGAGGTATGAAGAACATGTTGAACGGTGTGAACTGGGGGGGGGGGTATGCAAGCATAAAAGGAACTTTTGCACACGATCAGTAAAACAAAAGAGGATAATGAGGACAAGCCAGACATGGGGTAGACAGAGGGCTGTAAACTTAGGTACGATGAAAGATTAGAGGAAGAGGACACAACGATTTGTTGAAGAGAAATCTGTGCATGATGGAAAAATAATAGAAAGGACTTTTGAGCTCGTGATAAGAATGTCGTAATGCCAGGAGAAATGTATGAACGAAATCAAGTGAAATAGAAAACTTCAGCTGTCAGTGCTTCAAGTGGAGGTGAGAGAACATTAGGTCAACAGCAAAGCTAGTATCTGAAATCAAGTCGAAAGAACTAGTATCTATTTCTTGGGAACGGGAACTTGCAATTGTTCGAGAAGGAATCAACTTCTTGTATGTGAGTGCGCACTCATGAGAACAGTGGAAGAAGCAGAATTGCCACATATAGCATGCACTATATAGAGAAGTAAGAGCTATCAGTTGGAGATGCAGAGTTGAATGTCTAGGTCAACAACAATTCAAATCAGGATATGTCAAATCTGTCAGGAGGAAAAAGTACTGGTGGGTCAACTCCTTTTTCCTTATATGCTACGAGTGAAATACATGAATGAGTTGTTGTTTTACTATGAGTGACATAAGATTATGTGTTTTCTTTTCTTTTTTTAAAATTGTCTTGACAATGCTGCATAGTGTTGTACTTCCTGAAATTATGTTTTTTGAAAACCTGATTCTCCATGTATGAGTTAACAAAAAGTATGACGTGAGTTTTGTTGTACAAATAGTTAACAAAGTTATATGTTTGTGTTAGACTTGAAGAAATGGTTGTTTGGAACTAGAAAGGCGCTGCTGATTCTAACTCTTGTTGTTATTTAAATCCTAGTGGAAGATCACGTGATCCGTCCATGACTGTATAAAGTTCATGGTTCATGATGACATTTCTTAGTTACTTGGAATAAAAGAGCACTGGTGTTAATTATTATCATCCTCACTCATATGTGTGCTACACGTGCTTGCAAGCATCTGTGTTAAGAGCAAGAGAGAAGGAAATTGCATACTACTGCATCTTTATGTTGTTCTTTTAACGAGAATTTTAAAGAGAGATGTAAGTTGAGGTCTTGATTGTTAGGAATGTGCTGTGTGAAATGTGGCTGTGACCTTCAATCACCAATACAGTGATGTTTAAGAATTGATTGTTCTATGTTTTGATCTACGGTCAAAATGACATTGGCATTTGCACATTTAAAAAATGAAGTGCGTCTCGATGCTTGTCTATTCTCTAATTGTTCATACTAGTGTTTTTGATGATTCTCTTCAAAACTGGTTATTTTCTTGAAGTAGAATAGCGAAATGTTACAAATAGAAATTCTCGATCTCTAGTGGACAGTAGAATAGGCTATTAAAAGGAGTGAGTAGATGTAAACTAGCTAATCAAACATATGATTGAATGAAAGAGTGGGTTGAGATGCTTTCCTTAGCATGCATTAATTATTGGAGGAAAACTACGAAATCAGTTTTCTTTTATGAACCATGTGTTTGCTTAAGGAAAATGTATAAAGTCATACTTTAACATAAGTCTTCTTGGCCATGGACATATGAGGGAGCTACGTAAAATTCGTCTATTCATATGAGTATGGTTGTGAAGCTTAGCTTGTAGTTTCAGGCTACTCACCGTCTATCAATAAATCATAAATGCATATTGATTCGAGCTCAACAGCTGAAGTCCACTTTCATAAATTCTCACATATGTAACTTTGATCAAGCTCGGATCTAAAAGGATTAATTCACATGAAAGAAACCCCATTGTATGACTTCGGAATACCAAATCTGAAACTAACGAATCTCATCAAATTAGATAAGAAGGATAGTAATTCAAGTCATTTATGAGTGTTCACATTTCTATCTACAGCAGAAAAGAAGCCCAAGTGTATCATATGGTGATGTTTTTTTTGTAAGAGAACATGTGATCTTTGACTACACCATTTGCGAATTTCCACGGAAAGCCAAAGAGCTTGTTATTCACAAGTATCTGTATTTAGGCATGCTTTTAAGTCACTCAAAGTCGAGCAGTTCTTTACCATTCCACCCTCCTTTCTGAGGAAACCGTGACATACCTATTGAACCCGACGTGAATGGAGGGGGTAATTAAATCATAGAGCTAGCAAATTGAAAGTGAGGTCTAATGTTCATGACCAAAAGGTGAAAATACATGAAAATTCTTGTGAGTAGAATCTAGCCAAGACCAAAATTCCTAGTCACCCCTCTTTTCCACGACTACTATGTTTTAGTCAAGGTCACTTTCTTGGCACTCCATGTGCACCACTAAGCCTGCAATATCCCGATGACAGCACTTTAGTGGGACATCTGTTAAGTACATATGTTTCACACATGACAGCCTCAAGCTAGAAACTATGTGGTAAAGCCTGACTATTGACCATACACCTCACCATCTCCATGAGTGACATGTTCTTTCATTCAGCAACTCCATTCCATTGAGGTATATAGAGCATTGTACACAAGTGTTTTATCCCACATTCAGCCAGAAATGCATTAAAATCAGAATACATATATTTCCCCCCTCAATGAGAATGGAGGGTGCCCATTTTACATGCTAATAGATTTTTAGCCAAAACCAAAAATTGTTTGAAGCACATCAACACTTTGGACTTTGCCTTCAATGGATATACCCATGCATGCCTAGAAAAATCATCGATGAAAGTCAGGAAGTAAAGATAATATCCAAAAGAAGGTGTCTGCATAGGACCACAGACATCACTATGTATAAGCTACAATTTCTTAGTAGCCCGAACTAAACCATCTTTTGGAAAGGAGGAATACTGCATTTTGCCCAAAATACAGCCCACACAAACATGTTTTCTAGGGGCCTCAATTTTGGGCAAAGAGCACACCATTTCAGATTTCTGTAGGTGTAGCAAACTAGCAAATTCAGATGACCAAAGTGTGCATGTGACATAGCTTGAGAATCATGTACTGCACATGCCGAATCATTTACGAATCTTTCATAGTCTATGAGCTTATACAACCCACGACATAAAATGCCAGAAGCAATAATCATGTCACCATTTGATAGATCATGAACTGTACATTTGTCATCAACGAATTTCACAACCAAGCCAATCTTGGCTAATGCAGAAATGGATAAGATATTTTTCTTGATCCGTGGCACAAACAAAGCATTTGACAAAGTGAAAGAACTACCATCAGCAGTAGTAAAAATGATCTTACCAACTCCCATAATACAATAAGAGGGGTTGTTGGTGCATGTAATAGTATTCCCTGTAGGGCATGCTCGAGTGATGAGAAGAAACTACGCTGCGAGGTAATATGTTTGGTCGCTCCACTTTCAAAGTACCAAACATATGAGTCTACTACAGACATGCACTGCTCATGAGAAGATGGGCCAAAACCGCAAACAGTTGTAAATGCCCATTCTTCTTCTTGCACAAGATTAGCAGACTCTATTTTTGGTGTAGAGGCCTCTACAGTAACCATTCCAGCCTCTTTTTTATTTGCCTCTTTAGGAGCCATTTTTGGACAGTTCTTTATGATATGATCATTTCCTTTGTAGTACTTGCAAAACAATTTTTTCTTTTCGGAATTCTTTTCATCTTTATCTTCTCTCTTTGATTATGCAGAATTAGCAGGTTTCTGCTTAGTAATTGAAGAGCTCCATTTTCCTTTGCCCCTCTGATTAGCCAGGAAAGCTTGATCTGCAACACGTATAATGGACCTATTCTACCTGGATTGATCCTCCTGCAATAGAACAGAGACTAACTCCTCAAATGACAAGGCATTTGGATTGCCTTTCATCATCAACCGAAGTGTAGAAGCAAAATTCTAATAAGAATCAGGAAGACCATTCAGAACGATCTGCACAAGTGAGCTACCTGGTATAACCTCATCAGTAGAAATCAATTGTTCCTTCAAGTCTTTGATCTTTGTTAGAAAACTATCCATGGAATCACTTTCATTCATGTGCTCACTGTCCAACTCTTTTCGGAGGTAAGCAACAGAAGCTGCATTCCTAGCTTGGTACAATGTGGTAAGAGTATCCCAAGCATCCTTAGCTGTTCTGCAAGAGCGTATGTGAGGAATAATGGCACATTTGACAGACAAAGCTATCAATGCATGTGCCTAGGCATCTCTACCATCCCAACCAATCTGCTCTGTAGTAGGCGCAGTAGAAACCACAATACGAACAAGCATATGCAAAACTTCATCACCTTAGATACCTTCTACATCACCTTTAGTACTTGTAGTTGTAATAGTTGCAGGTGTGATAGGATGTTTTTTCAACACCCTGCACAATCTTCCAGAGTCCTTTCGCAACCAATACATCTCACATCATGTAAGCCCATAACGAGTAGTTGGTACCATCCAACTTTCCTCAATAGCCAACATACAGAATACATCACTACTTTCAACCATGGTTAGTGAATAAAATACCCTGATGTAAAAAACTGACTATATCTCAAAAAGTTGAACAGAAGTGCCCAGATGAATTCGTCTAGACCCGTACTAGACTTTGAGATGCTTATACTAGCAAACTGAAATTGGTATATACCTTTGGCACAAAAAAATGAAACAACATGCACAAGTGATGTGATAGTGCATTCGGAGGCCGAATCTGAGACTACAACCGGAGGAGTGTCGATGACGCCCTCGATGAAGCGGCGACCTGCTCTAATACCAATTGTTGTAGTCAGACGTCTACGGAAGCACGCGAACAACACAAGGAAGAAGAAGGAGCTTAGAACACAACACACGATACTGAATGTATTACTACAGAATGTAGAAAGATAAGTAGGCCATTAGGGAAATAGATTTATATACAAGCCTAGGGAAGAAAACCTCCTAAAGAGGGAAAAAAGTGCCCCGACAGTCCTAATGTGTTCACACACATCACTCCCTAAATATATCAACAATAGCCAACATAATTTCTTTCCATCTAAGAACATGCTTAAGAGAACACCAAAAAGTTTTCATCAAAGGCAGGTCAATATTGGAAGCCATTGTTGGTGCAAGCCAATCAACAATTGAAGTTTTGACGAAGAGTTGAAGTCAAGGACTGAAGAAAAGATCAAGTTATGAAGCATGAAGGAAGTGCATATCCAGAAGATGAAGATGTGTACACATATGTACATTAACTTAGAGTTAGCTCACTTATACTTTTGTATATTTATGTGTTTGTACATATTTACCTATATATACAAGGAAAAATGTCGGGGCAAATATGAGAGAGTGTGTAAGAACAAGATTTGAGAAGAATTAGATGTCATTAGACACTTGTGAAGTGAATAGAATAGCTCTCTCATCCAGATGAAAAGTTTTTTAGAAATGAAGAAATGTTGCACCCAATTTTTCTATGTGTTCTCCTTCTGTGTCTGATCATTTCAAAAATCCTTTTGTAGGTGTCTAATGCCAGAGTCAATGATTCTATGGTTAAAGTTTGAGAGCCTAATTGTAAAGAGGCTATGAGAATTATGAATAGGAACATTTATATGTGAGAAAATGTCAAGTGTCTTCTGAAATAGGAGCAATCCCGATGGTCAAAGAAATGGTCAGTTCTCAGTGCACAGTGTAAAGTTTTGCACAAATTAGGAGTCAAAATATAAGTTGGAAGGTGTCTAAATCGACTACTCAGAAGAACAATTTTAGACATAGGTGACTTGTTAAATCATTTCTCAAGATCTACTGAGTCTTTTGAAATCATTTAATTTGGACGAGGTGTGCAAACTATAGGCGACACCATGTGCAAAATTTTATCAAAAACTTTACACATTTGATAAGTCAATGAGTGAGTTATGTGCAACAGACTTTCTGTGTAGTCACCTTCTTTACAGTTTGTGGAAAATTTTAAAAGTTGAGTAATGATCCTCCAAATTGGTGAAGGTTTTGAGTTACTCTTGTTATAGAGGTGATCTAACTTCAAGAGTAGCTTGTTCTTTTCGAGGTGTTATGATTAACACTCTCCATCAGTGGTATTAGAGCAGAAAGCATCAAAATTGAAGAAAGGAGGACCCTGAGTGCTGCAGCTGTAAAGAATTCAACACTTGAAGGTTCAAAAGGTGAAAGCTTGAAAGCAAAGCTTGAGAAGGAGACCAGAAGTTATCAAGAAGATCAAAAGGAACTTCATTCGAAGTAAAGGTACATCTATTAGTCATAAAGTTTGAAGATTTCAATACACAGGTGAAGAAAAGATGGGAGATTCTCTTGAGATAGAGAAATTGGATAGAGAGAACTATCCAACATGGTCAATGAGGATGGAAGCTCATCTTATGAGCAAAGACTTGATAGGTTATATTACAGGTGAAGAAGAAAAACCTGAGTTCAGAGATCCTAGTGTTCCAACTAGGGATGAACTATCAAATTTGAAGACTTGGATGAAGAGAGATGCTCAAGCTAGGAGCATTATCTATATGGGAGTTAATGACTACTTGCTACCTTACATTAGAGGTCTTCAAAGTGCAAGTGATATATGGAATGCTTTGGAGGAGCATTTCCAAAACACCACAAAGTCAAGGAAGGCATCCTTGTGGACAGAGTTTACCACATTCAAGAAGAAGGCCTCTCAATCCATCTCAGATTATGTAACAAGGATGAAGGACATTGCAGATGCATTAGGAGTAGTTGATGAAGATATTGAGGAGGATAAATTGGTAAGGCAAATCCTCACAGGTTTGAGAGGTGATGACAAACGGAAGCCATTCATTTTATCTACTAAATTGTCACTAGATCATTTTATTCCTGATTTAAATCAGTTGCTAGGACACATGCTAACCTTTGAGCAGGATGTCAAAGTTGAAAGTGATAAAAGTGCAGGTCAAGCAATGTATTCAAAGAAGAAGAATATCAAAGGGAAGCAACAAGCAAATGAAGATGAAGGTACAACTAGCCAAGCTAACTTCCTAAGAGGAAGAGGAGGTGGCAAAGGTAGAGGAAGAGGTAGAAGTAATAAAGATGGAGTCAAAGCTTACTAGATTTGTGGTAAGACAAATCACTTAGCTAATGATTGTTACATAATACTCAGAATAATGGTGGATATAATGAGAATTTTAATTCAAGAGGAAGAGGTGGCAGAAATCAAAGAGGTAATTTCAGAGGTAGAAGTAGTAGAGGCTACTTTGGAAGAAATGCAGGTAGAGGATTTCAAAGCCAACAATACAAAAATACCTACTACAATTATGCTTGAGATCAGAAGGAGGATTCAACATTGATAATGAATGCAACTTGTGAAAGGCAAAGTGAAGATCAAAGAGTCTTCTACATTGACTCAGGGTGTAGCAATCACCTGAGTGGTAACATAGCTTTGATGACTGATTTGGAGAATAAGGTAACTAATCATGTAGTTTAAACAGGTGACAATACAAAGCACAATGTCAAGTCACTTGGATCAGTGAAGGCCAAGGATGGAAGTACTCTCTTGAGTAAGGTTTTGTATGTTCCTACAATTCCAAAGAATCTAATAAGTGTAGGACAAATTGTTGAAAAAGGTTAGGAAGTTAGTGTCACTCTAGCACAATGGTGAGTACCAACGTGAGAAGATTCACCTCATAATTGTCAATCCGTGGAGACGTGAGGACTAGTATGAAGACTATGAGCAAGTGAAGGCACAAGTGTGTGAGTGAGAAGCACACAAGCATGCACACACATACACACACATGTGCACACAAGGCAAGAACAAGGAGAGGAACAATGGAGTTCTTTGCATTAGTCAAAAAGTCTCTTACATAAGCTCAATTCACAAACAATCTAAACGCAAAAATGAGCTCTCTAGCTCTTTTTATAGTTTTCTCACTAGCTTTGGCCTTGTCCAGACCTAGTGTCCGGCCTAGTTAAAAATTAGGTTCTAGAGCCTATTTGAGGGCTCAAGCGAAGTCTAAAAATTATGAAAATTGATATGTAGCTAATTCTAATACTCTTCAAGCTGGAGGACTCCTCGGCTTGAACAAAATGGAGTCTATTCTACCAAAAACGGAATTTACAATGTGTGTGTAGTGATTAAAATCACTTGAGTTGTGAATGGTCCTTGGAAAAAATGATTAGGCCTTGTTTCCGTATTGTGCATGACTGCTCCGTTGTGCTAGTATGCTCTTCATCTCACTTGTATGCCAACACTCCCCCCTTCCTAGCATCTGTCGCCCCTGACAGACCTCTGTTCTATTGGGTGGTCGATATAGTATTGGATGACATTGGTGGCAAGTTCGTGTTCTCCTATCCTTAAGCCTCTTGCTAGATCAGCTTCCAATGCATCCCAATTGATTGCGCCAGGGACCTCTGGTTGCGGTGTGGTGTAGTACTCAGAGTACATTGCTTGTTCACAAGCAAAGAGATGGAGCAGGTGTGTTGGCTTCGGTGCGAAGACCTCTGAGTGATACTCCCAGAAACCTGATCTGAACATTTCTTCGAATGTCTGTTTGTAACATGAAGGGAGGTATTTGATGCGTGCATGCCAGGCGTAAGCCACACGAATACCGGGGGTGGTGCTCATGTCATACACCAAATCGTAATTTCCATTCGTAAATCCTGGTAGACGTACCTGTGGTGCTGCTGCATTTCTAAAGGTTTTCAGTACTACCTGCATCATATCTAGAATCTTAAGCATCATTTGAGCTGCCACATCTGGCATGGGCTTCAATTGTGGTATCCAATGTTGAATTGTTCCCATCATGTATGCTACTGACGGTGGTCCCTGTGGTGGCACAATGTACGGGTAGTTTAGCCATTCCTTGCATTGCGCGTTGTTCTGCACTTTGATATTGAATGCTTTCCAAGACCTGCGGCGTGGAACTGGACCGTAGCATGGATTGTATAGGAGATGTAAAGGCGCATTGTTCCATGTGCGTAGCATTTTTGGATATGTCTCTAGAAGTTTATGTCGCCATGTGGGTTGACGAATTTTGCCTTTTTGCACATCTGGAGGAAGGTCTTCGGGTTGAAATTGGGTAGCAAAGGTAGGAATCTTACCCGTGACTCTCTGTATTTCTGCATTATAATCAGCCAGAATAATATAATAAGGCCTGTATTGGAGTTCAGATGAGAGGATAAGGCGTCTCGATGACAGGTTCTTGAAGTAAGCAGATTGTAGCACAGTTTCCTCTATGACCCTCATGGCTTGATTTTGCACTACTGTGCGCTCTTCGTGAGAACTCCCGATTTCCTCCATGGAGGCCGTGGTGCTTCGAATGTGTCCTGAGCTTCTTCCGTTTGTTGGCCTCCCGGGAAGGGTTGTGGGTCGTATTCTTCTTCAAATGTTTGTTCCACAGGAATTTGTACTACTTCTTCGTCGGTGGGAGCCTCTAGAGGGGAAGGGGGTCTCTCATATTGTAGTAGACGTGCTTGCAATTCGGTGACCTGTTTCTGGAGATCTTTTAAGGCCTCTGAGTCTGTGAGAAGTGAAGCCGCGGAGGAGGTGGTTTGAGAGGCTGCTATTGTTTCTTTTTGGTGTTTCTGCTTTAGTTGACCCAGTTCCTCTGATAGCTGGTCATGTGTTTCAAGCAACATGGCATAGTCTTCCAATATGATCTTGATATTGTCAGGGGTCACTGCTTGAAACTTGGATGGACTGATGGGTGCCCCAGGTGTGCTTTCGATAGCTGCTTCTAGGTTTTCCTGATTTTGTAATTGCAGGCGTCGATTCTCTTCATGAGCGGCAGCAAGATGTCGCTTGAGTAGGGCCATATTTCGTTGAAGCTTCGAATTGCGTTCCAGCTGTGTCCGTAGATGACCTTCTACCACTTGTATTGCTTCCTGATCTGTGTTCTGTAACTGTACCTCCAATATGCTATGAGCCTCTTGGAGAGTTTGGAATTGTGTGTGGAGGCGAGCATTTTCCTCTTCTAATGCAGCAAGGCGGTGTTGTAGTGTTTCCGAGTGCTCTTGTAGGCGGTCATTCTGTTGTTGGAGCTGATTGTAATCTCTCCTTAAGTTTGATATACAAGCTAGCATGGTGTCCAATGCATTGCCTATCGATGAGGGGGGGGGGGTGTTTACAATGGAAGATGCATGGGAAGGGAATTGGGGAAGGGGAAGAGTGAATGAGGTGTCTATTGAAGACGTATGTGTGGGTGAAATTGGTGGAGGGGGAATGGGAGGAGGTGGAAGCGTGGGGGGAGGGGGAGGTGCCGTGGGTGGTGAGATGTCCATACTCTCATGAGTGGGTGTGAGTGTGGGGTCTACCATATACATTGGAATGGTAGGTGGTGCGTGTGTGAAAGTGGTGAATAGATGAGAAGTGGGGTTGGGGGCTGAAAATAAAGGGAAAGGATGAGACCTGGGTTGAAAAGTTCTAGCAAGGAAGTTATGGAGGGATTGGAGAAGTGGAGAGATGGAGGTTGGGGGTTGAGGTTGTAGAGTTGAGGAGGGCATGAAGGGTGGTGTGGTAGTAGGGAAACCCATGAATATGGATCTGGGGTCAGGATGACCTATGGCTGAGGGCATGGGGGATGGTTGTCCTAGGGCAGGTTCTATGAGCGATTCGGTGGATTGTGTAGTGATGGGGGTTGCTTCATAGATTGGGTTATCAGAGGTGGAGAATAGGGTTCAACTAGAGATGGGAGTACGAAAGATGAAGGTGTGTTCGGTGGGTTGAGTGGTCGAGGTGATTTCCACGGTTTCTGTTCTAGGAGGCGATGGTGGAGGTGTGGGTGGTAGTGGCTCGGTGGATTCCTCATGGGTGACTGGGTGCTCTTGGCTAGCAGTTTCTGTTGCTTGGGAGGTTGTCCCGATGGGTTCGGATGTACTAATTGGCCCTTCTGCCGTTGTAATGGGGATCTGGATATTCTTACCTGACCGTGGTCGTGTCTGGAATCTTCGTGGATCATATTGAACTGGAGACCTCCTAATGGCGGTCCGCACCGCTTCTACTACCCCATATGTTTCTGCCATCAATAAGAGACCTTCACTATATTCTGAGTCAACTCTTGCTTCTTCCAACAGCTGAGTCATGAGTACTCTACTGCTCTGTTCGGTGAGCAGCTGTTGCGATCGCACTCGTTCCATGATTTGATACAGCCTTCGAAGTTCTGCTGTATAGGCAGGGGCTTCAGTGGTCTCCTCTTCATATGATCCTTCTTCTTCTAGGTGTCCTTGTTGTTGACCTTGCTGAGCGTCACTCCAATGTACATGGCGGCTGTCTGTAGATTTTCTTCTTCTTTGTGAAGATGTGCCTTGTTCTTCTGCATCTGAATAAAACTCTACATCAGAGAGTTTTGTGCTTTGTAAGAATGCTTCGAAGTCTTGGGGATCCATTCCTTCACCATCTCCAGTTGTAGCAAATTCAAATTCAGCTGGAGCGGGAGGAGCTGAAGGGGTAGCTTGTATCGTAGTTTCAGATCCAGACCTGGGTATCCTAATGGTAAAGGGAGGTACAGTGGCCTCCCTTCGTGGCGATACTTCAGGAGTAGTCAGAACTTCCCTTGTCTGGACACAAGGGATGGCACCCCTCATGCACTTGGATTGATGTGTGGACGTCTTGAGCTTCTTGAACATTTGTAATTGTGCCCAAGTTAAGGCACATTCAATGGGAACATCGTATGCTAGGCACCAGTAAATAATGCGTGTGATTGCACAGCAACCGTTCACCACTAATTTCCTAGAAGACCTTTTATTTGCTTCATACAATTGATCTATAATCCATACAGGCAGCTTAATTGGTAACGCACCTGTCTCCGCTAAGTAGAGAGCGAACCAGATTCTTTTGTGTGGTTGTGTGAAGCGGTCTTGGCCGGGGAAAGCAAAATGTTGCATGCACATACAGAGAGGGATGGACACGTTTGGTGTGAGTGCTGCCATGTCTTTAAGCTTCAGTAGTTTCCTATCCTTCATGTTAGTAGGAACGAGAGCATCCTTCTCTGAAGGTACATGTGTGACGTGCATATTCAAAGCAGAGCTCACCAACTCCAAGGTAAGTTCAAACCTCTTTAACTCGTTGTTGCCCAGCAAGGAAGGAAGAACAAATGATCCTGGTTTGTCCTTTTCTTCATTAGCTTGTAATGTGGAGACCAAATAATAGCATCGGAGGAGATCCGGTTTAGGTAGTGGTGCTTCAAAGTATTCTGCTAGCCCTGCACGTTGCCATATGGTCTGGAGATCCTCGGTATTCTGTAGAGTCTCAAACTCCTTGGAGAAAAATTGGAATCGAACCCATGATCTGTCATACTCGCACTTAGACTCCCATATATACTTGGCCTCTCCTAATGGACCTGGCATGCCATTGAACCAATGACAATTGGCATGGACTCTTTCTGTGATCCCTGTGGGTGGATCCAGTACCGGGATCTACTGAAGGTGTTGCAGCTCCACAGGTCGTTCAGTTGGTGGCACATCCACAGGTAGACTATCCACATCGATTCCTACAGTAAGTATTCCTACTTGTGAACTCGGACATGTCGCTTCTTCCATGTTACTTCTTGCCTCCTGATTCTGTGAGAATATAGAAACATGTGTTAACATTGTAAAGGACAAGATAGAACCATTTTTGTCCCCATTACAACATTAACATGAGGTTTGGGAGAAATTAGTAGGTTAAGAAGTGCCCGGTGCTTGTGTGTGTAGTTAGGCATTGGGTAGACCTAAGAGCTGAGTGGGATGATGTAGTGTGAGAATGACGTAGTTAGTAGGTGGACATGGATTTACAACTGGGGTCCGGGGGTTTATTACAAGTTTTAGGTTGCCAAATGCAGTGGATGGGCTTTGATCTTGATTTTGTGGAAGCTCTGAAGAGTTGGATAGGGGTATCTGCTTGAGAATGAGGCTTTTTAAGGACCCATTTAAGAGTGATCCTACTTTTGCACATGGAAGAATATGTGTCCGTGCGTGATGTGTAAGACTGTGCCTCAGATGTTCGAGTGAGTGAAACATGTTGTGCCGGTTGTGGCCTTGGTGTAGCTATTTGAGCCCGCAAGCAAGCCTTAGGCACCCAGATTTGTCGTGATTGTGGGCTGGCCTTCATTGACTTCTTGGGTACCCAAATAGACTTCACTTTTGCAGAAGAATTAATGAAGGACTTCTTATTAGTGTCGTGTTGTTGACTACTAATAAGAGGTTTTGGCCGTGGGGTCAGCCTGGTCTGAACAGGGTATTCGCCTTTTCGCCTCCATACTTGTTTCCATGGCAGAAACAATCTGCTTTGCTCCTTTTTTTGGCATCCAGTATAGGTAGTGTTCTGCTTCTTCTGTATTTGATCTGCCGTTGGTTGTTGCAACCTTCTAGTCTTAGGAAAAGAAGGGAGTTCCGTCCTCTTCCTGGCTCCGTTGTTGAGACAAGCCTCTTTCTGCATCATACAGTTTTGGATAAAAATAGCATTGTCAACTTCATGTGCGCCCCTGGAAGGACGAGGAGTTTGTGCCTTGCCTAATTCCTTGAGTGCTTCATTTTGCAATTCAACTGGAATTCGGCTATGATCTACCCATACCTGAAGAAGTCCACTTCTTAGGTTGAGGTTGACTGCATGATCATAGATCCAGTCCTGACCCAAAACAAGAGGCTCAGTGAGGTCCTCATCTTGACACACTAGTACTTTGACCGTCATCACTTCGTCTTGAATGGAGATGGGAAGATCCACCTCGCCCATGCAAGGGGTTTCCACACCTCCCAATCCTATGAGATATGCTTCTATAGGATCGACAGTTAAATTCAATTCTTGGCAGTAAGACAATTTGACAGCACTAGTGGATGCACCTGAGTCAATCAAAGCTCTTACAGTCTTTGCACCCTTTCCTTGTCCTACTTCTAGGGTTACAAAAGGTCGTCAATCAATTATTCTATGGGAACGTCCACCTGAAGTCTCGCACATGGCCATAGGATAGCCTACAGATTCTTGAGTGTCAAGCATAGGCGGGTCTCTACCTTGTCTCCTCAATTTCATTCGTCGGATGCGTTCTAAAGTTTCTGCCTCTGCTTCTTCTCTAATTCGTTTCTCTTCTTCTTTACGTTTCTTGGCAGTATTGAGTCGATTTAGCATCTCTTCAGTGAGGGGTTCTTGATATAACTTGACTCTGCATCCACTGATGTAACTTGGTAGAATATCACCCTCTAGAGTGGCTAGTTGAACTGCGCCGCTTGTGGAGATTCTATTGATAATCATTGGCCCATAACCCCTCTTCTCTAACTTCCGTGCATGTTGCTTCAAGGTGTAGACTAGGACTAGGTCTCCTGCTTTCAAGCCCTTATCCTTGACATGTGCATCAAATATGCCTTTTGCCTTTTCTTGGCTGCATAAATTCCTGCTGCAGCCCTCAATCGTGTTTCACCTAATCGTTCAAGATCGAAGACTCTAGAGGACAACTCGTGGCCTGTTCAGTCATGCTCTTGTGCTACTTTCAACGTAGGTATCAAAAAGTCTAGTGGTAGCACTGCATTTTGGCCAAACACCATCTGAAAGGGCGTGGCTTGGAGTACCGTTTTATAGGCTACTTGGTATGCCCAAACAGCATGGTGTACCTGTTTGTCCCAATCAGAGCGTTTAATGTTCACTAGTTTAGTCAGCACATTGCATAAGATCTTATTAGTGCTCTCCGCCTGGCCATTCGCTTGTGGATGATAGGGGGCCGATTTCTTATGTATCACCAAGAATTCTTGGAGAAGGTTTTCAATGACTTCATTCAAGAAGTGTGTGCCTCTATCACTCACCAACTCTATTGGCAATCCGTACCTCGTGAATACATTTTCAAATAAGAACTTTGCTGTTGTTTGAGCATCATTTTTTGTAGTAGCTTTCACTTCTACCCACTTGGTTAGATAGTCTGTGGCCACGATGATATACTCAGCATGTGAACCCTTAGCTGGGGTATTAATAGGACCAACAAAGTCTATTCCCCATTTAGAGAACGCACGTCCGCCCATCATAGGCTTCAGTGGCATCTCATCTTTGCGTATAGGGTACTGAGTTCTCTGACAAACATCACACCGTTTCACATAGGTATGTGCATCCATGTGAAGGGTTGGCCACCAAAAGCCCGCAAATAGTATTGCCTTGATTACCCGATCTGGTCCAAAGTGTCCCCCTGCTACACCTTGGTGAGCAGCATCCAAGATTTTGAGATATTCACTCTCATGGACACATAGTCTCAGGTAACCATCTTTGCCACGCTTGTATAGATTATCACCAATGAGTGAATAATCCTGGGCTTCTTGTTCTAAACTCCTTTGCCTAGCCAGAGTCATGTCTGGAGGGAATGTTTTCGTCCTTAAGAAGGATACTAGTGGTTCACTCCAATCTGGCACTATGGACACTTGATACAGTGTGGCATGTTCCACAGGTGGTTTAGTGCAGCAGATTGGACATTCCTTGCACAACTTTTGGACATCAGCCTCCATAGTCGGCCAATGCACCCCGAGTCTCCTTAGTGTCTGTAAGGTTCGTTGCTTTGAGTAGTGTTGCTTTAATGCACCTACATGTGCTAATTGCAACCATTTAGTGTACTCGTCCTCTTCTACACAACAAGCCAAGATCCCTTGATCCGTGTGCTTGTACATACTTCCTGCCATGATGTGATACTTTTGGGCTTTTACTACCTCTCTATCATGTGTGGCTATTACTGGGTGATTAGGCCCGTATGTCAATACTGGCACTAATGGCTTAGCCCACTGAGGTATTACTTCCAATTTAAACAAGTAAGCATCAAGGAGATCATCCGATACTCCTTGTGAGGCCTCTCCTGATGTGAGCCTAGAGAGATGATCTGCTCTCAAGTGAGTCTTCCCTTTCCTTACCACTACCTCAAAGTCATATTCCATTAGTAAGAGAAACCATCTTACTAATCTGCCTGTATTACACGGCTTGTTTACAAGATATAGCAGTGCCTGATGATCAGTAAAAAAATTAAACTTATTTGCAAGCAAATAATGTCTAAACTTTTTAACTGCATATACCATGCCTAATCCTTCTCTCTCCGTAGTGGTATAATTTCGTTCGGCTGCATTCAATTGTCTACTAGCATAGGCAATTGGAAGATCCATATTACCCTCACTGGTAGGTTGCACTAGTACACACCCAATAGCATAATTGGATGCATCAACATGAACATGGAAAGGCTTATTCCAATCTGGTGTGGTCAAGATTGGTGCTGAACATAATCGCCGTTTAAGCTCATTAAAGGAATGCTCACATTCATCAGTCCACTCGAAGTTAGTCAACAGTCCATACAGAGGCTTTGCTATGATGGCATACATGTGTATAAATCGTCGGTAATAACCACAATGCCCCATGAAAGCTTGTACTTCCTTGACATTCTTTGGCCTAGGTAACTCGGCTATAGCTCTTACTTTCTCTTCATCCGTAGATATGCCATTCTTTGACACTATGTGTCCTAGAATTTTGCCTTGCCTGACCATGAAAACACACTTTTCTAGGTTCAGGCAGACTTGATATTCTCTACATTTGTCAAAGATTTGCCTGAGTTCAGGTATATGTGTTTGTCTAATGTTGGAATGAGCACATAGATCATCAACATAGACTTCCAAATTCTTTCTCAAGAACTCTTTAAACACATGGCACATCTCTGGAAGGTTGCGGGAGCATTGGTAAGCCCGAATGGCATTACTCTAAAGGCGAATATGCCCCACTCTGTGGCAAAAGCCGTTTTGTGTTGATCTTCTGGTGCAATGGCCACTTGATTGTAGCCAGAGAACCCATCTAGGAAGCTGTACACTTCCTTGCCAGCTACCCTTTCTAATAAATGCTCGGTGATAGGAAGCGGATAACTATCCCTGCTTTGTGGGATTGGGGGGGTCCCGTGGGCACTAGTCCCCTTCTATTGTACCTTTGTTTCTTAATTTAATTCAAGTCCGGGAGAGTAGGCTATTGCCGAACTTCCTTTATATTAAAAAAAAAAAACTATCCCTGATAGTGGCTGCGTTAACCTTCTTCAAGTTAATGCATGCACGTAATTTACCATTCTTTTTGGGCACCACTACAATGGGGGACACCCATTCAGTATGCTCAATTTCATAGATAAATCCAGCTTCTACCAGTCTATCTATCTCCTCCTTGATCTTAGCAGCATAGTTATCATTATATGTGTATGGCTTTTGCTTAGATGGTTTAGCATCTGAGGTCATGGGGATAATGTGTGAGCATATGTCTGGATCAACACCCTTCAAATCCTTGTAACTCCAAGCGAATACATCTCTGTATTCTCTTAGCAAGGCTATTAGCTCTTGTTCTTCCTCTTCTGTCAGGTCATGGCCTATGTACGTGCATCTCTCTTCCCCTTCTTCTATGGCTACCACTATTTTCTTGGTGGTTTCTTTGTTATCATAGGCCTCCCCCGATTGCGCCTCTCGTTTAGGCATTCTAATCATGACTCTCCTGTCGTCTATCTCATACTTCTTAAAATTTTCTGGGACTTCAAACAAAGATTCTCCCTCTTTTGGTGTGACTTCTCTCTTCTTTCTCTTCTTTCCTTCTTCCTTAGGGGTTACATGTGTGGCTAGCCTTACATCCTTTGTCAGCTCTCCGTGCTTCTGGGGTTGAAATTCTACTTCATAGAAGTATTCCTCATCTGATGCAAAAGGTGGGTCCATAATGATTGACTCTAGATCGGAGTCACTTGCATCCTCAAATGCATCAGGGCTAGGTTTGCACTCTTCTAGAACTGCCTCTCCCATGATGGGTTCTATGGAGAAGACTGAAATGTCATAGCCATCCTCATCACAGTGGGGTGTCCATTGTTCTTCATTGATGGCTACATCCATTGTTGCTAGAATTTCTGCCCAGCCATGAGGTTCGAATTCTTCGTCTGGAAAAACTACAGGTGCATAGGCTGGGTCTTGAATTGATCTATGGGTTTCTTTTGCACCTATCTCCCTGGCTTTTTCTCTCTTCTCTTCTTCTATTGCTACCTTACACATCCATAAGTGAGTGTCTTCATGCATCCATGAGGATCCTGATCCTAGGGAATGCACCGATTCTGTATCATCTTTGGCTCTATGGATGGGGTTCCATTGGATAGGAGGGACATCTCTATGAGAGTAATCCTTGAGATTGACTTTGGTTGTAACACCTAAGTGCTGCAAATACAAGAAATTGGTTCCCCAATCCTGTACCACTTGCAACTGCCGCATAAATGGTCTTCCCAAAATCATCTCATAGGCTTGGTTTTTGCTAAAGTCACAGATAGCAAATGTGTGCTCAAACTCTACACCACAATTAGTGAGAGTTATCCCCTCTAGTAGTCCTAAGGGTCTTTCTATGTGCCCGTCAGCCATCTGCAATTTCATTCTCGTTGGCCTGAGAGCTGGCTTGCCCCATCGTTTCCATAAGGAAGTGGTAACAATTGCAACTCCTGCACCTGAGTCCAAAATGGCCTTGGTTGTGTATCCCTGATGAGTGATGGGGAGATATGTGTTTCCCTCTTCGCCCTCACTCATGTCCCCTATCTTGTCTAAGGGTATTTCTGGCACTGTTCTCTGGGATCCTACCTGGGAACGAGGTTTTGCTATCTCGGGCACTTGATTGGCTACATGTTTCCACACTTCTGGTCTAACCTTAAGCAGCTCTTCTAAGGTGAGGTTGCACTGCACTTTAGTGTTTTTCACTACCTCTTTATTCCTAGGTATGACTAAATCTTCATTTCGTACCATGACCGTGGGTGCTCTCATACATGTGGACTTTGCTTCCCATGGGCCTGTGAAATGGGGTAGTTCCTGTAGAGAATTAGACTCGAAGTCTAATCTTTCTTGAGATTGGGCACTCTCCTGCTCTCCATAAATGGAAGGAAGGTCTTGTGGGAATTGATCGTGTGTGTCATCCACCAGTTCAATGGGAGGAGGAACTTCACTCTCTTTAGCCCATTTCTCTTCTTGAACTTCTCGCAAGAATTCTGGTGTGTATTGATTCATAGAAGAAGAGGTGTCTGGTTCGGTGGAGTTAGGCACATAAGCTTCCTTGGGAGGAATGCTTATTCTATCACTTGCCCTTTCCTTGGCCTGGGTGGTGGCTCCGTTTCCGGACTTTGCAAGTAACCCCTCCAATCTATCCAATAGACCATCAAAGTGCAATGGTGTTCTGATGGGGTTAGAGCCATTGAACAAACGACTCGCTTCAAACATGGCTTGCGCCAATTCGACCATTTTAGCACAAAGCTTTGTTCGCTCTATCTCCAGATCGGCTCTAGGGTAATATTTCTCATGATCTGTTACATTGGGCCCTTCTTGGATTCTGGCCTGATATGCTTTAAGCATCATGTCTAGATCTTCAGGAGTGGGATCGGCTAAGACTGATCCTACTCGGGGTGGTGGGTGGGTTACGTGTGGTGGATTGGTGGGTGGAGGAATGGAGGGTGAAGGGGACGGTAGTGGTGGGGATGTGTGAGAGTGCATTTGAGATGTGATTTCTATGATTTTGGCTTTGGTTTCTCGTAGGCTTTCCTCAAGTTCGCTCATCTTTCGTGCCCATTGCCTTTTCATACGTTCACGGCTATCTCTCCAAGCTCTTGTCCTCTTCTTATTCTGGCTCTGAGTCTCACTAACCTCCGCATTCTTTTCCTGACCTAAGTCTTGGTTTTGCTTAAGTGTCTGGGCTCTCGTGATGACTTGTACTGGGGCAGTGGAAGTCACACTTCCTGCGGAGTCTACCACCAAGCCAATCACATTGATAGGAGTGATTTTTGGCATATTATTAGGATTCTTTGGGTAGTCTCGTAAGAGATGCTCTTTCCCACACTCTTGGCAATAGCCCTGGATTGTCACTGACTGGGGTTGTGTCGGTGGAGGCAAGGGACAATCACGAATGAGATGATCTCCCTGACATCTATAGCATGGCCCTCTAGGAAATGGAGGTCTTACCTGCCTAGGTTGAGGTCTAGGGTTGGGGTTCGCGTACATGACATTTGCTTACTCTGTCTCCCAATTAGGTTCACTCGGTTCCTCACTGTAGTAAGACTCACCATGTTCAGGAGACTGCATGTAGTAAGCCTGGGGACTATCAACATGTGTAGAATCAAAGCTATGGTCACTCGGATCACTTTCTGAGATTAATGGTGTTACTGGGACTATCGCTCTATTCAGGTTTTCTTCTGCAGCAGCATACTTGACCGGAATCACATTAAGTAGGAGCAGGTGGTTGTTGTGCTAGCACTGGCTGTGGTCTCAGTTGGGCCTGATATTGCGGTTGGTAATTTTGTTGAGGCCTAGTATATGGTTGTGGTGGGTATTGACTCTGGTATCTGCCTTGTTGAGGGTATGGCTGAGGGTAGGTTTGCCTGACCGCTTGCTTATTGTATGGGCAGTCTTGTGCTGTGTGATTTGTGTATCTTCGTTCTATGGTGCAGTACTGGCTACTAGGGTTTACTTGGGGTTGAGCCATAATGGGACATACATTTGCCATATGGTCGCCCCCACAAGTATAGCATCTTTTCACAGGGGCAAACCTTGGGATTTGTTTGCTAGTGACACCTAATTTCTGAGCTACTTTCTCTGCAAGTTCCTCAATTGATGTGGATTGCGTGGACGAGAGGCTAGAATCACTATCTGAATCTTTGTATATCTTGGAAAGCTCTAACTCCTCCCCTAGGTTATCCTCAATGTCAATGCACATGCGTACACACTCTTCTATGGTCCTAGGGTCCTTCAAGTACACATAAGATCTCAATTTGGTACTTAGCATTCCATCCAGGAATAAAGCCACTTGCTTAGCGGGCATGGGTAACTCAGGACCAGGACATCGCTCAAGATATTGCCTAAATCTTCTTCCTACAAGTCTCACAGTCTCTTGAGGGGTCTGCTTGAAGCTGTATATCAATGAGGATGTATTATGCCTTATGCCACTTTTAGAGAATTCAATAATGAATGCCTCTAGAAGTTGATCTATGCTCCTAAACTGCCTCTCTGTAATGGCTGAAACCATGTCAGGGTGGTGTTCCTAAGGGTTAAACCAAAGTCATTGTATTGCGTGAACAGGTCTTCAACTTGTTCAGCTCTCAAGACTTGCTTAAACTCAGCTACGTGATCGTAGGGGTCTCCAGTGCCATCGAAGCAATTTTTCATGGACTTAACTAGCTGGGTCGGTCTCAAGGTCCTCGTGTGCTCTCTCGGTCTTGGCAAAGGGAAATCATCGGCATTTCTTTGGTTCCCTGGGGCTCTATGTCCCTCAGTTTCCCCTCTATTTGTTTCTGTTCTTTTTCTTTCTCTTCCCCAAGAGTTGGCAAAGCTTACCTCAGGTCTCTCTCGACTCCTTTCTCTTTGAGTCCCATGAGCTTGAGATGTTCCAGCTCCTTGGTGACCAAAGGACACATTCGATCTTGGTTGGGGGAAAATAAATTCTCCTTTCCAAGTGTAAGCATGCCTATCATTTTCTGTAACCCCAAAGATCCTCTCTGAAGAGTGATCTAAGTAGGTCACTCTTCCTAGAATATCAGGATCTTTGAACTCATATATCATGATTGTTCCTACCTCACTCGGCTGACTAGGTCTATATCTCCAAAAGGCTTCATCCGTCTCTCGGTTCAAGAGGAGATCTATGCTCTTATTATCTTGGGGAATCCACTCTGGTGTGATAATCCTCGTGAGAACAGATTTGCCTCGGGGGGTTCTAGGTTCTTCGCCCATGTTTCCTTGCTCTAGGTCACCTAAGTCCGTTTCCGGGACCACATTCCCAAATTCATCTGTCCTATCGGGATGACTGGTGACTACATCTATTGTCCCTTCCTTGTCCAAGTATGCTCCATTTTCAAACTTGACAGCTGGGCGCTCTAGTCCAATGGATTGGTCAGGGATTTTAATCTGGACCACAGATCTTCCTTGTCCGTCCTCATAGATGCTAGCACTTAATCGGTTGGTCCTAAGGTACTCGAGTTGCATCTTGTAAGGGCCTTCCACCCTATGTAAGTATGGCACCCCAGAACTCCCTGTCGGTCTCTCCATACCGTGGGACATCTCAGACTCACTAGTCTCAGAACTAGGGTAATAGGAATGATGGCTCAACTGCTGGGCCCAAGACCTAGCAGTATGATTGACACTAGCCTCTGAAGATCTAAGACTTTGTCTGTCTCTCCCTAGGTCTCTACCTGACCTAAGGTTCATATGCCCTTTGTACGTTGCTGATTCTTTGGTACCAAACACTTGTTCCTTTTAAGTTCCTTTGGATGTGTTTTCTTGTTTTTAATTAAGCATCGTCAGGAGCACTTTAGTGTGTCGTACTTGATGTTCTGCGTCCGCTTAGTTTAAGTTCTTTTCCTTTAAGTTATCCCTTGACTGCAATTTAGCCTATCCTTGCACTTAAGAAATTAAAGACTCTTCAAACTTGGGTGTTCCTATCGTACCCCTAGTCAATCAGGACAACTACTCGCACTTAGCCTATGCTAAGAATGGACTGAGGGGGTTAAGAGATGTTCCAACCTCAAGTCGCTCCTTCTGGTGATGCTTGTCTACCCAGGAAGCACGTTCCCAAGCTTGTTCGCTTTGGCACTTACTTTGCTTTCTCCAGAAGTTCTCGATGATCCTGTAAGAACCTCACGTTTAGCTTCAATTTGATTCTTCAATTGACAGACAATTTATTTCAGACACTTTTTAATGCCCCTTGTTCCCCCTTTTGTATTGCTAAAAAAATTTCCTCTAGAGCTCCCTTGGTGTACCTACCCCTTAGTGTGTCAACTTCAAAATATCATATCTGAAAATCAACGCATTATTCTTATAAAAAACATTGAGGGCGTGTAGTATATGCCACGAGCTTTCCGACAAGCCCTAGAGCTCAAAAAATGGATTTCGTATGAAAAAGTTATGACCGTTCAAGGTTTAGGGGGTTAAACAGACAACAGGACCTTTCAGGAGTTTTAATGCATTTTTCTAAGGCCTTTGCAAGTGTGTGAGTATTTGAGAATGCAAATATGCCCAAAATTTAGCCTAAATTTCCAAAAAATTACCCCTTAATTTTTGCCAAAAATGTCTGTCTATCGCGATAGACCGTGTCTGTCGCGATAGACGGTGTCTGTCGCGATAGAGTGGTCTGTCGCGATAGACGGTGTCTGTCGCGATAGACGGTGTCTGTCGTGGAATTTGGTCTGTCTCGATAGACGGGTCTGTCGCGATAGACGGTGTCTATCGCGATAGACTGAGTCTGTCGTGGAATTTGGTCTGTCGCGATAGACGGGTCTGTTGCGATAGACTGAGTCTGTCGTGGAATTTGGTCTGTCGCGATAGACGGTGTCTGTCGCGATAGACGGGTCTGTCACGATAGACGGTATCTGTCGCGATAGACTGAGTCTGTCGTGGAATTTGGTCTGTCGCGATAGACGGTGTCTATCGCGATAGACGGGTCTGTCGCGATAGACTGAGTCTGTCGTGGAATTTGGTCTGTCGCGATAGACGGTGTCTGTCGCAATAGATGGGTCTGTCGCGATAGACTGAGTCTATCGTGGAATTTGGTCTGTCGCGATAGACGGTGTCTATCGCGATAGACGGGTCTGTCGCGATAGACGGTGTCTGTCGCGATAGACGGTGTTTGTCGTGGAATTTGGTCTGTCGCGATAGACGGTGTCTGTCGCGATAGACGGGTCTGTCGCGATAGACGGTGTTTGTCACGATAGACTGAAAAAACGCAAATTTTTTAGAAACTTCTAGTGATTTGGAGTGCTCTAATGGTGTAGGTTACCGTGCCAAACACGCATTCACAAAATATCAACTTTTTCTATCTATCGCGACAGACAAAAGTCGTCGTCCCGGGACCTGTGCAGAGTCTGTCGTACCTGCGCAAACTGCTAGAGAAGGTGGTACAGCTAGTTCCTACAGCAAGAGCTCAAAAAACACACAATAACAGATAGCACGCAAGCTCTCTCTCGCTCTCTCTCACAAATGAAATGAGGAAAATGAGGTGGGGAGTGGATTATGACCAAAAAACTGAAATTTTTCTGGAGATGGAGATGGAGGTGGGAGATGGTGAGGATGATGATGGTGATGATGGTGATGCGAAAAATAAGAAAAAATGAAGAAAAATAAGGAAAAGAAAGGATATTACCTATAACTCCAATGTCTCAACTCAACGTCTTACCATCACACGCTCGTCCTCGAAGCTCTCTCCCCGGTAACGGCGCCAAATTTGGTGTCACTCTAGCACAATGGTGAGTACGAACGTGAGAAGATTCACCTCATAATTGTCAATCTGTAGAGACGTGAGGACTAGTATGAAGACTATGAGCAAGTGAAGGCACAAGTATGTGAGTGAGAAGCACACAAGCATGCACACACATACACACACACGCGCACACAAGGCAAGAACAAGGAGAGGAACAATGGAGTTCTTTGCATTAGTCAAAAAGTCTCTTACATAAGCTCAATTCACAAACAATCTAAACGCAAAAATGAGCTCTCTAGCTCTTTTTATAGTTTTCTCACTAGCTTTGGCCTTGTCCAAACCTAGTGTCCGGCCTAGTTAAAAATTAGGTTCTAGAGCCTATTTGAGGGCTCAAGCGAAGTCTAAAAATTATGAAAATTGATATGTAGCTAATTCTAATACTCCTCAAGCTCGAGGACTCCTCGGCTTGAACAAAATGGAGTCTATTCTACCAAAAATGGAATTTACAATGTGTGTGTAGTGATTAAAATCACTTGAGTTGTGAATGGTCCTTGGAAAAAATGATTAGGCCTTGTTGCCGTATTGTGCATGACTGCTCCGTTGTGCTAGTATGCTCTTCATCTGACTTGTATGCCAACAGTTAGGTTCACTAATGAAGGAGTTTTTGTATAAGACCCTAGCAATGGGTATAAACAAATTGTTTCAGGGAAGAAAGAAGGAAGACTCTTCACATTGAAGATTCAAGGTAATGTTGGTCATGCCTTGTTCACTTATGGAGAACATAAGATCTCTGAGTTAGATCTTTGGCACAAAAGGCTTGGACATTTTAATGAAAGAGGTATCAAAGATATGGTTAGCAATGGTTCAGTGCTTGGATTGCCTAATGTTGCAGGTCAACATATGACATACAGATGTGAGGCATGTCAATTAGGTAAGGCTCATAAGCAATCTTATTCCAAGCATGGTTTTATGTATTAAAAAAAGCTTGAATTGGTACACACAGATGTGTGGGGACCATCAAAGGATTTTAGTATCAATGGTTCAAGGTATTATGTGATTTATGTTGATGATGCTACCAGGTGGATCACTATCTATGTAATTAAAGATAAGTCAGAGGTGTTCAATACATTCAAACATTATCATGTGTATGCAGAGAGAATTACAAGTCAAAAGTTGAAGAGATTAAGGTCAGATGGAGGGGGAGAGTATTGCTCTAATGAGTTCAGTGATTATTTTTGGAATGCAGGTATAAAAATGGAAAGTACTTGCAGATACTCTCCTCAACAAAATGGTGTAGTAGAGAGGAGGAATAGAACTCTTGTTGAGTTTGCAAGATCCATGATGAAGGAGAAAAACTGCCCAAATTATTTATGGGATGAGGCTATAAATACAGCCACATATTTGGTCAATAGATTACCATGTAAATCTTTGCAATGTATGACACCATATGAGGCATGGTGGGGTAAGAGACCTACTCTAGATCATTGCAAAGTATTTGGATGTTTGGCATATGCATATGTGCCATCTCAATTAAGGCACAAATTGGAACCTAAAGCTGAAAAGTATGTGTTCATTGGATATGATGATAAGCAGATGGGATATAGGTTGTGGAGTCCATCCACAAAACAATTTCTTGTGTCAAAGGATGTTACATTTGATGAGCAAGGTACTTGGTATGCAGGTACAATCAATATTTATGCAGGTGATGAAGAAGTTTTGAATCAAAAGAAAGGTAAATCAAAGCTTGAGATAGTTGATGAAGAGGAGAACAATGAAGTACATGTTGAAGTTGAAGAAGTGCCAAGGTTTGATCCAGAATGTGATGAAGAAGAAACCTCAAGAAGTGGAGAACTCAGAAGGTTATCAAGACACAAATGGCAACCTACAAGGTATAGTTATGACACTTCTTTCTTGGCTACCAAAGATTATGCTTATATGATAAAGGCAGATGAAGACCCCTCTACATATGAAGAGGCAAAACGTAAGGAAAATTGGGAGAAAGCTATGCAGGAAGAGTATGATGCATTGATGGAGAATCAAACATGGGATTTGGTTCCTAAACCAAATAGTCAGAAGCTCATTGGATGCAAATGGGTCTACAAGACAAAGAGGTTTATAGATGGAAGTGTGTCTAGGTATAAAGCTAGACTTGTTGTGAAAGGTTTTGCTCAAACATATGGTATAGATTATGATGAGACCTATAGTCTTGTGGCAAAGATGACAACCATCGGGACACTCATAGCTATTGCTACATGTAGAGGTTGGAAATTATGCCAATTAGATGTGAAGAATGCTTTTCTAAATGGTTATATTTCAGATGATGTTTTCATAGAGCAACCACAAGGATTCAGAAATGAAAGGTATCCAGATCATGTATGTAAGCTCAAGAGAGCTTTGTATGGTTTGAAGCAGGCCCCAAGGGCATGGAATTATGGACTTGTGAAGTTCTTGAAAGAACTTGGTTTCCAAGTATCTAAAGCAGATAGTAGCTTGCTTGTTAAATAAAGTGATGATGGGTTCATTTACATGTGCACATATGTTGATGATATAATTCTTACAGGTACAGATGAGAAAAGCATTCAAAGCCTAAAGAAGTAAATGGAAAAAGAATTCAAGATTAGTAACTTGGGAGACTTGTCATATTTCTTGTGCATGGAGATTTCATACACTCAACATGGAGTGTATGTAACTCAAGAAAGGTATTTGAAAAACTTGTTGATCAAGTTTAAAATGAATGATTACAGGGTAGCACCTACTCCAATGGAGGTGAATCACAAATTAAGCATATATGGAGGAGAAGAGTTCAAGGACATGAAGCTATATCAAAGTTTGGTTGGTAGTCTGATATATGCTACATTAACTAGGCCTGACTTGTCATATGCAGTTGGAGTATTATCTCAATTCATGCATTGTCCTAGGAAAGAACATTGGGTTGCAGGACAATGGGTGTTGAGGTACATTAAAGGTACACTCAAAGAAGGTTTGTATTATGGTTTTACATCAGATACAAACATCAAGATATATAGTGATACAGATTGGGCATGTAATCTTCATGATAGGAGATCAACTTATGGATACTTGTGTTATGTGGGAGATAAGTTAATTTCATGGTGTTCAAAGAAGCAACACACAGTTGCTTTATCATCCACAGAGGCTGAGTACAAAGGTATGGTGGAAGCTGCAAAGGAAGTGATATGGCTTAGGACTCTTATGAAGAGTTTTGACAGCATTCAGAGCATACCCACTATTCATGGAGATAACATGAGTTCATTATATTTAGCTGCTAATCTTGTTTTTCACGCCACGACTAAACATATTGAGATTCAGTATCATTTCCTAAGAGAGAAGGTGATGGATAAAGAGATTGAAGTTATACATACTTCAACAAAAGATCAGATAGCTGATATGCTAACCAAAAGCTTGAATGGACCAAAGCTACAAAGATTCGAAGACATGGTAGGTATAAAGAAGATAGATAAAACCTCAATTGATGATTGAGGGGGAGTTATTGGTGCAAGGCAATCAACAATTGAAGTTTTGATGAAGAATTGAAGTCAAGGACTGAATAAAAGATCAAGTTATGAAGCATGAAGGAAGTGCATATCCAGAAGATGAAGATGTGTACACATATGTACATTAACTTAGAGTTAGCTCACTTACACTTTTGTATATTTATGAGCTTGTACATATTTTCCTATATATACAAGGAAAAATGTCAGGGCAAATATGAGAGAGTGTGTAAGAACAAGATTTGAGAAGAATTAGATGTCATTAGACACTTGTGAAGTGAATAGAATAGCTCTCTCATCCAGATAAAAAGTTTTTCAGAAATGAAGAAATGTTGCACCCGATTTTTCTGTGTGTTTTCCTTCTATGTTTGATCATTTCAAAAATCCTTTTGTAGGTGTCTAATGCCATAGTCAATGAGTCTATGGTTAAAGTTTGAGAGCCTAATTGTAAACAGGCCGTGAGAATTATGAATAGGAACATTTATATATGAGAATATGTCAAGTGTCTTCTAAAACATGCGCAATCCCCATGGTCAAAGAAATATTCAGTTCTCACTGCACAGTGTAAAGTTTTGCACAAATGAAGAGTCAAAATCTAAGTTGGAAGGTGTCTAAATCGACTACTCAGAAGAACAGGTTTAGACATAGGTGACTTGTTAAGATCATTTCTCAAGATCTACTGAGTCTTTTGAAACGATTTAACTTGGAGGAGGTGCGCAAACTATAGACGACACCATGTGCAAAGTTTTATAAAAAAGTTTAGACATTTGATAAGTCAATGAGTGAGTTATGTGCAGCAAACTTTTTGTGTAGTCACCTTCTTCATAGTTTGTTGAAAATTTTGAAAGTTGAGTAATGATCCTCCAAAGTGGTGAAGGTTTTGAGTTACTCTCGTTATAGAGGTGATCAAACTTCAAGAGTAGCTTGTTCTTTTGGATATTAACACTCTCCATCAGCCATTATAGATGATCTTGAGAAATAAGAACGTGTTGACTTTTGTGGGACTCCCAAATTGGAAGAATCTTGACATTCTGACCCTTTTGTTTTCCCCAATCCTGGTCTTCTCGAAAGGCTCAGAGCTTGTGTGCTCCCTATGGAAGAGTTGGAATAGAGTTAAAAGCTTCACAAGAATTAGCAAAGATTGGAAGTGGGTGGCCGGTATTAGACAAAACGACTCTATTTGGTTTCCAATCCATTGCATCCGGAACGTGGAATCTTGGAACATTTGAAATGCCCAGAGACTATAGAACAAAGGCTTCAAGAAATGGAAACATCTTTGGAAAAAAGACACCAACTAGTGGATCACATGTGAGGATATTGACCCGTGTCAAGATTACCTACGAAGAATGGAATACTCTGCAAAGCAGATATCCTGCCTAGGACCACTCTAGATTTTGCCTTCTCATGGGGCACGACACATGCAGCCCACTTGGTCTCAGATGGCACAATGGAGATTGCCTAACAAAAATCCCCAACATCAAAGAAACCATTGATTGTCACCATAATCTTAACAAGAAGTGGTGCCTGTTGTGGACGTGACTTTGGTGGGACATGAAATTCATGGCTATCTGGCACCCTCTCATAGAAATCAAAAAGTCTATCCTCTTATGGAAAATTCTTCATCATGGTATCTAGACCAATGTTAAGGCTAGCAAAATATGTGGGATGCCTCCCTGGTGCAAGAGCTGCTACTGGTCCAATCGAAGATGTTTTAATATCTTCTTTACTTGTCCCAAATCCTATAGGCCCTCGCACATTGTCGGAAAGCAAATTAGACTTCAGAAACAATTCAGTTGGAAGCATGCTCTACTGGGAGAAGTGATCGGATGCTCAACTCTTTGGAACGCCATCAAAGGGGAGGTCCTATGCATGATTTGGCGAGAAAGATGGCTTATAACTTTGGCGACTCCCCCAAAGAGTGGTCGATTGAGAAATCATTGTTCCTCGTCGTTAAAAGAATTGCTAATTGCAAGAAATCCCCCCCCCTCAGGCATCATCAAGTGCTCCTTTTGATCAATAACATGCTTAAATCCAATTGGGCCATGCATGAGGGTGACGAGAGGGTGATTAACCTTCTTTGTAATGTCATCTAAACTTTGAAAGTCCTTCCCCAACTCTGTGGGACTTGGGTGGTCGCGTGGGCACTAGTCCCCTTCACTTGTACTTTTCATTTTCTTTATTTAATACAAGTCCAGGAGAGTAGGCTAAGTCTGAAATTCCTTTTATTTAAAAAGAAAATAAACCAATTCCAACCATGAACTTGTGTGTAGTGACTCATTGTTTCTCATGGCTTGGTATCCCCCTTGCTAAGTAAAGACAAGTAAGCTACCTTACCATAGGTTTTTCTTATTTTTAGGTCCGAAAGAAAACGAAAGGTTAGTTTATAACAAAAGCATTTATTTACTGACAACATATGATCATTCATATGACACTACAAGCTAGGTCCTATTCGTGTTATGGAAATGTGCACCACTACTTTTGTTGAAAAATTTCTTCCCTAAATGCATGGCCTTGTAATGTGGCCCTATCGTGCATACTCTGGATGCAGTCGGCTCTTTATGAATGCAAGAATGGTCTTTTGGATCATCTTGGTCGATTCCTTGTCACTTCTTTGGGCTCCATATTAACATTGTATTCTGTTTTCATGGCATTTACTTTTGTTGCATTGCCCTTCCATCATTCTTGAATGTAGTCTTTGACCTTCTTCTACTCTTGAGTTGGGATTTCTGTGTTGCAGTCATCTATGTTTTCTTCCATCGTTGGTGATTGATTCATTTTCTTGATTCCGGTGATATGGCCTCTCAATCCACTTTTCCATCTCTTGATGTCCTTGTCGTTGGACCATTTTTTGAATCCAAATAATTCATTATGTCCTTTGTGCTTTGATCAATGGCTTCAAAAGCCATATGCATAGAAAACTTGGTTTATTGCATGGTGATTGTAGATCACAACTATCCTTTAGTGTTTTAGATTTTTGATTGATCCGTTCAATCTTCTTACCTTCGTACTGTGGCAATTGATCCTTTTGAATCCATTGTAACTGCACATTTGATCTTTGGTGTATTCTCATAGTCGAGAAACATCTAGGCTTATTAACATGCTTGCTAAAGTCGTCGAAGGAATTGTCCTTACTCACTCTTGTAGTTTAACCTCCTAAGGGGGAATCTTCTAAAGGATCAAGCGGTACGTTACAAGGTATGGACAAGTCAAAGTTATGACTCTCTTGATTCATGAACACATTGGAAATTTCGTCTCTACTCTCCTCTAAACTTGCTGCCTTAGGTACTATCATCCGAGTCACTTTGGGTTTTCTGCTTCTCGAAGACTAAAACCTTCTTTGTATCCTACTTTAGCTAATATGTATCCCTGCGCGAGATGTATGCTGACTTCATCTTCAAGATGCATTCTTGATGTAGTATTAGCTCTTCAAGAAGGTCTTTGTTCTTGCATACCAAAAATGGTTTGATCCATGGTAGTATTTCCTAGATGTAGGGACATTGAGATGTCCCCTATACACTCGATGACTTGCCCTTGGATTCCTATCATATATGCTTTAGTAGGATGCATGGTCCTTTTTGAGGTAACTAGCGAATGAGACTTGCATGCAACTTAATGCGGCCCCTGTGTCTAATGGGGGATTATTCTAACACCTCAATGCAACAATGGATGATGGTTTCCCTCCACTAGGTCCACAAGCAGTAATATATGCTCACTATTCTAAAATTTTCTCTACACCTATGCAAAGACTTAAATTTAAACTTTGTAGGCTTACAAAATATTATAAGAGATACCAAACAAGCTTTAAACCATCCCCAATGGAAATTCTAGTTGGGCAAGCTATCCTCTACAAAATAGGCTAATTGTTTGCAACACTCTCTACCTATGTGTAGAGATATACCTTCATAAAGTTGGAAATTTCTCACCACTCACTTACTCGAATAACTTGAAACTTTGGAAAAGGTTAGGGAATTATATGAGAGAGCAAATGGAGCTTGAAATCAAATAAAATGAGTACAATGAGAGAACAAACAATGCTCTGCAATTAAGTACAATCAGATTTGGAAAAGCCTAACTAAACCTCTAGCTAGAGAGGAGCAAAATCATGAGAAAATGAGGTAAGCAAGCAAGGCTGCTACTTGCTGGAGTTTATGAATTCACTACACTAAGTGGTAAACTCATGGAATGCATACAACTCAAGAAACAAAGCTGGGATGATGCTAATACAGAGTTTTTCTTTTCCTATAATCTAGTTAACCACCCACCAATCAGTGTAGGTGCATTTTTTGGTGGTTGATTTTATGAGATTTGAATCTGACTGACTTTGATGGAGCTTCTAACTTGATTCCATCACTTTGGGTCCTCCATTTTGATTTTTCCACTTGAAAAACTCGTGGTTGATCCCTTTTGCATGATTGAGACTTGATTTGCAATACTCCCCCTAAGGTCTCAATCCCTAGGTCCTTCATTCCAATGCATGCCTTGAAGTGTTGTAGATTTACTCCATCCAATCCTTTGGTAAGCATATCTGTGTATTGGTCCTTTGTATTGACATGATCCACCTTGACATACTTTTACATGATCTTCTCTCTAATAAAGTGTTAATGCACTCCTATATGCTTCAACCTTGCATGGAACATTGAAGTTTGAGCTAAGCATATGCTACTTATGTTGTCACAAAAAATAGGTACTTTCTTAATCTACAAATAAAGATCAACAAACAACTTCGTGAGCCACATAAGCTTACATGAGACTTGTGCTAAGCCTCTCTACTCAGCTTTTGTCAATGAGAGAGCCACTTCTAGTTGTTTCTTTGACATTCATGAGATGGTCTTCTTCCTTAGCATGATAACATAACCATTAGTGCTCCTCTTGTCATCTTTGGAACCTACCCAATCAGCATCACAATAAGCTTTTACATTTAATCCATCATCAAATGGATAATATTGAACTTCATTCACGAATCCTTTGAGGTATCTATATACCCTCTTGGCTGCAACAAGATGAGCTACTCTTGGAGCCTATAAAAATTGAGATAGCACTTCAAGTATATGTGCAATATTTGGTCTACTCATAGTAGTATACAAGAGAGAACTAATTATAAACCTATACATGGTCACGTCCTTCAGTTCTTCACCTTCATGAGCACTTAGTGTTACTTCTAATGTATTTGAAATGGGGCTTGCAATCACACAAGCCAAACTTCTTTAAGAGATCTAGAATGCATTTCCTTTGCATCAAGTATATACCTTCCTCTTTATATGGTTCTTCAATCCCAAGGAAGTACCTTAAAATCCCTCAATCAGAGATTTTAAACTCACATCCAAGCTTCCTCTCTATGTCCTTGATGTTGGCTTCATCATCCCCTATAATGATCAAATCATCAACATATATACTAATGAGAACAATTTTGCTACTACCTTCTTCACAATGAGTGATGGAACTGCATGATCTTATCGTATCTACATTTTACCAAGCATTCCATAAGTCTTTGGTTCCATGCCCTTGGGGCTTGCTTGAGTCCATAAAGAGCCTTCTCAAGGCTGCATACATGATGTCGAAACCTCTCATCTTCAAATCCTTGGGGCTGCTCCATGAAGACTACCTCTTCAAGCTCTCCATTTAGGAAAGCATTCTTCACATCCGACTGGTACATCTTCCAACCTTTTAAAGCTAAAATTGCAATCAAACTTCTTATGGTGGATATCTTAGCTTCTAGATTGAATGTTTCCTCAAATTCCATGCCATAGGTTTGAGGAAAACCTTTGGCAACCAGTCTTGCTTTATACCTAGATATGCTCCCATCCGCATGCCTCTTCACCTTGTACACCCATTTGTCGCCAATGACATTCATGTACTTCCTTCTTGGAACCAATGATGAAGTATCATTTTCTTCAAGTTCCTTGACTTCGTGCTCCATGGCTTCAATCCATTTCCTATGCTATTTTCTTCTTCAAGAAAGCTACATTCTTCACAAGCTATAAATTGACTCATGTAGGCATAGTTTCTTGCAATGAATGAATCATAAGTTAACCTTTAAATAGGGTTTTTAACCCTATTGGATAACCTTATCTCACCATTAGGTGACAGGAATCTCCTCCTCCTTGGTTTAGATGCTTCAAATCTTGGAGTCTCTAATTTTTCCATATCTTCCTCACTTGTAGATTCCATGCCTACCCATCGATGATCTTTGTCATTTGTCTTTTCCTTTCCTTTGCTACTTCCTTCACTTGAATATGCTTCATTTCTTCTCCGTCCATGCCACGATGATGTAGTAATCTCCTGTAATGGTGTGATTGAAGTGGTTTGACCACTCATCTCCATGCTTTGTTGTTGTTGTTCATATGCATCATGAACCTCTAAGACATCTTACCACCATACCAAGGTAGCAAATCATCAAATATTACATCCCTTGACACCTTAAGCTCTTTGGTGCAAGGATTATAGCAACTTAAATGCTTTTTCTCTGAATAATATCCAAGTAATATATGCCGATCTACCTTCTCGTCAAACTTGTGTCTCAATTCTTGAGGAATGTGAACATAACACACACAACTAAATACTTTGAGATGTGAAAGATTGGGTTTCTTACCACATCAAGCTTCATAAGATGTAACTCCATGTACTATTGAGGTTGGATACCTATTCATAATGTATATGGTTGTATTTATTGCATAAGCCCGTTAAGAGTTAGGAACATTCATTTCATATAACAAAGCTCTAGCCACTTCTACTATGTATCTATTCTTCCTCTTTGCCACCCCCTTTTGTTGAGGTGTATATCTACAAGTGAATTTCCTTTTGATGCCATGTTCATGTAGAAAATATAAAAATTCATTTGCAAAATATTCTCCCCCTCCATCCGATCTAAGACTCTTTATATACTTCCTTGTTTCCTTGTCCACTAGGTTTTTGAACCTCTTGAAATGGTAAAACACTTTTGACTTTGACTTCATGCAATACATTCAACCAAACCTTGAATAATCATCTATAAATGTGACAAAATATATATTACCTACAATGGATGGATCCCTTTTAGGTTCCCATACATTTTTTTTGTATGAGATTCAACACTTCATTGCTTACATGTGCGCCCTTCTTCAATGGCAATCTTCTTTGTTTCCCTAATTGACAAGCATGGCAGAAATGTTGCATATTCTAAGATGTAAGATCAGGTAGACCACTCACCAACACCTTCCTTTGTATGTCCATCATTTGTAAGTTTATGTGCCCAGTTCTTTTATGCCATAAGCCGATTTTCGCACTCTTTTTATTTCCAATTGACAAGTACAGAGTGTGAGGGGTTGATCGCTTTGCTTCCATGGTGAAGAGTCTTCATTGCTTGTTTCCTTTTTCTAAGAGCTTGTAGTACTGCATGGGGTCTTCAACAAAACATCCTTGATCATTGAACCTCACCTCATAGCCTCTTTCAACCATTTGACCTTCCAAAACAAAGTTCTTTGTGATGGTTTGCACATGCAACATCCTTCAACACCTTGGAGCTTTGAAATCCTTTCAATGCAACATCTCCCACATGTTTAATCTTGTGCTTAGTTTCATCCCTTGTCTTTTAATTTCCTTGAGTGATGGGTGAATGTAAATTAAAGAAAACATCTTTATTCCAACTCATATGGTTTCTACAACCACTATCAATGTACCATGTAAAATCTAAATTGAATCTTTCAGTTGAACCATACAACATAAGCAAGTTCTGAATCTATTGAAATATCAACATAATTACCTTGGTTCCTTTTATATCCATGATTTCCTCCTCCTTAGGACCAACAATCTCTTGCATAATGGCCCGGTTTTTTGCATAATTGTAGCATTCTTCATTGGATGCTTCTCTTCCATGTGATCTTCCTCATCTTCCTCTACTCCTTCCTCTTCCTCTTGGTCCATAGCTTTGATTCGAGACTTCTTGGTTTCTTGAGCTTGATTTTGACCTTCCTCTCCCTCTACCTTGGGAGTTTTGTCCACCTCTTTTGCCTTTGCCTTTACCTACATAGAAAACTTGGGCTTGGCTACCCTTTGATTGTGAACCTCCTTGGTTCATCTCCTCCGTCACCATCCATGTGAATAATTGATCAAATTCTAGTAGGGAATCCCTCATATAAACTGATGTGGTGAATGCTTTCCACCTATCATCCTCTCTCAAGCCATTGAGAGTGTGCGCAATAGGATCATCATCTTTGATTTGTCTCCCAATTGAGTTTAGGGCATCTGCATGCTCCTTAACCTTCATAATGTATTCATTTATGTTAGTACTTGGTGATTTTCTAAGATTATTTAGCTCATTCTTGAGCTAAATCTTCCTTGCCTTGGTTGATGAAGATTACAATCTCTCCAACGTCTCCCAAACCTTCTTCAATGTGTCCAACTCTTGTATACGCCATATCATGCTATTGCTTATATGTTGGGATAAAATGAATAAAACTCTCCTATCCCTTTCTATCCATTCATTAAGTGTCTTGGATTGCCCTTGAAGTGGTGGATCATTTACATGAGGCATTGGATCCGTGCCACTCACTAGTTGTGCGAGGGATCAAGAAAAATATTTTATCAGTTTCTGCATTAGCCAAGATTGGCTTGGTTGTGAGATTTGTTGATGAGAGATGTACAATTCATGATCTGTCAAATGCTGACGTGATTATTGCTTGTGGCATTTTATGTCGTGGGGTGTATAAGCTTATAGACTATGAAAGATGTGTAAATGATTCGGCATGTGTAGTACATTATTCTCAGGCTATGTTAGATGCAAAGCTTTGGCATGCATGCTTTGGTCATCTGAATTTTCCTAGTTTGCTACGCGTGTAGAAATATAAAATGGTGTCCTCTTTGCCCAAACTTGAGGCACCTGGAAAACATCTATGTGAAGGCTATATTTTTCAGGTGCAAGTCAACCATCAATTGATGTTTTGGAAGAAGGATTGACTTCAAAGATTGAAGAAAATATTAGCCTATGAAGCTTGAAGATAGTTCATATTTAGAAAATGAAGACTTGTATACATATGTACATTAAACTTATAGTTAGCTTACTTATACCTTTGTTATGGTCATGCACTTGTACATATATGCCTATATATACAAGTAGAAAGTTGCAAAAAGTATGAGAGAGCATGCGAGAGATGATGAATTAGAAGTTATAAGAGCCTATATATAAAAGTAGAAAGTTGCAAAAAGTATGAGAGAGCATGTGAGATGATGAATTAGAAGTTATAAGAGCCTTTAGACACTTTAGAAATGTACAAGATCTCTCTAATCATTCAGATGTAAAACTTTTTAGAGAAGACGAAAAATTGCACCTGCTCTTTTGTTGAGTAATCCTTCTATGTTTAATCTTTTGTGAAATGCTTTTGTACAAGTCTAAGTCTATAGTTGATTGACCTCTATAAAATTTTTTAGATCCTAAGTGTGATTAGGCTAGGAGAACTGAGAGTAGGAACATTTACATGTGTAAATGTGAAGAAGTGAAGTTGCAATAGGTGCAAAATTCCATTCTAATGTTTTGGTCAGTTCTCCTTCGACAATGTAACATTTTGAGCAAGCAAGCACTCATTATCTAATTTGGAAGGTAAGCTACCTATGGCTAAAATCACTTGAATAAATGGGTTGTAACTTGAGAGAACTATGCAATAAAAGTTACAGGTGTCGAATTTGACTATAGAGAAATATAGTTTAGACATAGGTGAATTGTTTGAATAATTTCTCAAGATCTACTGAGTCTATTAAGATTATTTAACTTGGAAAAGGTGTGAAAACATGAGGAGACACTTCATACAAAGTTTTATTGAAATATTTACACATTTGGTTAGGTAATGAGTGAGTTAAGTGCAGCAAAATTTTATGAATAGTGACTCTCTTCATAGTTAGTTCAAATTTTTGATAATCTGGTATTGATCCTCCAAATTGGTAAAGGTTTTGAGTTATTCTTGATATAGAGGTGCTCTAACATCAAGGATAGCTTGTTCTTTTGGAGATTAACACTCTCCATTAGTGGTATCAGAGTAGGAATCGTCAAAATAGAAGAAAGGAGGACCCCAACTACTATAGTCATACAGAAATCAACATTTGAAGGTTCAAAAGGTTAAAGCTTGAGAAGGAGGCCTGAAGCTATCTAGAAGATCGAAAGGAACTTGATTTGGAGTAACACTTATTCCTCATAAAGCTTGAAGAATTTAATACACATGTGAAGAAAGGATGGGAAATTCTCTTGAGATAGAGAAATTGGATAGAGAAAACTATCCAGCTTGGTCAATGAGGATGGAAGCTCATCTCATGAGAAAAGACCTGATAGGCTATATTACAAGTGAAGAAGTAAAACCACAATTCAGATATCCTAGTGTTCCAACTAGGGATGAACTCTCAGATTTGAAGACTTTGATGAATAAGGATGCTCAAGCAAGGAGCATTATCTACATGGGAGTAAATGACTACTTGCTACCTCATATTAGAGGTCTTGAAAGTGCAAGTGACATATGGAATGCTTTGGAGGAGCATTTTTAAAATACTACAAAGTCAAGGAAGGCATCTTTAGAGGCAGAGTTTACTACACTCAAAAAGAAAGATTCTCAATCCATTTCTGATTATGTAACAAGGATTAAGGCTTTTTCAGATGAATTAGGAGAAATTGATGAAGATATTGAGGAGGATAAATTGGTAAGGCAAATCCTCATAGATTTGAGAGGAGATGAGCTAAATTGTGCTCGATCTTTTGGTGAGTGCTCCTTCTATGTTTAATCTTTTGTGAAATGCTTTTGTACAAGTCTAATGCTATAGTTGATTGACCTTTGTACAAGTTCATATCCTAATGATGATCAGGCTAAGAGAATTGAGAGTAGCAAAATTTACATGTGTAAATGTGAAGAATGGAAGTTGCAACAGGTGCAAAATTTGATGCTAATGTTTTGGTCAGTTCTCCTTCCACAGTGTAAAGTTTTGAGCAAGCAAGCACTCATTCTTTATGTTGGAAAGTAATCTACCTATGGCTAAAAGCATTTGAATAAACGGGTTGTAATTTGAGAGAACTATGCATTAAAAGTTATAGGTGTCAAAGTTAACTATAGAGAAATACAATTCAAGCATAGGATAACTGTTTGAATCATTTATCAAGATCTACCGAGTTTTTTGAGATGGTTGAACTTGGAGAAGGTGCACAGACATTAGAGGACACTTCATACAAATTTGTTTTTGAAATATTTGCATATTTGGTTAGGCAATGAGTGAGTTAAGTGGAGCAAACATTTCTGAGTCGTGACTCTCTTCACAGTTAGTTCAAAATTTTGATAATCTGGTATTAATCCTCCAAATTGGTAAAGGTTTTGAGTTATTCTTGATATAGAGGTGGTCCAACATCAAGGATAGCTTGTTCTTTGGAGATGAACACTCTCCATCATATTTTAGGCAAAATGCAATGTTCCTTCTTTCCAAAAGATGGTTCAGTTCGGGCTACTCGGAAATTGCCGCTTGTACATAGTGATATCTTTGGTCCTATGGTGACAACTTCTCTTGGAAATTATCTTTAATTCATGACTTTCATAGATGATTTTTCCAGGCATGCATGGGTATATCTATTGAAGGCATAGTCGGAAGTGTTCATGTGCTTCAAAGAGCTTTTTGTTTTGGTTGAAAATTGGTCAGCATGTAAAATGGGCACCCTCCGTTCTGATTGAGGGGAGGAATATATGTCTTCTGATTTTAATGGATTTCTATCTGAACGTGATATAAAACAATAGTGTACAATGTCGTATACACCTCAACAGAATGGAGTTGCAGAATGAAAGAATAGGCCACTCATGGAGATGGGGAGGTGTATGGTCAAGAGTCAAGCTTTACCACATAGTTTCTGGTTTGAGGTTGTCATGTGTGTGGCATATGTACTTAATGATGGGGGATGATTCTAACACCCCAATGCAAAAATGGAAGATGGCTACCCTCCACTAGGTCCACAAGTAGTGATATATGCTCATTGTTCTGAACTTTTCTCTACACAACTACAGATACTTAAAAACAAATTTTGCAAACTTATAGGAGACTTTAAGAGCTACCCAACAAGCTTTAAATCATCCCAACTGGATATTGCAGCTTGGAGAACCAGCCTCTGCAAAACAGGCTACCTGTTTGCAACATTCTTTGTCTATGTGGAGAGATATACCTTCACAAAGTTGGCAATTTCTCACAACTCACTTAGCCAAATAACTTGAAACTTTGGCAAAATTTATGGCACAATATGAAAGACCAAATGAAGCTCGAAATCAATGAAAATTATTACAATGAGAGAGCACACAATGCTCTTTAATCTAGTACAATCAGATTTGGAAAAGCCTAACTACACCTCTAGATAGAGCGGAGAAAAATCATGAAAACTGAGGTAAGAAAGCAAGGGGGCTGCTTTCTGGAGTTTATGACTTCACTAAACTAAGTGGGAAACTCGTGGAATGCATACAACTCAAGAAACAAAGGTGGGATGATGCTTACATAGACTTTTACTTTTCCTACAATCTAGCTAACCACCCACCAATCAGTTTAGGTGCACTTTTTTGGTGGCTAATTTGATGAGATTTAAATTTGATTGATTTTGGTGGAGCTTCTAACTTTATTCCACAACTTTGGGTCCTCCTTTTTTATTAGTACACTTGCAAAACTCGTGGTTGAGTCTTTTTGCATGATTGAGACTTGATTTTCAACACTCCCCCTCAAGTCTCAATGCCTAGGTCCTTCATTCCAATGCATGCCTTGCAATGTTGTAGCTTTACTCCATCCAATGCTTTGGTAAAGATATTTTCATATTGGTCCTTTTTATTGACATGCTCCACCTTGACATTCTTTGACATGATATTCTCTCGAATAAAGTGGTAATGCACTTCTACATGCTTCAACCTTGCATGGAACACCGGATTTTGAGCCAAGCATATGCTACTTATGTTGTCACAAAAAATAGGTACTTGCTTAACCTGCAAGTCAAGATCAACAAACAACTTCTTGAGCCACATAAGCTCACATAAGACTTGTGTTAAGCCTCTATACTCAGCTTCGATCGATGAAAGAGCCACGGTTGGTTGTTTCTTTGACATCCATGAGGTGGTCTTCTTCCCTAGCATGATAACATATCCACTAGTGCTCCTTCTATCATCATTGGAACATGCCCAATCAACATCACAATGAGCTTGTACATTTAATCCATCATCAAATGGATAATATAGACCTTCATTCACTGATCCTTTGAGGTACCTAAGTACCCTTTGGCTGCAACAAGATGAGGTACTCTTGGTGCTTGCAAAAATTGCGATAACACTCCAACTACATGTGCAATATCAGGTCTTGTCATAGTAGCATACAAGAGAGAACCAATTATTGACCTATACATGGTCACATCCTTCACTTCTCCACCTTCATGAGCACTTAGTTTAACATTTACTTCTAATGGATTTGAAATGGGCTTGCAATCACACAAGCCAAACTTCTTCAAAAGATCAAGAATGTATTTCCTTTGCATCAAGTATATACCTTCCTCTTTATATAGTACTTCAATCCCAAGGAAGACCTTAAAATCCCTAAATCTGAGATTTTAAATTCACATCCAAGCTTCCTCTTTATGTCCTTGATGTTGGCTTCATCATCAGCTGTAATGATAAAATCATCAACATATACAAATGAAAACAATTTTGCTACCTTCCTTCTTCACAAAGAGTGATGGGTCTGCATGACTCTGATTGTATCCACATTTTGCTAAGTAGTCCATAAGTCTTTGGTCCCAAGCTCTTGGGGCTTGCTTGAGTCCATAAAGATCCTTCTTTAGCCTACATACATGATGTGGAAACCTCTCATCTTCAAAGACGTGGGGCTGGTCCATGAATACTACCTCTTCAAGCTCTCCATTTAGGAAAGCATTCTTCACATCGAATTGGTACATCTTCCAACCTTTTAAGGCTGAAATTGCAATCAAACTTTTTATGGTGGGCATCTCAGCTACTGGGTTGAATGTTTCGGCAAAGTCTATGCCATAGGCTTGAGCAAAACCCTTGGCAACCAGCCTTGCTTTATACCTAGAGATGCTCCCATCTGCATGCCTCTTTACCTTGTACACCCATTTGTTGCCAATGACTTTCATGTCCTTGGTTCTTGGCACCAAAGACCAAGTATCATTTTCTTCAAGTGCTTTGAATTCCTCCTCCATGGCTTCAATCCATTCCCTATGCTTATTTGCACTTCAAAAAAGTTAGGTTCTTCACAAGCTATAACTTGACTCATGTAGGCATAGTGTCTTGCAATGAATGAATCATAAGTTAACATTTGAATAGGGTATTTAACCCTATTCGATGACCTTACCTTACCATTATGTGGTAGGAATCTCTTCGTCCTTGGTTTAGATGCTTTAAATCCTGGAGTTTCTAATTTATCCATATCTTCATCACTTGTAGATTCCATGTCTACCCATCGACGGTCTTCGTCATTTGCCTTTTCCTTCCCTTTGCTACTTCCTTCACTTGAATGAGCTTTGTTCCTTGTACTTCCATGCCAAGCTGATGTACTACTCTCCTCTGATGGTGTGCTTGAATTGGTCGGACCACTTATCTCCATGCTTTGTTGTTGCTCTTTAAACTTCTTCTCGGCTTCATATGCATCGTCAACCTATAACACATCTTTGCTACCATACCAAGGTAGCAACTCATCAAATATTACATCCCTAGATACCTTAAGCTCTTTGATGCAAGGGTTATAGCATCTAAAACCCTTTTGCTCTGAAGAATGTCCAAGAAATATACACCTATCCACCTTCGGGTCTAACTTGTGTCTCAATTCTTGAGGTATGTGAACATAACACACACAACCAAACACTTTGAGATGTGAAAGATTGGTTTTCTTACCACACAAAGCTTCATAAGGTGTAACTCCATGTACTCCTGAGGTTGGACACCTGTTCATAATGTATATGGGTGTATTTGTTGCATCAACCCAATAAGAGTACGAACATTCATTTCATTTAACAAAGATCTAGCCACTTCTGCTATGTATCTATTCTTCCTTTCTGCCATCCCATTTTGTTGAGGTGTATACTTGCAAGTGAATTGCCTTTTGATGCCATGGTCATGTAGAAAATCTGAAAATTCATTTGAAAAATACTCTCCCCCTCCATCCGATCTAAGAGTCTTTATATACTTCCTTGTTTCCTTCTCCACTAGGTTTTTGAACCTCATGAGGTGGTAAAACACCTCTCACTTTGACTTCATGCAATACATCCAAACAAACCTTGAATGATCATCTATAAATGTGACAAAATATCTATTACCTCCAATGGATGGCTCCCTTGTAGGTCCCCATACATCTGTATGTATGAGATTCAACACTTCATTGCTCACATGTGCTCCTCTCTTGAATGGAAATCTGCTTCGTTTTGCTAGTTGACAAGCATGGAACAAATCTTGTATATTCTGAGATGTAAGATCAGGTAGACCACTCACCAAGCCCTTCCAGTGCATGTCCTTCATCCTTTGTAAGTTTATGTGCCCAATTCTTTTATGCCATAAGTCGATTTCTGCAATCTGTTTATTTCCAATTGACAAGTAGACAATGTGAGGGGTTGATGGATTTTCCTCCATGGTGAAGAGTCTTCCTTGCTTCTTTCCTTTTTCTATGAGCTTGTAGTCCTGCATGGGGTCTTCAACAAGGCATCCTTGCTCATTGAACCTCACCTCATAACCTGTTTCAACCATTTGACCTACAAAAACCAAGTTCTTTGTGATGGTTGGCACATGCAACACATCCTTCAACACCTTGGAGCTTTGATATCCATTCAATGCAACATCTCCCACATGTTTAATCTTGTGCTCAGTGTCATCCCCTGTCTCTACATGTCCTTGAATGATGGGTGAATTTAAATTAAAGAAAACATCTTTATTGCAACTCATATGGTTGCTACAACCACTATCAATGTACCATGTAAAATCTGAATTGACTCTTTCACTTGAACCATACATCATAAGCAAGTTCTCATTTTCTAACTTTGTTGAAGTACTAGCATAATTACCTTGGTTCCTTTTGTATCCTTCGTTGCCTCCTCCTTTGGACCAACAATCTCTTGCATAATGGCCCGGTTTTCGCAATTGTAGCATTCTCCATCGGATCCTTTGCTTCCAGGTTATCTTCCTCCTCTTCCTCTACTCCTTCCTCTTCCTCTTGATCCATAGCTTTGGTTGGAGCCTTCTTGGTTGCTTGAACTTGAGCTTTACATTCCTCTCCCTGTGCCTTGAGAGTTTTGTCCACCTCTTTTGCCTTTGGCTCTACCTGCATAGAAAACTTGTGCTTGGCTGCCCTTTGATTGTGAACTTCCTTGGTTCATCTCCTCGGTCACCATGAATGTGACTAATTGATCAAATTCTTGTAGGGAATCCCTCACATAAACTGATGTGGTGAATGCTTTCCACCTTTCATCCTCTCTCAAGCCATTCAAAGTGTGTGCAACAAGATCATCATCTTTGATTGGGCTCCCAATTGAGCCTAAAGCATCTGCAAGTTCCTTAACCTTGAAAATGTACTCATTTATGTTAGTACTTGGTGATTTCCTAAGATTATTCAGCTCATTGTTGAGGTGAATCTTCCTTGACTTGGTTGATGAAGAGTACAATCTTTCCAAGGTGTCCCAAACCTTCTTCGATGTGTCCAAGTCTTGTATATGCCCTATCATGCTATTGCCTATGTGTTGAGATAGAATGAATATGACTCTCCTATCCCTTATATCCATTCATTAAGTGCCTTGACTTGCTCTTGAAGTGGTGGATCATGTACATGAGGCATTGGCTCCATGCCGCTCACTAATCCCTACAATCCTTTGCCCATAAGGTAGTTGCTAACTCTAAATTTCCATGGTTGATAATTTCCTTTCTCTAACTTCTCTATTTGTGCATTATACTCAACCATACTGAGCTCTAAGATGCTCCTCTAGCTTCTGCTCAAGTGTTTGTATGCTTTAGAAGGTGTGGATATTAACTTTTGATAGCGTCTCGCTTTCTAACCTTCGACTAGTTGAGATCTCGATCAACGTAGCCCCTTTGATGTCTACCTGCTTTGATGAGTCCTCCTTCTGTGTCCACGAGTTGTATTGATCCCTTCCAATCTTTAATATGATACCCATCTCCAAGCCTCCAAAATGGCTTTGATACCACTGATAGGGGATGATTCTAACACCCCAATGCAAAAATGGAAGATGGCTGCACTCCACTAGGTCCACATGCAGTGATATATGCTCCTTGTTCTGAATCTTTCTCCGCACCAATATGAATAATTAAAATGAAATTTTCCAAACTTGTAGTAAACTTTATGAGCTACCCAAAAAGCTTTAAATCATCCCAAATGGATATTCCATATAGGAGAACCACCCTCTGCAAAACAGGCTACCTATTTGCAACACTCTCTGCCTATGTTCAGAGATATACCCTCACAAAGTTGGCAATTTCTCACAACTCACTCAGCCAAATAACTTGAAACTTTGGAAACCTTCAGGGAACAATACGCGAGACCAAATGAAGATTGAAATTAATGAAAATGAGTACAATGAGAGAGCAAAAAATGCTCTTCAATATGGTACAATCAGATTTGGAAAAGCCTAACTACACCTCTAGATAGAGCGGAGGAAGATCATGAGAAAATGAGGTAAGAAAGCAAGGGGACTGCTTGCTGGAATTTATGACTTCACTAAACTAAGTGAGAAACTTGTGAAATGCATACAACTCAAGAAACAAAGGCGGGATGATGCTTATATAAACTTTTACTTTTCCTACAATCTATCTAACCACCCACCAATCAGTTTAGGTGCACTTTTTGGTGGCTGATTTGATAAGATTTGAATTTGATTGAGTTTGGTGGAGCTTCTAACTTTATTCCACGACTTTGGTTCCTCCTTTTTGTTTGGTCCACTTGCAAAACTCGTGGTTGAGTCTTTTTGCATGATTGAGACTTGATTTTCAACACTTAAGAGGTGTCCCACTATAGCACTATAGTATATCATTCCATATGAGGCTTGGCATGATCACAAGCCATTTGTTGATCATCTGCGTGTTTTTTTTTGTTTGGAATATGCATTAGTTCCTGAAAAACATCACAAAAAATTGGATGATAAACTAGTAAAATGTATTTTTGTTGGGTACAGTTCTAAAAGTAAAGGCTATCATCTATATCATCCACAGACTAAACACATTCTGATTAGCTATGATGTTGTTTTTGTGGAAGATGCTATTCATCCATTAATTTCATCTACTAAGGCGACATCTATTAGCTCCAAAGACATGTATGATAGCTTGTTGCCTCTTTTTACAGGTGCACAGTCTAGTGCTAGTCCTAATGAGGCAACTTCCAAGCCTTTGTAGGTTTCATGTGATAATGCAGATCATCCCATTTCTGATGCCGATTTACATGATGCACTTGTTGATGAGACAACTGATATTGAGGAGGCAAAAACTATGCCAAAATGGTTGGTGCAGACTTTGTGCGAAAGAAAATTAGATGAACCTCTGTCATATCGTACTCGATCACGCTCTCATCGTACCTCTTTTGCATCAAATTTCTATGTTATGGCTGCATCTAGTCTTTATGATGAGACTGAGCTTGATTCGTTTGATGAAGCACAAAACTCAAAAAATTGGATGGTTGTTATGCAATCTGAATATGATGCTATAATGAAGAATGGTACTTGGTCATTATGTGACTTCCCTCCTAGCAAGAAGGCCATTGGCACTAAGTGGGTATACGAGTTGAACCATAAACTTGATGGTACTATTGACGGGTATAAGGCTAGGCTTGTTGTAGAGGGTTATGCGCAGGAAAGAGGCATTGATTTTGATGAAACCTTCGCTCCTACTTGCTGAATGACTACTCTTCATAGCATATGTGCACTTACAGCTCATCATGGTTGGAATGTAGTGTCAGGATCTTGCTCACGCGTATTGTCATAGGCCTCTTTTCTATTGAAATAATTCATTTTGAACTTTCTGAATTTCATTGTGGGGATAATTCTTAGAACAAATAATTAGGTCATTTTATGCATGTAGGAAAAATTTTGGGTTGACAAGTTTCATACTCTCTCTAGACCTTAATTGCATCATGTTTTCTAGTGGGATTTTGAAGGTGAAGATGAAAGAATTAAGGAAAACTCTGTATGAGGGAAAGGTAGAGCAAGTATAAGAGAATAAAAGTGTCTGTGTGAGATTTTTGTGGATCATGTTCTAAGTACCTCGTTCAGGGTCCTACATTTAGTTCATTGTAAGAAAATGCCTTGATTTTACTCTCTCTCTAGAATTTTAAACCTTGCAGGGCTCAAAAGTGGCATTTGGAGATGGATTTGGACCTCGGACGTCTCTATCCATATTGTGGAGATTGAAAAATTGAATAAAAGTGTCTCTCACAAGCTTAACCTAATTCCTCATTGTTTTTGAGTTACACGGCTTTGAAAAGTGCCGTTTTTTCCAACTTAAAAAAAAAACGAGGGCTTGTCTAATTCTATTCGAATCCGTGATTCTCATGCTCACGTGTCACCATGTCTAATTATGTATGTTTTCGGATATGTCTTCTTGGTTTTTTTCTGCTATTTTTGATAGGTATGCTAAAAAAAAAGGAAGTACACTACGATCGCATGGCTTTTTGCAAAAGTTTTGGAGAAACTCGACTTTTTCTAAATTTGGTGGATCGCACACTTCTTTGGGGGGCATGGCTGCGATCAAACAGAAAAAGATAAGAAGGCCTGCACATCAACACGGAGGACACACAGAAATCTGAGAATTACCTTGTGATTGAGAGTGTGATTGAGAGTGAGAGTGAGAGTGTGATTGAGAGTGCAAGTGAGAATGCGATTGTGATAGATCGGGGGTGGTCGGGAGGTAGAGGCTTCGTCAAGAAGCTATTGTCCAAAGCTATTGTAACCATTGATTCACATCTATAATATCATAATTCTTCCTTCTCTGCGTCATATTTGTTCTACTCTTCCGCATCAGATTTTCTTTTACCTTGTGCAATCTCTGCGTTCTTCTCTCCACTGTTATTTCTGAGTAATCGAAAGATTGTGATTGGGGATAGATTGTGATTGAGGAAATGCTACAAGTGGTATCAGAGCAGAATCAATCTGCGGGAACGATGGAAGGTCTAACACAAAAGGTTCGTGAACAAGAGGAGCTTATTCATAAGCTTCTTGGTGAATTGCGCAAAGAACGAGGGGGAAAGCAACCAGAAGGAGCAACAAATCTGTTTGTGGAGCAGAACGATGAAATAGATGAAGGTGTGAGAACATCTAGCGTACCTCGCGAAAAACAAAAACGCAATTCTGAAGATATGGAACCAGGTGAGTTTGCCCTTAACCAAGTCTTCAAGAAGGCAAAGTTAAATGATTTTGATGGCGAGAAGAAGAGTGGCGAAGATCTTGACGCATGGATTGAAGAACTAGAGGATTTCTTTGATCTTCGACAATTTAGTGAAGAGTCCAAGGCAAAAGTTGGGATCCTGCATCTCCGTGGAATCGCGAAGCTATGGTGGAAGTCATATATGCAGACTCGAACGCGTTGTCGGCGCGAAAGCGACGGTCGGTGGATCATGCCAACCGCCGGAAATACGGCGCACGTAGGGTGCTTGGAGCAAGCTCAAGTGAATAAAGATTCAAAGAGCAACTTAATATATATACTCAAAAGAATTATTAGTTCAGTGGAAAACTCTTAATCTATCATTGAGAACTTTAGGAAAATCATTTTTAATAGATATGAAAGCACTCGAAAATCATCATGAAAAATATGCCTTCACAAAATTATTGAAACTAATAGGGACCATCTTCGGAATTACCAAACGTAATCATAAACTTTGGATTCTACTTAGAACTCAAAAGCTATAGAAGATTATTCATATTCAAGAGAATGATGCCATTATCCTTTCACAAATTTGACTCAAATAAATAGTTTTATTCACGTCAAGATCGTTCTACTTTCAAATGAATATCAGCATAACATACATTTAGACTTAACATTAACTCAAGACAATATTAGCTATTGAAAAAAGCCTTAGACACATAGACACGCAAGAAAATTGATAAGATACTTTGATAAAGACACCTACTTAGGTCAACCTATCTATCTTGTTTGGGCAATTGTTTTCATTGTCCTTGATCATGCTAAGGAACAAAATTTGAGATATGTATCAGGCCCTTGCCTCGATTTCATAAATTAAAACTCCATATGTGTGGCAGAAAATAAATGCTTGCACAACAAGGTAACTAGTATACAATATATATAGTCTTTTGATTTCATACTAATTTAAGTTTCAAACAAAAGGATCTGAACGGTTCATCCTTCAATAATGTCAAGCGGATTAAGTATTAAATCAAACATGTAGTGCACATCAAGTAGAAGTAGTAAAAACATGAATTCTCAACAAAGCTAAACACATAGTCCCTATGACATAATGTTCTTGATGTTTTAATTCAGAAATGAATTCAATATACTTTATTATTCATATGACAAAATTTCAATGTACACTTAGTATCATAGATTAAAACAATAAAAATAAAACACTAGACATAACAAAGAATGATTCCATCTTTCTAAGTAATTTATCAAGGCAACGGTTAAATAGATTAACACGACTTCTATGAGTCAAGTCAACTTGTTCCAATATATTTGTATTTTCATAATAGGTTAAAGTTATGATAATATTATCTCTGTTTAACACACAACCTTTATAGCGATCAAACAATGAATTTCCGAGTTCATATGGGAACGATCGTATATAATCTTAAATTATGGATGGCAATAATTCTCTTCTCCTATAAAACTCAAGCAAAATTTGACACATGGCGCTATTACACACGAGTATCGAATTCTACAACGTTGATAAAACGTATGAAATATTGATGAACAATGAACTAACCGTGCATGTAAAGCTTCGCTTACCGTACATCGAGCTCATATCTTTCAAATGTAATACTTATATAAACAGGCCAATGCATATAGATCTTCATTAATGAAATCAATACCATCATACATATATATATCACAACCAGTGCGACATAACTCAACAGTTTGCCTTTTGTTCACAAAACTCCATGTGCACTCCATGGATCCTACAGGGCTACAATTAGTTTGATTGATATGAACTATATTTGCCAGTTTTGTATTATGCTTTCCTCTGATGTTTTTCAAGTGTTGTTGAGCGCAATCATCAGAGAGTTTCACTTCCTTTATATACTGCCTATTATGAATATAGTTAAGAATATATGGATCACAATTAGATGAAACCATCCACTGTATACACGATTAAAACATCACAAGTCTGCTTCTGCACATCGAGCTCATATTAATATCAAGTAAGAAAAGCCATATCTTCTGTGCTTAATTAAAAAGTATTGAAAGAGTAAACAAATCTTCTTACAAACTTATTGCAAACAGAGGATACAGATAAACAGTGAAAAACTTACAAAAATTTGTTTTTATCAATCAGCACACTTTTCTTTTCTGTTACCCTTCTTCATTAATCATAATAATTCCCTTTGTCTTGTTGCGCCATGTATCTCGAGTTGATGATGATTCTGATTTGAAGCCATCAATACCTGCGGCACCACAACACTCCTTGACAATAGCATCAAAAGTGTGAATTCCTCGGATTAGAGCAGCTTCAGATTCCTTTTGTTTCAAACAGTGCTCTGATATCATCATCTTGTTTGCATGCATGTTCCTCAATTCTTTCTTATGTCATAAGCTACAGGGCTTTGCATCGTCCACACATGTATATATATACAGAAGCTCCGATCATAAGTACATATAAGAACTTGAACACCAATTGCTTATGCATGTTTATCAACAACACCTCATTTTTTTTCCGTAGATGGACATTAGATGAACGAACAAGGCAATGGTTTTTTCAGATCAAAACTTCCACAAGATTTGTTAAATTCTTCAGCCACCGCAACTCATTCATGGACGATCTTCAGAATAGGGTTAAAGCGTCAGCACAGTTGTCAATATCTTTGGCAGAAGGATCACACTCCTTATGCGCAGCATCAGTTCCATCTTTCTCCTTACCAGAAAACTCAAATTACAGTCGCTTCATTAGATTGAAGCAGATATCAGAACATGGATCCTTTATTCAAACATGTTGCGCATATATCAATTCAAAGTTCGTCCATCATCAGCGAGGATAATTAGCACTATCTTGTCAGCACGCTAGCATTGGCCTGTCACCATAAAGCATCCTCTACATGTGCGCGTGAAGTTTTAGAGCCTGCTCACTAACGCTAATCTCTGTCAGATTCACACTCTGGTTAGATCAGCATCATTGCATTATCGGCAAACTTTTTCTCAAACCTCCCGTCCATAGTAGACCATCAGAGATGTGTATCCACCAATCATAAGAGATGCACTGGAGTAAGCTTAGAGTCCGAGGAGAAGCCTGATGTCGTCAAATGATGTGAGCTCTCTTTTTTTCCATTTGCATGTCATGCGCTGCCAGTTATCATTTCCTTTTTTTTGCATGCCTGCCATCTAATTCTATTTCCCAAAAGAGAAGGAAAACTCCCCCACGCATCCATATTTTTGCCAAGTAGTTATTACTTTTCTAATATTGAGAATCATCTTCCATTCTTTTCCAAAACTTACACAAGTAGATTTTCTTAGATTATGCATACATTTTCTTGGAGAAGAAAGACGAGGTTCTCCTTCTTCTTCTGCAAAGTCACCTTCATACATGGTGTTGAAGCATCATTTAACATGGTACATAATGACATCCATATATCCATGCCCATCAAAGTAGCATGTGAGACCCAAGCTCTTTGCATGAATTTTGCTATATACATCAGCTCATAATCATCAATAGTCTCTTATTCATCTTTTTGGTATTGGAAAGCACATCAAAAGAACTAATAAGTTTATATTATAAACTCTTATTAGGTTAAGGAGAGGGAATCCCTCCGATATCCACCCCCACCAAACCTGTGCTTCCTCTGGATGCACCAACCTAGACCTGTTTTCTTCTTAATGATAAAAGTCAATTTCATAGCATAATATATGTGCATGGGTTTTTAAAAGCAAAGTGCCTTATGCACGGCTGTGTAATTAGCCCTATCAATGCATACTTTAAAATGCATAGAGAATAAATATTGTGCAATGAGCAAGGTAAAAGGTTTCGGATGGTGAGGCTTGTGCACTCACTCACATACATAGCAATGTGATTATACATTCATCCTTACAGTCTCTCATATGTGCATGGGTATAGATCAGATCGTGCCTAGATGCATGGTCATGTAGTGTGACCCTAACACATCCATACTTTATGTGCATTTTCAAAATTATGGTGTATAAGGGATAAGAGCTTTTGATGAAGAGGTTTTCATCTCCTATACTTAGAATGTGCTCGCAGATTTCATCATACATGTTACAATCTAGATTGGTGCAAATGAACGTGCACCTAAGGGAAAAACTCAACATGTGTTTGTACATAATTTGATGCATACTTTAAATGCAAGCTTAAACAAAAAATGGTGCAAAAATGGAAGTAAAAGGTTTTTCATATTCTATTCTTGAAGAAAATCTTGGTTGTCCATAAACTCTCAGTCTTCATCTTAAACCTGAAAAATAATTCACCTTGAAAAAACTTATGAAAAACATAACTATTAACCAATTTAAAGCAAATATATCAATTCAAGATAATACTTCTAGATAACCCATCTGTAAAAACCAAAGTAATATTAAGTCAAATTTTGTAGCTTTCATAATATTCCATCAAATCGTCTTTTCTTGCTTGACCTGCATTAAACCACTCAAAATATTGATTAGAAAAGCAATATTTGCATCATTAAATTCTTAATTTTAGTTTAGGGAGAGATAAAACTCTCGTGCTCGTGCTCGTGCTCGTAATTATCTTTTGTTGAGGGAGAGATAAAACTCCTCGTGCTCGTGCTCGTGCTCGTAATTATCTTTTGTTTAGGGAGAGATAAAACTCCTCGTGCTCGTGCTCGTAATTATCTTTTGTTTAGGGAGAGATAAAACTCCTCGTGCTCGTGCTCATAATTATCTTTTGTTTAGGGAGAGATAAGACTCCTCGTGCTCGTGTTCGTAATTATCTTTTGTTTAGGGAGAGATAAAACTCATCATGCTCGTGCTCGTAATTATCTTCTGTTTAGGGAGAGATAAAACTCCTCATGCTCGTGCTCGTAATTATCTTTTGTTTAGGGAGAGATAAAACTCCTCGTGCTCATGCTCGTAATTATCTTTTGTTTAGGGAGAGATAAAACTCCTCGTGCTCATACCTTTTGATGAGGGAGAGGTAAAACTCCCGTGCTCATACCTTTTGATGAGGGAGAGATAAAACTCCCATGCTCATACCTTTTGATGAGGGAGAGGTAAAACTCCCCGTTCATGTGTGTTTTTAATTTTGAGGGAGAACACTACAAATACTCCCATCTTATAATTTATGTTTTTGTTTTTGAGATTACCTGAGATTGCCATGCCGTGGTGCTTCACGTCGGGTTCACCAAGTTGTCGGCGCGAAAGCGACGGTCGGTGGATCAGGGCGACTGCCAAAAATACGGCGCACGCGGGGTGCTTATAGCAATCTCAGATGGATAAAGATTCAAAGAGCAACTTAATATATATACTCAAAAGAATTATTAGTTCAGTGGAAAACTTAACCTAACCGTGTGACTGCACGCAGGGTGCTTCTAAGTATGCCTAGGGCCTTCGGTTGATTTTTCAGTTTAGGTGTGAGAAAAACCTATATGTTTCTAATATATGGGAGTGCAAATTAAGAACTAATTATTTGGACTAAGGACCGTAAGGACGGGCGTTTCTATATCTTTCTATAGCTTCTAATTGATAGGACAAAACTAAGTTCTCACTTGTAATTTTATCTTTAACAATGTCATCTTCTTCATTTTCAATTTGATTTGAGTTAGGTTTTCTAACTAAATTAGGTGGGAATAAGTGTTCTTTGTCCTCCAGTTCTGGCAAAACTATGGTAATTAAAGGTAGAATTCCAGAAACAAGACGATCCTGATCTAATGTGTGTAAAGTTTCGTTAACTACTTTATCTTTGATAATTTCAACTTCTATATTTTCGTTATTATTTGAACTATCAATTGAAGACGGAAGCAATGTTCCTACTATTAAGTTCTCTAATTCTTGATTCTTAATATCAAAATCATTTGAAGATACTAGTTTAGAACTACTTGTAGATCCTGATTCTTTAGACATATGAAATAAAAAAAGTAAAGATCTCAATTTATTTTTAGAGAAACAGTATGAAGAGCTTTTAAAATCAATTTTATTTAAGCCTATACAAATTTTAATTATATCGAAAAGTGGAAGTGCTAGAGATCTTTAGGATTTAAGCCTATACAAATTTTAATTATATTGAAAAGTGGAAGTGCTAGAGATCTTTAGGATTTAAGCCTATACAAAAGTTTATGCAATTCTCTTAATAGATAAACCTATACAACTTAATAAACAATCTTCAAATATTGTATTTTTGTGATCCTGAAAATTTCATATGTTTGTGTTCTCGTAATCTCCTTTTGAAATCTCTTCAATGATCTGTAGAGAGGAACATTAGGCAGAACTCTGAATTCACATATATTTATATATATCCTGATTCATACGCAGATATGCACATGTTCACACATAAAATAATATTTCTCATGCAAATCTCAACTTGTCCATGCACATACAATCTCCACTTACACTCGTCACTTTTCACTTTCACATATTCACTCCACTTCACTTACGTACGTACACTCATAAAGTAATTTATGATGATTGTTTTAAAAGTTAAGACTTAAAATAATTAAAATTAAATATTTATATGATCTAAGACATATAGAAAGTCATCACATATAGGAGGATGTTCATATAGGAAGATATTCATATGCATTTACACTTTATTATATAAACACATAGGGTTAGCATACATGCACTTATACTAGAAATGTACATTTAATAATGGTCTAATCACAAAGGACAATCCCATATATTAAACCTTATAGACATAAACACATAGACACACATACAATATATAGACACATATGCACATACATGTTCATTCAAGGGAAAACTAATCAATTCATAAATTTAATTAGTACTCCATAAATATACCCATACTTAGGTAGGCAAGAACTCATAAATACATAGACATAGGTGCACACATATATATATTTTAAGCATATATATGCAAACACAGACTTATGGCATAAATCCTACATTCACATACATATTCATAGGCTCATGAACACATACATAAATCAGTATATTCACATAAACATAGATACACACCCTTTCATAAAAATGAATATTTATGAATGCACATATACATGATTTCAAAACCATATAAAAATGTAAAATGAAGAGAAAGAGTAAGAATCAATTATCCTCTCATTCTGCATATAATTTCTTCTTTTTCCTACAGGTATCCAAGGAAAAAAATAGTCAATTTAAACCAATGCATTATAAAAAATATGAGAGAAAGGTATCAACTAATCAACTTGAAATCAAATTATTTTTATTTGCCCATTTATTAAATCAAGTAAAGAAGTCCTTCCGACATCTGGCCCCACCAAACCTGCACATCGCCCTCGATGGGCCAACCTGCAGTTAAATAGGAAAGCAGTATCAAATTCTTTTAAAAAATATTTCTAGAATTATTTTTAAACTTATATGAAATATGCTTTTAAAGGTAAGTACATCTTCTGATAGTTAAGAAAAATCTTTTAAAATTATGCAAACTTGAATCATAAACGTTTTCGTTTTATGCATGAAATTGAAAACAAGTTTTAGAAAGTCCCATAGAAATCAAGTAGACAGTTGTGGTACTTGCTCTTCTATTAATCCGTTCAAAAGTAATAAATATTTTATATAAATGGTCTATCCCTCACTCCCTAGCCACTTGCCATAAGATGCTTCTAACTAATTCCTCTATAGCATAAATCCGCCTCATAATGCCCGTATAGAATTTCAGAAGTGGTTTCGAGACCACAACTGAATCATGATATCTTTTTTCTTTTCTTTTCTTTTCTTTCTTTTTCTTGTTCTTTTTTAATTTTCTTTTTCTCATCTTGCAGTAGCCATTAATATACTGCTTGATGTTCTCATTTTTCTCTTTTCTTAATTTTTCTTCGCAACTTTTTTGTTTAAGGGGAAAGGCTTAACCCCTAATCAGAGCAGAGGTTCTAGAGGAATGCTATATTGGGAACTAGGATCTCATTAGCGACATGGTTTGGAAGTTAAGGTAGTCTACCTATATAAAATAAACTTACTTCTACTAGGAATCGCAAGTTAAGTGTTCCCTCTCCTATCCTTATGAAAGCCATAGGGTCTCCAATTCTTATTTTCTCTTCATACACATCCCTACTTCAGTTTTAAATTCATTGTTTCATAATTTTAAAAATCTTCCTTTCCTATCAGAAGGATGTATATATCTACTCATGAAATGCATCAATTAAAAACAATTATATTAACAACTAATAAATAAGTAAAGTTTAAAATTCTTTCACCTGATCTTTTTTTATTCTGCTTCATCGTCGTCCTCCAAGAAGTCTTCATCCAATTCAAATTTACTGCTTTCTCTTCTTCTAAACAGCTTTATTCTTTTCCCTGCAATCAAATTCTTTAGCATAGAACCATCAAATTCATGTAATTTATATGTACCTGTTTCATAAACTGAAACAACAACGTAAGGTCCGAACCAACGTTTAGTTAGTTTCTCACGTGCATCATATTGAGTATCAAACGTACTATCATATACAAGCACCTAGTCACCACTCTCTATTGGTTGCGGTCTTAGTCTATGTTTCTTATCAAAATATAATTTATTTTTCAATCTAGATGTTTTTAATTTTTTAATTGCTTCTTTAAGATTTTCATTTCCTTGTTTTAATTGCTTAATTCTAAATGCTAATAAGTCCTCTCTTGAAATGTTATCTTTCCAACCTAAATTCATCCAATTAATTATCTGAGTATGAATGGGAAATAATGGTTTTTGATAATACATGAGTTCAGCCGGCATAAAACCAGTTGTTCTCGTGTACGTCATGCGATCAGCCCAAAGAGCAAATGGGAGATATTTTGGCCATTGACCAATATCTCCATGGCAAGCTTTTGAAATAGCCTTCACTATGGAAGGATGTCCTCATTCTATTTTACCATTTGCTTCTGGGTTATAGGCAGTCGTAAGAGACAATCGAATCCCATGTTGTGCAAAGAATTCTCTCGCCTCTCTCGCATCTAACTCACCTCTATCGGCTACTACTTTTTCTATATATCCATATCTTGATGAAACTTCTTCTAGAAGGAATACACATACATTATAAGTAGTATTGGAACGAAGTGCTCTACCTTCGACGTGGTTTGTCAAATCCTCTCGTGCAAGAACAATATATCTCATGCCATCATTGCTTTTAGGCATGGTCACAAGGTCTAATACCCACTTGTAATGAATACAAGGTGGATAGGTCGGGTGAAGGGGATCTCTATGCTTGACAGAGGAATGTAACTGGAACGTACTACAAGTGCTCATAAATTCTTTAACAGTTACATACATCCTCGACCACCAGTAGCTTTCTCTAATTTTTTCATATGTAGCTACAAATCCTTTATGACCAGCCCAAAGGCTTTCGCGCAACTCTTGCATAACTTGCACTTGAAAAACCTTCAAACCTAGCACTCTTTAAGGGTTTCGAACCTTTCCTCTAGCATGTCTCCAAAGATATCCATCTTTAAGAAGAAGTTGAAAGACTTCTTCCTGATGTTCCGGAATCGATTTGAAGACCAGCTTGGGGAAGGCTGAAATGAACTCAGATAGTTTCCTATATCTCGCCACTCTCTTTCATAATCGTTTTCTCTAAATCTTTCATACGTATAGGTAGATGTTTCATAATTTAATATGATTATTTAATGCTTCACTATTATTATTGAATTTTGCTCTTGAAAGCATATCAGCAATGGTGTTATGTTTACCGGCTATATGAACAAAAGCAGGATTAATGAATTTAATATAGGCTATCCATCGAAGCATAGCTATATTTGGAGATGAACAATTAGCTATTAAACCTATTAATGGAAGACAATCAGTCTCTACTATTACATTAGCTCCTATAAAGTACTCTTTATCTGTTTTTAAAGCTGTAATTAATCCCCACAGTTCTCTCTTAATTTGCGGGTAATTCTTTTGAGTATCATGAAGAATCTTTGCTCCAAAGCGAACCGGGTACCTTTGTTCCTTCTCATCATCCTGCCCAATGACCCAGCCTATACCAATAGGACTAGTGTCAACGGTTAGGATTACAGGCTTATTTCCTGTATAGTCAATACGTTTCAAAACAGGAGCATTGATAAGCAATTGCTTTAGACGCCTCATGGTTCTAGAATGTTCATCAGTCCAAAAGAATTTCTTTCTTTTTCTTAATAAATCATAAAGCGGATTCGCTACATGAGCAAATTGAGGGATCCAAATGACATAGAAAACACATGCACCTAGGAATCTCCTTACTTCACTTACATTGCGACATCTCTCAGAAATCCTACTAATGGCATCAACTTTTGCTGGATAGGGTCTACAACTATAATGGCCACATAAATGTCCAACTATTAGCACTTCATTAACACCAAAAGTTGATTTCTCTAGGGAGAAAGTTAGTCCAACCTCTTCAAATCTTTGAAATATTTTTTCACAATCTGAAATATGGCTGGAAACAAACTTTCTACAACTAGATGAATCTAAACTTTCATCCTTTTCTTTTTCCACACACCCCTTTATTGGAATATCATCAATAAAAGGCATCGTCACTTTTGGGATAAAGTCATGTAGGACCAGATTCATAGCATTCATCATGTGTGCCATAGAATTCGTGGCTCCTTGTGGTAAAGTACACATACGTACTAAACCCAAAGGAGTCTTCATCGTGGTCACATCTCGAGTCTCAATTGCTAATTGAAACTGATCGTACTGTGAATACAGGTCTCCCATTGAATAGATGGAGTGACCAGCAAATGCGTTGGCAAACTCATCTACAATGGGACCCGTTCCTACATTCCTAATAGTGACTTTATTCACAGGCTGCAAATCCTAAATAAAGCGAAGCTTCCCACTCTTTTTCGGTACCGTGAACCACCTATTAGAGTATGGTGCTGAGGATGGTTCCAAGATTCTCATGGCAATCTTCTCCTTTAACAGTCTCATTAGCTCAGGTAAATGAGCCTTTGGAACTCAAATCGGATGAAGATTCCAAGGAATATGTGGTAATAATCATCGGAGCTACTAACTTTGGATCTGCACATCCTATCTCATGTGGGAACAAAGAAAAAGCTTTACCATGACGAACAATCATCTTGGTAAAATGCTCTTTTTCAATTTGAGAAAGAAATTCATCACCGAATTTAATAATTTTCTTACTCTCCTCAGTAAATATGTGACCTATCTTAGATCGATCTCTAAGAATGGGATCATTTGATACTCGACGAAGTATGTCATGACTATCTTTAGGTAAGGGTTGAGCTACAGGCTTTATTTTCTTTTCTACAGTTTTGTATTTGGTTTCTATGCTAACTTCATGTTCTAGGATAAATTCACTAATAATCTCATACTCTTGAATAGAGTTAAGAATTATCAGATTTGATTCAAAATTTTCATGAGAAACACTTTCTAGCTCTTCTAATAGAGTGGAACTTTTTGATAATTCAATTATACTCTCAATTTTCTCGTCACTTGAAATTAATCCAGTTTGTCTGAAATATTTTTCAGTTTGTTTTCTAAATGTTTTTGGAAGGTTTTCATTAGTAATATAATGCAAACTAGTTGTAGGAGTACAAATTAAGTAATTTTCAAATTTACGTCCACTATTGTCTCGCTCAATAGTGGAGTCTAGCAGAAATTTTGATCATAGTACGCTCCATATTCTCTTACAGTCAGTGGATCATCACATACATGACTGATCGAGTCAATAGGATTTCTTCTTAAACTCTTTCTATTTCTAGTGTGGTTTGGGCAAACCGTCATAACTTGCAAAGAATCCATCTCTGATTTGGATCGAATTCTTGCATACGCTGATCCGTCGTTCATTGCCTTTGTTTCCATCCTCATTTCAGCTATAAATGGCTGTCCAAGAATCACTTCATATGAACAATTATCGTGAACGAAGAAGTGAAACTCTTCTCGAACACCACCTATCATAATAGGCACATTCGCACATGCACCCAACAAAATTCCAGAGCCATTGTCAGCTGTTCTCATCCGCCAACCGTGCTCTTTATCAATTGGCCACCTAAATTTGTCAAAGAACTTTTTTGAAATCACGTTTATCTCTGACCCCGAGTCAATGAGAGCCAAAGCTAAACAAGAATCCTTCTCATCACCGATTCTAATCTTTACTTCTGGTGTGCCTCGTGCCCAGAAGGTAGAATTATATTTACTTTCACTTTTTAACATTTCTTCATCAGGTTGTATAGGTCCTAGAAAATTTCTATTTACACTACCCGTTGTAAATTCATCATCATCCTCATAGTCACTTTCTCTTAATGTAACTGCATCATTCATAGCTAGACTTTCTTTTGCCACGTCTTGCATATCCTCATCTTGTGGCAAAGGAAAGCGTCTTCTTCTAATAAGTCGAATAAAACTATCCTTGAACTCTGGTTTCGCTATGGAAAACACTTGCTCAAGTGACATCGTTACTTGACTTTTTAGAAGAATGTCATTTAAAATCTCCCTAGCATCATTTTTCTTTTCGAGCTCAGAAATCATAATAGCATGTGGAGCTCTTCTACCCTTCTTCTTTCCTTTCTCTTCATTTTGCTTTTGATCCTCTTTATCTTCAGGTTTAGAGGTTTCCAATTTCTTTTGTTCTTCTTGCAATTGAACATTTTCATCGGTCGGCTTTTTGCCTTCCTTTATCATTTTTCTCTTCTCTTCTTGAGATAAATTTGATTCATCAAATTGAACTTTTTTATCAGTTTTCTTTTCATCTTCTCTTTTTTGTCTCCTAGTTATCCTCCTATCACCTTCTTCTACATCATCCTGTTGATCTTCTCGTCTCTGTTTTTCCTCAACATTAGCAATGTGAGAAAAGACAAAAGATTGATCTATAGGAGATTTCCATGCGGTCTTGTACATTATCTCGTCTCTAGCTCGTACCAGTGCCTCTATTGAATATGGATTTTGGTTAGGCGTTGAAGAAGGCCTATCTTCAATCGGCTCTAGTCTTGCAGCCGAAGTACTGGTAGTTGCATCTGATACTGTTAAATTTTCATAAAGCTTTTTCATTCTACCTTTGCCCCAATTGAGAGACAAAGGAAGACGAGACCTAAAGTCACATAGTCTTCTATCTATTTCTACAACTAATTGATTCACCTTAGCACTTTTTAACTCTTCACAAGCAAATGATGCATGCTCCAGACTATCACACCAAACACAGCACTTCACGCCAGTCCCTCTTTTCTCATTAGTTCTTTGAAAGGGTGGCTGTATAGCAAACTGAGAAGCTTGATGTGGTACCGGATGAAAGACTGGTTGTGGTGGAACATATTGAGGCATAACTTGTTGATTAGGCGGTGCTTGCCCTGCACCACTACTACTAGTCCCTGGATCGTTAAAGCTCATGGAGTAAACTTGTTTATTTAAATTAGCAACCTCTTTTGAAAGAGATGCTTGCATGTTCATAACATTCTCCATCTGTTTACATAGAATATCCAATTGAAATTCTATAGGAGCTTTAGTGGCAGCTGAATTATTCGTCGTAGCCATAGTAGCAGGCATTGGCATGTCAACTTGCCGTATAGCAGGAGTCTCTCTAGGCTGCGAAGCATTAGGTCTTGAATATAAAATCGTTTGCCTTTGTTTCATTTGAGCAACAACCTCTATCTCTTTTTTGACTTTCTCCTAGTCATCAATTAGCCCATACCTTTTTCCTGGCTCCTCTATTCGTCTTTCAATTTCAGCCCTATCTTCTGGATTAAGTATCTTAAGAAAATATATAATTACATCTGGATTTATAGCATTTCTATCATCTTCAGGAAGTTGAGCCAGACGTCTCATAAACTCACCGTGAAGATGAGTTAAAGACTCATTGCTCTTAACAGTGTTTAACCAACATAGAAATCCTTCACGACTGTGCTGGCTAAAATCTTCGAGGTAGAACATTTTATGAAGTTCCTTTCTAAATTCCTCCCAAGTTTTTTCAGCATGTTCTTGAATAGATTCGAGAATTGAACTAGAAACTACACGTCCAAAGTATTTAACTAGCACATCTTCATGTAATCCCTGGATTTGCACTTGTTCCTCAAATGCATCCAAGTATTCCATAATGTTTAATCCGGTAAATTTTCCTTTTTCTTTTAGAATAGCTTGGACTGTACGTGTCCCTTGCTTTTCTATCATCATGTTCCTAAACATCTCCTCCATTTTGCGTTCTTGATAACGTTTCGAATAGAGAAGAAGTTCCCTAATAGCCGGATCTAATTGCTCTCTAAATTGTCTAATTCTATCACTAGTTGATAAAGCCAGGGATGGCTTTACCCTAGTCCTAGGCTTTACTAATTCTAATCTTCTTTTTCTAAAGTCTAATTGATTTCTTTAACCTAAATTTTGACTTATCTCTAATATTTACTCTTTTTGAATTTAAGTTTTTTAGAGATTTAAAAAAAAAAATTAAAATTTTTCAATTTTAAAGGGTTTTTTAATAAGGTAATTTTTATAAAATAGTTTTTCTTGAATTAAGTCTTTTAGTTTACTATTAATTTCTTTAAAATTAATTTCTTTGAAGAAATAAAAGCATTAACTATAAGTCAAAAGAAACCTAAATTTAAACTATTTTTATGCTATAAGCTTTCTTTTTATGCAATGAAAATAAAACAAACAATCTTTCTTTTTCAAAAACTTAAAATATTTTCTTTTTAATAATGATGCAAAAATAATGGCTTTTCCTAAAATGCAGATATTTAAATGCTTTAAGTAAAAATTATATTTCCTAGATACAAAAGAAAAATTCAAATATCTTTTAAATGCTAATATGAAGGTGCTTAGATCCTAGTGTAGATGAAAACAAATTTTCTTTTTAAGTGATGTGCGTAAACTAAAAACAAAGAACTTAAACTAAACACCTTACTTGATGATATCTTTGCTAAAGAGGTTCAAAAGTAAACGTTAAAACAATCTAAAACACAAAATTTATCTTGATTCTCTTGAAAGTTGAGGGGGGGGTTTGAAACGACGAAGCTCCATCAGTTAGAAATCCTTCTTCCACGGTTAGGTTAGCGTGATTCTTGTAGATGAACGTCAGCCTCCCTTCACACCCCTCTACGAGAGCTTTGGTGAACCCGACGTTGTCAGTGGATCATGCCAATCGTCGGAAATACGGCGCACGCAGGGTGCTTGGAGCGAGCTCAAGTGAATAAAGATTCAAAGAGTAACTTAATATATATACTCAAAAGAAGTATTAGTTCAGTGGAAAACTCTTAATCTATCATTGAGAACTTTAGGAAAATCATTTTTAATAGATATGAAAGCACTGGAAAATCATCATGAAAAATATGCCTTCACAAAATTATTGAAACTAATAGGGACCATCTTTGGAATTACCAGACGTAATCATAAACTTTGGATTCTGCTTAGAACTGAAAAGTTATAGAAGATTATTCATATTCAAGAGAATGATGCCATTATCCTTTCACAAATTTGACTCAAATAGATAGTTTTATTCACGTCAAGATCGTTCTACTTTCAACTGAATATCAGCATAACATACATTTAGACTTAACATCAACTCAAGACAATATTAGCTATTTAAAAAAGCCTTAGAAACATAGACACACAAGAAAATTGATAAGATACCTTGATAAAGACACCTACTTAGGTCAACCTATCTATCTTGTTTGGGAAATTGTTTTCATTGTCCTTGATCATGCTAAGGAACAAAATTTGAGATATGTATCAGGCCCTTGCCTCGATTTCGTAAAATAAAACTCCATATGTGTGGCAGAAAATAAATGCTTGCAAAACAAGGTAACTAGTATACAATATATATAGTCTTTTGATTTCATACTAATTTAAGTTTCAAACAAAAGGATCTGAACGGTTCATCGTTCAATAATGTCAAGCGGATTAAGTATTAAATCAAACATGTAGTGCACATCAAGTAGAAGTAGTAAAAACATGAATTCTCAACAAAGCTAAACACATAGTCTCTATGACATAATGTTCTTGATGTTTTAATTCAGAAATGAATTCAATATACTTTATTATTCATATGACGAAATTTCAATGTACACTTAGTATCATAGATTAAAACAATAAAAATAAAACACTAGACATAACAAAGAATGATTCAATCTTTCTAAGTAATTTATCAAGGCAACGGTTAAATAGATTAACACGGCTTCTATTAGTCAAGTCAACTTGTTCCAATATATTTGTACTTTCATAATAGGTTAAAGTTATGATAATATTATCTCTGTTTAACACAGAACCTTTATAGCGATCAAACAATGAATTTCCGAGTTCATATGGGAACGATCGTATATAATCTTAAATTATGGATGGCAATAATTCTCTTCTCCTATAAAACTCAAGCAAAATTTGACACATGGCGCTATTACACACGAGTATCAAATTCTACAATGTTGATAAAACGTATGAAATATTGATGAACAATGAACTAACCGTGCATGTAAAGCTTCGCTAACCGTACATCGAGCTCATATCTTTCAAATGTAATACTTATATAAACAGGCCAATGCATATAGATCTTCTTTAATGAAATCAATACCATCATACATATATATATCACAACCAGTGCGACATAACTCAACAGTTTGCCTTTTGTTCACAAAAATTGATCTACACTCCATGGATCCTATAGGGCTACAATTAGTTTGATTGATATGAACTATATTTGCCAGTTTTGTATTATGCTTTCCTCTGATGTTTTTCAAGTGTTGTTGAGCGCAATCATGAGAGAGTTTCACTTCCTTTATATACTGCCTATTATGAATATAGTTAAGAATATATGGATCACAAATAGATGAAACCATCCACTGTATACACGATTAAAACATCACAAGTCTGCTTCTGCACATCGAGCTCATATTAATATCAAGTAAGAAAAGCCATATCTTCTGCGCTTAATTAAAAAGTATTGAAAGAGTAAACAAATCTTCTTACAAACTTATCGCAAACAGAGGATACAGATAAACAGTGAAAAACTTACAAAAAAAATTTTTTATCAATCAGCGCACTTTTCTTTCCTGGTACCCTTCTTCATTAATCATAATAATTCCCTTTTTGTTGTTGCGCCATGTATCTCCAGTTGATGATGATTCTGATTTGAAGCCATCAATACCTGCGGCACCACAACACTCCTTGACAATAGCATCAAAAGTGTGAATTCCTCGGATTAGAGGAGCTTCAGATTCCTTTTGTTTCAAACAGTGCTCTGATATCATCATCTTGTTTGCATGCATGTTCCTCAATTCTTTCTTCTGTCATAAGCTACAGGGCTTTGCATCGTCCACACATGTATATATATATACAGAAGCTCCGATCATAAGTACATATAAGCACTTGAACACCAATTGCTTCTGCATGTTAATCAACAGCACCTCATTTTTTTTCCGTAGATGGACATCAGATGAACGAACAACGTGATGGTTTTTTCAGATCAAAACTTCCACAAGATTTGTTAAATTCTTCAGCCACCGCAACTCATTCATGGACGATCTTCAGAATACGGTTAAAGCGTCAGCACAGTTGTCAATATCTTTGGCAGATGGATCACACTCCTTATGCGCAGCGTCAGTTCCCTCTTTCTTCTTACCAGAAAACTCAGATTACAGCCGCTTCATTAGATTGAAGCAGATATTAGAACATGGATCGTTTATTCAAACATGTTGCGCATATATCATTCACAGTTCGTCCATCATCAGTGAGGATAATTAGTACTATCTTGTCAGCACGCTAGCATTGGCCTGTCACCATAAAGCATCCTCTACGTGTGCGCGTGAAGTTTTAGCGCCTGCTCACTAACGCTAATCTCTGTCAGATTCACACTTTGGTTAGATCAACATCATCGCATTATCGGCAAACTTTTTTTCAAACCTCCCGTCCATAGTAGATCCTCAAAGATGTGTATCCGCCAATCATAAGAGATGCACTGGAGTAAGCTTAGAGTCCGAGGAGAAGCCTGATGTCGTCAAATGATGTGAGTTGTCTTTTTTTCCATTTGCATGTCATGCGCTGCCAGTTATCATTTCCTTTTTTTTTTTTTGCATGCCTGCCATCTAATTCTATTTCCCAAAAGAGAAGGAAAACTCCCCCACGCATCCATATTTTTGCCAAGTAGTTATTACTTTTCTAATATTGAGAATCATCTTCCATTCTTTTCCAAAACTTACACAAGTAGATTTTCTTAGATTGTGCGTACATTTTCTTAGAGAAGAAAGACGATGTTCTCCTTCTTCTTCTGCAAAGTCACCTTCATACATGGTGTTGAAGCATCATTTAACATGGTACATAATGACATCCATATATCCATGCCCATCAAAGTAGCCTGTGAGATCAATGAACTCCCCAAGCTCTTTGCATGAATTTTGCTATATACATCAGCTCATAATCATCAATAGTCTCTGATTCATCTTTTTGGTATTGGAAAGCACATCAAAAGAACTAATAAGTTTATATTATAAACTCTTATCAGGTTAAGGAGAGGGAATCCCTCCGATATCCACCCCCACCAAACCTGTGCTTCCTCTGGATGCACCAACCTAGACCTGTTTTCTGCTTAATGATAAAAGTCAATTTCATAGCATAATATATGTGCATGGGTTTTTAAAAACAAAGTGCCTTATGCACGGCTGTGTAATTAGCCCTATCAATGCATACTTTAAAATGCATAGAGAATAAATATTGTCCAATGAGCAAGGGAAAAGGTTTCGGATGGTGAGGCTTGTGCACTCACTCACATACATAGCAATGTGATTATACATACATCCTTACAGTCTCTCATATGTGCATGGGTATGGATCAGATTGTGCCTAGATGCATGGTCATGTAGTGTGACCCTAACACATGCATACTTTATGTGCATTTTCAAAATTATGGTGTATAAGGGATAAGAGCTTTTGATGAAGAGGTTTTCATCTCCTATACTTAGAATTTGCTCGCAGATTTCATCATACATGTTACAATCTAGATTGGTGCAAATGAACGTGCACCTAAGGGAAAAACTCAACATGTGTTTGTACATAATTTGATGCATACTTTAAATGCAAGCTTAAACAAAAAATGGTGCAAAAATGGAAGTAAAAGGTTTTTCATATTCTATTCTTGAAGAAAATCTTGGTTTTCCATAAACTCTCAGTCTTCATCTTAAACCTGAAAAAAAATTCATCTTGAAGAAACTTATGAAAAACATAACTATCAACCAATTTAAAGCAAATATATCAATTCAAGATAATACTTTTGGATAACCCATCTGTAAAAACCAAAGTAATATTAAGTCAAATTTTTTAGCTTTCATAATATTCCATCAAATCGTCTTTTCTTGCTTGACCTGCATTAAACCACTCAAAATATTGATTAGAAAAGCAATATTTACATCATTAAATTCTTAATTTTAGTTTAGGGAGAGATAAAACTCCCGTGCTCGTGCTCGTAATTATCTTTTGTTTAGGGAGAGATAAAACTCCTCGTGCTCGTGCTCGTAATTATCTTTTGTTTAGGGAGAGATAAAACTCCTCGTGCTCGTGCTCGTAATTATCTTTTGTTTAGGGAGAGATAAAACTCCTCGTGCTCGTGCTCGTAAATATCTTTTGTTTAGGGAGAGATAAAACTCCTCGTGCTCGTGCTCGTAATTATCTTTTGTTTAGGGAGAGATAAAACTCCTCGTGCTCATACCTTTTGATGAGGGAGAGGTAAAACTCCCGTGCTCATACCTTTTGATGAGGGAGAGATAAAACTCCCATGCTCATACCTTTTGATGAGGGAGAGGTAAAACTCCCCGTTCATGTGTGTTTTTAATTTTGAGGGAGAACACTACAAATACTCCCGTCTTATAATTTATGTTTTTGTTTTTGAGATTACCTGAGATTGCCATGCCGTGGTGCTTCACGTCGGGTTCACCAAGTTGTCGGCGCGAAAGCGACGGTCGGTGGATCAGGGCGACCGCCAAAAATACGGTGCACGCAGGGTGCTTATAGCAATCTCAGATGGATAAAGATTCAAAGAGCAACTTAATATATATACTCAAAAGAATTATTAGTTCAGTGGAAAACTTAACCTAACCGTGTGACTGCACCCAGGGTGCTTCTAAGTATGCCTAGGGCCTTCGGTTGATTTTTCAGTTTAGGTGTGATAAAAACCTATATGTTTCTAATATATGGGAGTGCAAATTAAGAACTAATTATTTAGACTAAGGACCGTAAGGACGGGCGTTTCTATATCTTTCTATAGCTTCTAATTGATAGGACAAAACTAAGTTCTCGCTTGTAATTTTATCTTTAACAATGTCATGTTCTTCATTTTCAATTTGATTTGAGTTAGGTTTTCTAACTAAATTAGGTGGGAATAAGTGTTCTTTGTCCTCCGGTTCTGGCAAAACTATGGTAATTAAAGGTAGAATTCCAGAAACAAGACGATCCTGATCTAATGTGTGTAAAGTTTCGTTAACTACTTTATCTTTGATAATTTCAACTTCTATATTTTCGTTATTATTTGAACTATCAATTGAAGACGGAAGCAATGTTCCTATTATTAAGTTTTCTAATTCTTGATTCTTAATATCAGAATCGTTTGAAGATACTAGTTTAGAACTACTTGTAGATCCTGATTCTTTAGACATATGAAATAAAAAAAGTAAAGATCTGAATTTATTTTCAGAGAAACAGTATGAAGAGCTTTTAAAATCAATTTTATTTAAGCCTATACAAATTTTAATTATATCGAAAAGTGGAAGGGCTAGAGATCTTTAGGATTTAAGCCTATACAAATTTTAATTATATAGAAAAGTGGAAGTGCTAGAGATCTTTAGCATTTAAGCCTATACAAAAGTTTATACAATTCTCTTAATAGATAAACCTATACAACTTAATAAACAATCTTCAAATATTGTATTTTTGTGATCCTGAAAATTTCATATGTTTGTGTTCTCGTAATCTCCTTTTGAAATCTCTTCAATGATCTGCAGAGAGGAACATTAGGCAGAACTCTGAATTCACATATATTTATATATATCTAGATTCATACGCAGATATGCACGTGTTCACACATAACATAATATTTCTCATGCAAATCTCAACTTGTCCATGCACATACAATATCCACTTACACTCGTCACTTTTCACTTTCACATATCACTTAGATCACTCCACTTCACTTACGTACGTACACTCATAAAGTAATTTATGATGATTGTTTTAAAAGTTAAGACTTAAAATAATTAAAATTAAATATTTATATGATCTAAGACATATACAAAGTCATCACATATAGGAGGATGTTCATATAGGAAGATGTTCATATGCATTTACACTTTATTATATAAACACATAGGGTTAGCATACATGCACTTATACTAGAAATGTACATTTAATAATGGTCTTATCACAAAGGACAATCCCATATATTAAACCTTATAGACATAAACACATAGACACACATACAATATATAGACACATATGCACATACATGTTCATTCAAGGGAAAACTAATCAATTCATAAATTTAATTGGTACTCCATAAATATACCCATACTTAGGTAGGCAAGAACTCATAAATACATAGACATAGGTGCACACACATATATATTTTAAGCATATATATGCAAACACAGACTTATGGCATAAATCCTACATTCACATACATATTCATAGGCTCATGAACACATACATAAATCAGTATATTCACATAAACATAGATACACACCCTTTCATAAAAATGAATATTTATGAATGCACATATACATGATTTCAAAACCATATAAAAATGTAAAATGAAGAGAAAGAGTAAGAATCAATTATCCTTTCATTCTGCATATAATTTCTTCTTTTTCCTGCAGGTATCCAAGGAAAAAAATAGTCAATTTAAACCAATGCATTATAAAAAATATGAGAGAAAGGTATCAACTAATCAACTTGAAATCAAATTATTTTTATTTTCCCATTTATTAAATCAAGTAAAGAATTCCTTCCGACAGCGTTCTGGTCCTGTTCTATGGAAGGAATTTAGAGAACAAGCTGAAAAACGCTATTGTTCTCCACACTACCATATGGAGAAGAAGATGGAGTTCTACAATTTTCGACAACACGAAAGTGACAAGCATAGCTTATCTATTGATGAGTACAAATAGAAGTTCCTACATCTTCATAAATATGCATTAGAGGTTAGTGGTAATGCTCTAAAGAGTAAATTTATTGAAGGGCTTCGTGAGGAACTTCGCTATCAAGTCAAGGGATCCGGATGCATTGATTTTCTTGATGTTGTTGCGATGGCTGAGAACTTTGAGAAGATGGAGAAGTTCAATTTGCAGAAGGCAAATAGAAGCAGATTCATTGCAACGGGACAAAGGCCACAAAGACCTGTTGCAATGAACATGAACAATTCAAAGAAAACTCCATCATCTAACGACCAAGGTAAGAACCCTGCTCGGCCGGTGGAAAATCAAAGGAGGCATCAACCAATTGAGTGGCAACAAGACCCTAATTTTATTGAGAGGGCAAAAAGACTTGGTCTGTGTTTTCGTTGTGGGGAGCAAGGGCATCCGACATATGAGTGCCCGAACAAGGCAGTCTTTCAACCCGCACAATCAAAAGTGATAAACATCATTGAGGAGGGTACAATTATTGAGGAAGCAGATGATGACGGTAAGTGCGCTAACTCTACTTTACGTTGCATGGTGGTTAGTTCTTTCCCAAAGGCTTATGTAATCACGATTCCGGGTATGATTTCTGCGCATAAAACTAGATTTTTGATCGATTCAGGTAGTACCCATTGTTTTCTATCTTTCAAATTGGTACAGAATCTAGGGATAGCCCTGAATATGCAGATAACCAGACCTGTAGAGATGGCCAATGGACGATTACACTACACGAAAGGATATGTTGAAAACCTTGAATTTACTCTTTCTAATAGATGCTTTTCTGGAAGCTCCCATGTAATTGAGATGAAACAAAGTGATGTAATCATAGGTATGGATTGGTTAGTTAAAAATTCTGCGACAATTAATTGTGAACAAAGAATGATCACTGTGAAGCTAAATGATGAATCTATTCATATTCTAGGTGATGTCTTTAATCCTAAGCCTACTCTTATTTCTGCTATGCAAATAATTAGAGGTATACGTGATGGCTGCAAAACATTTGTAGTGTATGTGAACAATCTACATCAGGAAGATAATGACGAAGATATTCCAGATTACGAAGGAAATCTCTTGAAAGAATATGCCGATGTATTTCCAGAAGACTTGCCTGGTATACCCCCACCTAGGCAGATTGACCACGCCATTGACCTATATCCAGGGAGTGAATCATATTCTAGAGCATCCTATAGATTTAACATTGATGAACTAAAGGAGCTTAAGATTCAATTAGATGATCTTTTGAAGAAAGGATTAATAAAACCGAGTGTCTCACCTTGGGGTGCGCGTGTTTTATTTCAGAAGAAGAAAGACAACTCTTACAGATTATGCATTGACTATAGGGGGTTGAATAAAAGAACAATTAAGAATAAGTATCCACTCCCTCACATAGATGACTTATTAGGTCAATTAAATGGAGCGACCGTATTCACAAAGATTGACTTAAGATCTCGATATCACCGAATTATAATCAAAACAGAGGATATTCCTAAGACGGCTTTTCGAACACGATATGGTCACTATGAGTTTACGGTTCTACCTTTTGGTTTAACAAACGCTCCTGCCACATTTATGTGCTTGATGAATAATATTTTTCATGATTACCTAGATGAATTCATCTTAATGTTCCTTGATGATATATTTCTGTACTCTAAAGATGATTCGGAGCATGCGGTACATCTCAAGAAGACTTTGCAGACTCTTAGAGAACACAAATTGTATGGGAAAAAGAGTAAGTGTTTCTTTGCTAAGGATAAACTTGTGTATCTAGGAAGAGTAACATCAAAAGAAGGAATCCTTATAGATGAAGATAAAGTAAAAACAATAGTTGATTGGCCGATTCCTAAGACTGTAAGGGATGTTAGAAGTTTTCTTGGGTTGGCACAATATGAAAGAGCACATATTAAGGATTTCTCTAAGATAGCTACTCCCCTCACCGAATTAACTAAAGAGAATGTAGGATTTGCGTGGAGTGATGCCTGTCAAAAATCATTTGAAACATTGAAACAAAAAGTCGTTGAGAATTGTGTTTTGAAAATACCAGAAATGGGAAAGCCTTTTGTGGTTGCATGTGATGCAAGTGGTAGTCAGATAGGATGTGTTATTTCACAAGATGGCACGGTGGTCGCATATGAGTCCAGAAAACTAAGAAAACATGAACTCAACTATCCTACTCATGATTTAGAAATGCTTGCTATTGTGCATGCACTTAAGCATTGGAGACATCTATTGTTAGGGGTTAAGTTTGAATTGAAAACAGATCATCAAAGTCTAAAATACATCTTCACTCAACCATTCCTTAACAACAGGCAGAAGCATTGGATTGAATTATTAAGCGAGTATGATTTTGACATTAAGTATCTTGCTGGTAAGGAAAATAAGGTTGCTGATGCATTGAGTCGGAGACCTTTGTGTAATCTTGTTTCTGTAATAAATTCTGATTTTCATAGTCAAATTCAAGAAGAGATAAAACAGGATCCTTTTTATGCACCTATTTTGAATGCTTTGAATGCGAACAGGGGATCAACGTATGAGGAAAAATTTCATTTGCAGGATGGAACACTGTATTGTAACAATCGGCTATGCTTATCTTCTGAATCTCCACTAAAAGTTAAAATACTGCATGATTGTCATGATGCACCTTTTTCTGCACATCCAGGTTATTCAAGGACATATGTTAAAACAAAGTATTCTTACTTTTGGCGGTGTATGAAGCGGGATATTAGAAAATATGTAAATGAATGTTTGAAGTGCCAACAGGTGAAATCTGAGTTTAAGAGGATGCCAGGAATGCTTCAACCTTTGGATGTTCCAAATCAGAAGTGGGAGTCTATTTCTGTGGACTTCATCACTAAGCTACCTATGACCAGAAGTAAGCATGATACCATATTTGTTGTAGTCGATCGGCTTACCAAGATGGCACACTTCTTTCCTATGAAAAAGATTGATACTGCTTTGAATGTTGCAAGAATCTTTGTAAAAGAAATATTTCGATTTCATGGAATGCCTAAAAGCATAATTTCTGATAGAGATTCTAGATTTACATCAAACTTCTAAAAAGCGACATTTGAATCCATTGGAACTCAACTTCGTATGAGTACAGCTTTCCATCCACAAACTGATGGGGAAACCGAGAGGGTTAACAGGGTAGTTGAGGATATGTTGCGTATGTATGTGAATGAAAAGCAGGATAATTGGAGTGAATATTTACCCTTGGTTGAGTTTGCATACAATAGTGCATGGCATGCATCTATAAAAATGAATCCGTTTGAAGCTATGTATGGTTATAATTGTTTGACTCCACCTTCGTTTTTGGGTTTTCCAAATAAAGTAGAAGTATCCAAAGAAATGCTTGATAAGATGGATGAAGAACTTGGAAAAATTAAGAAACATATAAGAGAAGCTCAGAAAAGACAAAAGAAGTTCTATGATTTAAAGAGAAGACCACTTGAATTCCAAGTTAATGATATGGTATTTCTTAAAGTTAATCCTCACCGATCTAACTTGTTGCTAGGGAAGGATCATAGACTTTCTCCTCGATATGCAGGCCCTTTTAAAGTTTTGAAAAAGATCGGATCTCTTGCTTATTTGCTGGAATTACCTAAATATCTAAATGTGCATCCTGTATTTCATGTCAGCTTACTTAAAAGATATGTGTCTAATGTTGCTCATGTTTTGCAGGACAATTATAAGCTGAAAGATGATGGCTCTTTTGAGCTTCAACCGGAAATAATATTAGATAGGAAGGAAAGATTTCTTAGAAATAGATCTATAGTAGAAATTTTGGTGAAATGGCATTCATACCCAGTAGAAGATTCGAGTTGGGTGAATTTAGATGACTTTCTAACACATTATCCTTCTTTCCAACTCTGAGGACAGAGTTCTTAAAGGGGGGAAGAATTGTAATAGGCCTCTTTTCTAGTGAAATAATTCATTTTGAACTTTCTGAATTTCATTGTGGGGATAATGCTTAGAACGAATAATTAGGTCATTTTATGCATGTAGGAAAAATTTTGGGTTGATAAGTTTCATATTCTCTCTCTAGACCTTAATTGCATCATGTTTTCCAGTGGGATTTTGAAGGTGAAGATGAAAGAATTAAGGAAAACTTTGTATGAGGAAAAGGTAGAGCAAGTATAAGAGAATAAAAGTGCCTGTGTGAGATTTTTGTGGATCATGTTCTAAGTACCTCGTTCAGGGTCCTACGTTTAGTTCATTGTAAGAAAATGCCTTGATTTTACTCTCTCTCTAGAATTTTAAACCTTGCTGGGCTCAAAAGTGGCATTTGGAGGTGGATTTGGACCTCGGACGTCTCTATCAATATTGTGCAGATCGAAAAATTGAATAAAAGTGTCTCTCACAAGCTTAACCTAATTCCTCATTGTTTTTGAGTTACATGGCTTTGAAAAGTGCCGTTTTTTCCAACACTCAAAAAAAAAAAAAAACGAGGGCTTGTCTAATTGTATTCGAATCCGTGATTCTCATGCTCACGTGTCACCATGTCTAATTATGTATGTTTTCGGATATGTCTTCTTGGTTTTTTCTGCTATTTTTGACAGGTATGCTAACAAAAAAGGAAGTACACTACGATCGCATGGCTTTTTGCGAAAGTTTTGGAGAAACTTGACTTTTTCTAGATTTGGTGGATTGCACACTTCTTTGGGGGGCACGGCTACGATCAAACGGAAAAAGATAAGAAGGCATGTGCATCAACACGGAGGACACACAGAAATGTGAGAATTACCTTGTGATTGAGAGTGTGATTGAGAGTGAGAGTGAGAGTGAGAGTGTGATTGAGAGTGCGAGTGAGAATGCGATTGTGATAGCTCGGGGGCGGTTGGGAGGTAGAGGCTTCGTCAAGAAGCTATTGTCCAAAGCTATTGTAACCATTGATTCACATCTATAATATCAGAATTCTTCCTTCTCTACGTCATATTTGTTCTACTCTTCCGCATCAGATTTTCTTTTACCTTGTGCAATCTCTGCGTTCTTCTCTCCACTGTTATTTATGAGTAATCGAAAGATTGTGATTGGGGATAGATTGTGATTGAGGAAACGCTACACGTATACATAGATTACAGATGTTGAAAACACACAGACAAATAGACGCAACAAGAGACGAGACAGAACACAGATTGGGTGCAATCTCCCCCCATGCACTCCGTTTCGACAATCCACAGAGTGCATGTATTTATAGGACTTTTTGATTACGTTGAAAAGAGTGGTTACATGAGAGCGGCTTCGAAAAGCAAGCGTGAAACTAAAAGTTGGTAACTTTTACAGAAAGCCATTGCTTTGAATAACAGCAACTGCGGTCTACAACGACCTTTATTCTAACCATTACTTTTCTAACAATAGAACCTTCTACGCAGGTTTATTTACAAGCTAAATAATAATTATTCGGATTATTGATATCCGCCCTTTCACGCCTTGCACACTCCTCAAGAACCTTCAGCTGCTACATCAGAAACATCAAAAACACATTAATACATCAATAATATAACACTTTAACAATGCATTGTTCAATAATATACAACATGCCTCTCAGTTGACAAGCAACTGACCTCAGTTGATAAAATAATTTAACACTCTAACAATTACAATGCATTGTTCAACATATTCCATGTTACATTCCAACAATAACAATGCATTGTTCAACATATTCCATGTTACTGTTACAATCCAACAATGCATTGGCCAACATATTCCATGTTACAATCCAACAATGCATTGGCCAACATATTCTATGTTACAATCCAAAAATGCATTGGCCAACATATTCCATGTTACTATCCAACAATGCATTGTTCAACATATTCCATATGTTATATTCCATGTTACAATCCAACAATGCATTGGCCAACATATTCCATGTTACATTCCAACAATGCATTGTTCAACATAATCCATAAGTTATAACATGCCCCTCAGTTGAAAAAAGCAACTGACCTCAGTTGATAAAATAATAAACATGGATGGCCAGTCACATGTTTCATCACTGAATAAAAAGAATAGGCATGTGCCATGTAAAATCACATGCATGGAAATGTTCATGGAGCTGGTACATTAATGTGTTTGTGTACAATAAGCAATGGCAACTTTTCATCCCAGTTAGTAGGATTATCTAATGAATAACAACACAATAAATCAAGAATAGTACTGTTGGTAGCCTCACTTTGTCCATTACTGCCAGGATGAAATGCAGAACTAAAATCTATTTTAGAACCAAAATGTTGAAATAAGGCAACCCAAAAATGATTACAAAATCTAACATCACGATCTGATAACATTACTTTAGGAAATCCATGATGTGGGAAAATGCATTTAATGAATAATTTTGCAGCTTGAGGTGCAGGCATTAATAATCCAAATGGTTTACCATGATGATGTTTGACACGCTGACATACAATGCATTGAGAAACATAAGGTGCAATATCTTTTTCCATGTGTGGCCAAAAGAAGAAATCTTTGCAAGCAAAAATGGTGCTTTGTATGCCTCTATGACCCATGTAAGATGGTTCATGCATTTCTTTAATGAAGAAATCTTTAAAAACTTGGGTTATGCACAATCTATGTTGAAAATAAAGAAAACCATTAGGAAATGTATAATATTCATCAGATAAAGATGCACCATTGTTGATGTCATGCCATGCACGTGAAAAATACAAATCAGATGCAAAAATGGAAACCATGTCTTGAAAAGAATGATTTGGATGGTAGAAATATCATTCAAAACAACAGAATGCGAAGGAAAACGGCTAAGTGCATCCGCTACAACATTAGCTTTACTAGGTTGATATTGTATCATGGGTTGGAAATTTTGAATGAATGATGCCCATTTAACATGCCTATCTGAAATTAAGGGTTGATTTAATAAATGCTTAATTGCTTGTTGATCGGTTTTGATTAAGACCTTAGAGCCCATAAGATAGTGTTTCCAAATTTGCAAAGCATGCACAACTACTAACAATTCTTTATCATATGTACTATAATTATGTTTTGAGGGCTTAAGCTTTCTACTCTCAAATGCAATAGGATGGTCATTTTGCATTAAAACAGCACCTATTCCTGAACCACTAGCATCAGTAAGGACATGAAAGGGTTGTGAAAAATCAGGTAACTGTAAAACAGGTGCATGTGAAAGTGCTGGTTTAAGTTGTTCAAAAGACTGTTGTTGGGTAAGTCCCCATGCAAATTTTATTTTCTTTTTCAACAACAAGGTAAGAGGCAATGCTAAATAAGAAAAATTTCGAACAAACTTCCTATAGAAACTAGCCAACCCAAGAAAAGAACAAACATCGTTGACTGATTGTGGTGTAGGCCATTCTACTATAACTCTAATCTTTTTTGGATCCACATGCATACCTTCACTTGAAATAACATGTCCTAAATATTCTAGCTTACGCCGAAAGAAATAACTCTTTTTAGGATTAGCATAAGGTGTGTTCTCTCGTAACAAATGAAAAACTGTTTCAAGATGCTTTTCATGTTCACTATCATTCTTACTGTAAACAAGTATATCATCAAAGAATACAAGAACAAAAGCTTGGTAATCAAGAAAAATATTGTTCATCATTCGTGCAAATGTCGCAGGGGCATTAGTAAGTCCAAAGGGCATTACCATAAATTGATCATGGCCAGTTTGAGTTCTAAATGCAGTCTTTAAAAATATCACTTTGTGTCATACGAGTCTGATGGTAACCCGATTTAAGATCAATTTTACTAAAGACATGAGCTCCTCGTAACTTATCTAAGAGATCATCTATTCGAGGAATAGGGTATCTATTCTTGATGGTAATCTTGTTAAGGGCTCTATAATCAATGCACATTCGATAAGTTTTATTCTTCTTCTCTACTAAGAGAAGTGGTGCTCCAAATGGGGAAAAACTAGGCCTTATAAGTCCATTTTGTAGTAGGTCTTTTACTTGGTTTTCTATTTCCTTTTGATGTAGTGGGCTATGTCTATAAGGTGCTTTAGGAGGAGGTGAACTACCAGGGACTAATCTATGCTATGGTCAAAGGATCCTCGAGATGGTGGTAGTTCAGAGGGATACTCAGACATAAAACAATCCTTGTAAGTACTCATGAAAGGTTTCTATGCATCAGGAAGTGAATGAATATAATCATTGATGACATTGACAAAAACAATGCATGAGTTGAATCCTTTCCTAAATGCATGCTTTACTTGAGTGTGACTAATCAATGGCAACTGTTGGAAATCATGATGTGCAGACAAAGTAATGATTTGACCTTTGAATTCAAAGTTAAAGGTATGCGTATGATAATCAATATGTGGGTTATAATGGTGATGAAAAGGCATACCTAGTATAACATCATAAGATTGCAAAGGTGCAATTAAAAATGTTCGTGAATCAACATATGGGCCTATGTTAATCATAACATCTTGCACTTCTCGTGTTACATTATAAAGACTACCTTGAAATGCAGCTTTCATTTTAGATACAGACGAAAACGTTTGTAATTTAAGTTCCTGTACTAATAAATGTGAAATGAAGTCATGTGAACTACCATCCTCATGTAGAATTTAAACTAGTTTGTTATTTATTGTACCCTGCATGCAAAGTAGAGAGTGAAGAGAGATATCATTACCCAAGGTACTTAAGTCCTTCTCCAATGATTCCTCTGTCCAAACAGGAGGAATTTCTTCATTATGGACCTCCATGTTATGCAATTGAGCTGTAGCCGGTTTCATGTGAAGAGGTCTCAATCTGCACCTTATTTTTGTATATCCAGGTTTACCACAATTCCAGCAAGTGATTCGTGGTCTCTTCTGTTGGGCATCCACCACTGAAGTTTGAAGGATAGATGGTTTGGTGGGTTGGAGAGATGAAGCAACAGGTGGAGTTGCGTAATTGGATTGTGGAGGATGAGGAAAACTAGGGTAAGAGGGAGTATTAAAAGTACGCTTCATAGAAATGTAGGTTTAACATAAAGTGGTCGTAGGGTGTGAAGCTTAGCTTGGATTCCCACATCCAAACCAACTACTGTCGTAAGGTTGTCTGCCTCAGTTTGTATCTTTTGGAGGACTTCATCACGTTGTCGGATCTCATTTTGAACTCCTCGAAGCTCATGCCGCAAGAGCTCTAGTTGTTGTTCAAGTGTTGCCTCAGGTAGAGGTGAATTACTGTAATTAGCCATGGTGCTCTTGGACACTTAAGCTAGTGCTTTCCTCTTGGGATGTACCCTCAGGGAATGTACCCTAGCAAAAAAAAACGTACCCTGTCTGGATGTACCCTGTTGTACCTTGACAGGATGTACCCTGTCTGGATGTACCCTGGGATGTGTACCCTGAGAAGTGTACCCTGAGAAGTGTACCCTGAGAAGTGTACCCTAAGAAGTGTACCCTGAGAGGATGTACCCTGAGACGCGCCACGTCGCGTCGCACCGTGCCGCCTTCAAAAGTAAAAACTGAAAGTTATGTTAAATTTAAGGAGAGAGAACTTGAGTAACAACTCCAAGAAAGAGTGTAGTGGTAAAAATACTTCCCTTGAAAGTAGGAGGTTGTGGGTTCAAATCCTCCTGCCTTAGGGAATCTAAACCACTCTATTGCCACTCAAAATTAAAATTGCCTCGCGCATAGCCAACGGCTGCCAACGGTCACCAAGGGAGCCTTGGGTGCCAATGTTGACAATGTATTGCCTAAGTTATTTCCTAAGTTCTTTGCCTTAGTCGACGCCTTGGAGTAAGCCAAAGGAGTAAACGTAGGTGTAAACATAGGTGAAAACGTAGGTTCTGGTTCTGGAACTCGAACAGAAACAGAAACAGAATTTACTCCAAGAAGTAAACGTAGGTGTAAACGTAGGTGAAAACGTAGGTTCTGGTTCTGGAACTCGAACAGAAACAGAAACAGAAATCGGAACAGGAATCGGAAACAGAAGCAAAGATGGAGACAGAATCGCGAACAGAGAATAGAGAACAGAACCCTCTGTATTGACGCGTGCAGAGCTCTGATACCACTGTTGTCAGGATCTTGCTCACGCGTATACAGAGATTACGGATGCTGAAAACACACAGACAAATAGACGCAACCAGAGACAAGACAGAACGCAGATTGGGTGCAATCTCCCCCCATGCACTCCGTTTCGACAATCCAAAAAGTGCATGTATTTATAGGACTTTTTGATTACGTCGAAAAGAGTGGTTATATGAGAGCAACTTCGAAAAGCAAGTGTGAAACTAAAAGTTGGTAACTTTTACAGAAAGCCATTGCTTTGAATAACAGCAACTGCGGTCTACAACGACCTTTATTCTAACCATTACTTTTCTAACAATAGAACCTTCTACGCAGGTTTATTTACAAGCTAAATAATAATTATTCGGATTATTGATATCCGCCCTTTCACGCCTTGCACGCTCCTCAAGAACCTTCAGCTGCTATATCAGAAACATCAAAAACACATTAATACATTAATAATATAACACTTTAACAATGCATTGTTCAATAATATACAACAGAATGTACATCAGTTGGACATTAAAACACTTTGAATGGTGACTTGCATGAAGAACTGTATGTTTTTCAGCCCCGTGGCTTTGTGCAGAAAGGGCATGAAAAGTAGGTGTACAGGTTAAAGAAGGCATTATATGGTTTAAAGAAAGCACCACATGCTTGGTATGAAAAGATACATGCCTATCTAATTGCACATGGTTTTGAGAACAATCCAACTGAAAGCACCTTATATGTCAAGCATGCTAATGATTTAATTCTGATCATTGTGGTGTATGTTGATGAGATGCTGCTCACTGATCCTCATGAAAAGCATATTGTTGATTTCAAGGCTGATCTACATGCCTCATTTGAGATGTCGGATTTGGGGCCTTTGCATTATTATTTGGGCATTGAGTTTATGCATGTTGATGGTGGAATGTCTTTATGTCAAGAAAAATATATTGACACATTATTGCAGCATTTTGGCCTTGAAGACTCTAAACCTATTGCCACTCCTATGGAGACAGGTTTACGATTGAGTTTTCATGATGCTGGAGATGCATTTGATGTTGTTCTCCATCAACAGGCTATTGGATGCTTGATTTACTTATGCATTACTCGGCCACATATTCACTTTGTTGTCTCATAGATGAGCAGGTTTATGCATCGCCTGGGAGTCAAGTATTGGCTGGTAGTTAAGCGCATCTTTTGCTACTTGAGTGGTACTCAACTACTTGGGTTGTTTTATCCCAAGGGGGGATCACTACCGCCAGATTTGCATGCTTTTTTTTTACTATGATTGGATTGGTTGCTATGATAGTCGTGTGTCCACTAGTGGATTTTCTTCATGCTTGGTAGCTCATGTATATCTTGGTTGAGCAAGAAGCAGCCTACTGTGGCCACTTCTAGTTGTGAGGCTGAGTATAGGGTAGCTTTCACAGCGATTGTTGAGTGTGTGTGGCTCAGATGCCTTATGGATGATCTGGGTGTTGGTCACTCTTCTGTCACCACCATCTTCACTGACAGTCAGAGCGTATTGGTAGTTGCGAGGAACCCTATGTTCCATGCACCCACTAAGCACATTGAGGTGCATTTTATTATGTCAGGGAGAGGTATCTGCGAGGCAGATGAGCTTGGCATATGTGCCCACGCAGGAGAACATTGCAGACCTTTTCACAAAGGCTCTGCCTAGGGAGAAGTTTGAAGCTTTCTGCAAAGCTTTGGGCTTACTTCCTTTTGTGGAGTGATTTCCACATAGCTTGGCACTTCCTTATACATGAGTGCCAACTCCTTGTTCATCGCATCACTCCTAGGGGGGATTTGTTGATATATTTAGGTAGTGATGTGTGTAAACACACTAGGACTGTCGAGGCACTTTTTTCCCTCATTAGGAGGTTTTTTCCCCCCCGCTTGTATATGCGCCTGCCCTAATGGGCTACTTATCTTTTGTACATTCTCTAGTAATACATTCAATATTATGTGTTGAGCTCCAAGCTTCTTCTTCTTCCTTGTGCTCTTCACATGCTTCTGTAGACGTCTTACTCCAACAGATTCCTTGAGTACATGAACTCTTTCCTTTTGTCTCTATTGATCCTATGGTGTAGTCCATGTGTAAGGATTGGGATCAATTTCTTTCCCCATCTAGGACACACTTCCAAGTTGAACATGTATGTGTCAAGTAGATCATCCGCTACTCCAATGGGTGGTTATCCATGTATCATCCTTGATAAATGGTTAGCACTTACATGTGTATTTTCTTTTTTTACTACCACTTCAAAATCAGATTCCATGAGTAATAGGAAGCATCTCACTAGCCTTCCCTTATTATAGGGCTTATCGACCAAGTACACTACGGCATGATGGTCCATAAAAAACTTGAATTTATTGTCTAGGAGGTAATATTGGAATTTCTTGATTGCATACACCATTCCTAGGCCTTCTCTTTCAGTAGTGGTGTAGTTTCTCTCATCTTGGTTTAGTTTTCTACTAGTATATGCAATAGGGTGATCTAAGTTTCCTTCATCCATAGGTTGAGCTAGTATGCATCCGATTGTGAAATTCGATACATCCACATGGATATGAAACAGCTTGTTCCAATTGGGTACTTTCAAGATAGGTTTTGAAATTAATCATGCTTTAGCTCATTGAATGCCTTTTTGCATTCCTCCATCCATGTGAATTGTGTTAGAAATCCATAAAATAGTTTTATAATTATGGCATAAATGTGGATGAATTGAGAGTAATATGCACAATGTCCCATAAATGCTTGTGCTTGCTTTGCATTTTTTGGTCTAGGCAAGTCCAAGATAACCTTTATTTTATCCTTATCAGTGGAGATGTCATTCTTGGATACAATATGTCCCAAAATCTTTCCTTGCCTTACCAAAAAGACACATTTCTCCAGATTCAGGCACACTCTATATTGCTTGCATTTCTTGAATATCTTACGTAGCTCGAGAATGTGTTCGCCCCTTTTATAGGAACATGTGCATAAGTCATATAGGTAAACTTCCATGCTTTTTCTTATAAATTCTTTGAATACATGACACATCAATCTTTGGAAATTTGCAAGAGCATTAGTGAGGCCAAATGGCATCACTCAAAAAGCATACACTTCCCATCCACTAGAGAATGTTGTTTTATGTTGATCCTTCATAAAAATCGCTACTTGGGTATAACCTTAGAGTCCATCAAGGAAGCTGTAGACCTCCTTGCATGCTACTCTTTCCAAAAGGTGTTCAGCTAATGGTTAACTATCACAAATCATAGCTACATTAACCTTTTTCAAATTGTTGCACACCCTAAGTTTGCCATTCTTTTTGGGTACTACTACCAAAAGAAACACCCATTCCGTATGTTCTATCTCATAAATTAGTCTTGTAGCTAAGAGTATGTCAATTTCCTCTTAACCTTGGCCTAATAGATGTCATTATATGTGTAGGGTCTTTGTTTCAAGGGCTTGACCTCATTGGTCATTGGAATTCTATGGGATCAAATAGAAGGATCCACTCCCTTGAGATCTTTGTAGGTCTAGGTGAATACATCTCTATATTCTCTGATTAATTCTATCAATTCTGCCTCCTCTTCTAGTGATACATCCTTCCATATGTAGGTACATCTTTCCTCTTCCTCTTCCATAGTTACTCTCACCTTCTTAGTTTGTTCCTTATTATCATGGGCCTCTCCTTCCTAGGCTTCTCTCTTGGGCATTTGAATTGCTATCTTTCTTTCTTATATTTCATACCTCTTGAAATGTTTTGGAACCTCAAAAAGATCTGGTTGTTATTCTGTTTGAGCTTGAGTTTCCTCATCCTCCCATTTCTCTAGGTACGTTTTATGGTGAACACTCTTGGTACCTCTACTTCATTGTTAGGCTTAATCTATTTTAAGTATTGTTCCTCTAAATCAAAATTCGGATCCATTTCAATACTCTCGTAATCCTCTCTCCATTTCTTTTCCAATAATTTTCCATCTTCCATTTCTTGGAGAATTACCATGTAAAGATCCACATCGTAACCTTCTTCATATATACACTCATTCATGGTCAGCACTTCTTCATTTATACACACATCTAGGGTGGCTTATATTTCCATCCATCCGTGTGGTTCGAATGCTTCATCAGGAAATATTTGAGGCATGTATGGTGAGTCATCTATGGGTCTGTGATTCTTGTGTCCTACGTGCTAGAAGGCCTTCCTCTCTTACCTTTTCGCTTCCTTACACATCCTTATTTGGACAGCTCCATCCATGATTGGTGACTAGATCCAACACTATAAATGGATAAGTCATCTTCCTCCTTATGGATTGTGTTCCATTGTAATGGGGGTATGTCTCTATAGGTGAAGATATGTAAATTTATCTTGGTAGTTGTCCCCTAGTGTTGTAGGTACAATGCACCTCTTCCCGAATCTTACAGAACTCTTAGTTGTCTCATGAATGGTCGTCCCAAAATCATTTTGTAGTTGCTAGCTTTTCCAAACTCACCAATGGCTAAAGTATGTTTGAATTCTTCTCCAAATGTGGTCAAGAGAAGGTTTTCTAGTATTCCTAGTTTTCTTTCAACATGGCCATTGCTAGCTAGAGTTTCATTCGTGTAGGTCGTAGGGTTGGCTTTCCCCACTTTTCCCAAATTTTTTTGGTGGTTATGTGCTACACCAGCTTCGATCTCTAAGATCTCTTTAGTCATGTATCCATTAAAAGTGATGGGTAGAAAAGTATTTCCCTCATATCCCTCACTAAATTCACCAACTTTATCTATTTGGACCTGGATGGTTGGTGATGCTTCTACTTCTTTAATCTCTTCGATAGGTTCTTCCATATTTACATTCAACTCTTCAGCTAATTGTTTCCACAATTGGGGTTTTGCTTGCAGTAATTCCTCTATAGTAAATGAACATTATACTTTCATTTTCTTGCATTTTAATAAGTTTTGTGAGGTCTCATTTTGTGATCCTTCCTCTTTGCCCTTGATAGTGGGAGCATGGAACACTTCTGATTTTCTCTCGTACTCTCCCATATAGTTGGGTAGAGTGGATATGCTATCTACTTCTTCTCCATTTTGATCTAGGATGGACACTTCCTCACATAACTCTTCCAATTTTGTTAGTGGTTGATCTTCCCAAGCATTTAGTTCTTCAAAAGGGTGGTGGACAATTCTCATTCTTTTTCCACCGTTCCTCTTGAATCTAGGCCCATAGGTTGTGTGGCCAATTTGCCTCTTATTTGAGAATCATCGAAACTTGTTCTTCCTTATTTCTTTGAATGTCTTCCTTCCTTTTTACCTCTTGTTGTTCCTTCACTCGTTTTAGGTTTTTCATTGAGATTTGACTAGAGAATGTTGATTGTTCTCAGTAGTGAGAGCAAAGAAGTAGAGAGAGATGTTCAATGAGCTATATGTATTATATGACATGATTGTAAAAGGTCATTGGAATTGTAATGATGCTCAATGATGATGGATTCAATGAGCTATGGTGTAAGCTACTCAAACTCTATAGATGTTCAAGAAATGAACTCTAAATGAGCACATATAGCTACGCGATTTACAAAGACTTTTTATAAGAGTTTTCTTCTAACTTTTATTTTGAATTCAAACTTGGCTCCAACTAAAAGTGACTCCATTGATTTAGGAGTTATTATCTCAAATGAACTCGTAGCTAATGTTCTTCCTAACTCAAGGAGATATAGGCTTTTACAAGATTCCTCAAGGATTTAATCTTTTACAATAGTAAATGATCAAGTGGTTACAAGCCAAGGTTCATATAATTCATCAAGTGATACTTGCACACATTGTCTTCCATGCTAAGCCAGACATGTAGGTTTGATCATTTGCACCAACAACTCCCTCTCAAGCCAAACATCTTGGCTTGCATGGCTTCATCAATCATCTTGAATATCCTTTAATCCAATCATGGTTTTCAACTTGCAAAGTTTAGTACCATCAAGTGCTTTGGTTAACAAATCACCACCTTGCATATTTGTAGATACATATGCTAGTTGAATCTCTTTGCTCAAGAGTTTCTCTCTAGCATAGTGATAGTGCACTTCTATATGCTTGGTTCTTGCATGATAAATGGGATTGGCTACAAGATGCAAAGAACTAGTGTTATCATAAAAAGTCATTGGTGAATGAGTGTCCCAAATCTGAGTAGAGCAATCTAATTCAAATATTTGTTTGTGTAGCATTTGCTAATCCCCTGTATTCAGCCACTATTGAAGATAGAGCAACAGATGGTTGCTTCTTACAAGACCATGAGATGGGTTTATCACCTACAAAAGATAAATAGCCAGAAGCAATTCTTCTATCGTCCTTACATCCTACCCAATCTGCATTTGAGTACAACCTTATATCCAAAACTGATGTTTATGGGAAGTAAAGACCTTGATTTTGAGTACCTTTGAGATACTTCAAAATTTGTTTAGCAGCTTCCAAGTGAGGTGCTCTAGGTTTGTGCATGAATTGGCTCAGAACACTTACTCCATAAGATATGACGATCCTTGTTACTGTTGCATAGTTTAAACTTTCAACCATGCTTTGATAACTTGCAATGTCTTCAAGGAAATCACCTTCATTAGCACTCAATTAATGATTGACCTCCATAGGCATGCTAGCTACTTTTGCATCCTCCAAGTGGAACTTCCTCAACATGTCCTGCACATATTTCCTTTGAGTGATGTAGATTCTAGAGTTAGTGTATACTAGCTCAAGTCCAAGAAAATATTTCAAAGACCCTAGGTCATTGATCTTAAACTCTTGCATCATCTAGTTTTTTATTTGTTTGATGCCATTGGCATCACTACCTGTAAGAATAATGCCATCCACATATACACATAAAGGTATCATTTTTGAATTACTCCTCTTGACAAATAGAGAAGAATCGGCCTTGCTCATCATCAGTCCTTGGTCTTGATGATAGGTTGTTAACCTATGGTTCCATGCCCTAGGTGCCTACTTCAAAACAAAAAGAGCTTTCTTCAATTTGCATACATGATTTACCTTGTTTGGATCTTCATACCCAGGGGGTTGAGCCATGTAAACCTCCTATGAAATCCGCCCATTGAGAAAAGCATTTTTCACATCTAGTTGATACAAATTCCAATTTCTAGATGTAGCTACACTTACCAATACTCTGATGGTTCACATCTTAGCCACAAGTGAAAAACTTTCTTCATAATCTACTCCTTCGGTTTGTGCAAAACCCTTAGCCACAAGCCTAGCTTTATACCTTTTTATGGATCCATCTAAGTTCCTTTTAATTTTGTTAATCCACATAGAACCAATTACCTTCATTGATGGTTTCTTGGGTACTAGCTCCCAAGTGTCATTCTCTTTTCTTCATCCATAGCCTCCTTCCATTCTGCTTTGGTACTTGCTTCTTCATATGAAGAAGGTTCTTCAAGTGATGAGTCCTTAGCAAGATAAATAGAATGCTTAGTGACTAATGAAGTATCGTACCCATATCTGATTGGCTTCTTACTCTCTCTTTGTGATCTCCTTAAGGCTTGGTTGGATGATTGAGGTATGTCCTCCAACCTCTTCACCTTGACTTTGCCTTTTGATTTCCATGCGTTAAATTCTTCGAAGTTGATGGTGTCCTCATCATGTGATTTGATGTTTTCAATTGTGCTTGACTCCTCCTTGGTGAGGCTTGGAAATTCTTCTTCCAAGTCATATGGCAATTTGACCTTCCTAAATTCATTTTCAAACCAAGAGTCATTCTCATCAAACACAACATATTTACTAACCATAAATCCTTTGTTGGATGGATTATAAAACCTATATCCTTTCTTATTTATATCATACCCTATGAAGATGCATTTCTCTACCTTAGGGTCTACTTTACGTCTAATTTGAAATGGAACATGCACATAAGCATCACAACTAAATATTTTGCAATGTTCAAGTGATGGTCTCCTACCATGTCATACCTCATAGGTGGTCATCCCATCAAGGGACTTAGAGGGTAACCTGTTAATAAGATAAGTGGTAGTAGACACAACCTCTGCCCACAAATAATTAGGAAACTTCTTTTCATTTAGCATAGATCTAGCTACTTCCGCAATAAATTTGTTCCTCCTCTCTGCCACTCCATTTTGCTCAAGAGTATATCTAGTTATGATCTATCTCATGATACCTCTGTCTTGCAAAAATGCATCAAACTCATTAGAGAAGTACTCACCTCCTCCATCTAACCTTATCCTCTTTAAGATTTTTCATTTTTTATTTTTGACAAGTGCAAGATACTTCTTGAAACAACTGAACACTTCATCCTTATGTTTCATGAAATACAAGATAGTCCACCTACTGAAATCATCAATTAATGACACATAATACCTTGAGCTTGAAATTGAGGGATCCTTGCCTCGTCCCCACACATCAGTGTGGACAAGTTCCAAATATTCCACATGCATATAATCTTTCTTTGTAAAGGGTAACCTGTGTGCTTTACCAAACTAACATGTGTCGCATTTATAGATCATATGTTTCTTGGATATATTAGGTATCCCAAGTACACATTGACCTCTACAGATCCGCTTCATTTTTCTCTCACCAATGTGTCCTAATCTTTTGTGCCATATCTCTAACCTAGACAAAGTTTCATCCTTATAGTTATAAAGTGCAATATTTCTAGTGTCCTCAAGCTCAAATGTAAACAATTTACTTGTTTCTTCTCCCTTTGCAATTCTCCCCAAATCCATGTTGGGGGTCCCCCACAAAGGCTGCAAATTTATTGAACCTAACCTGCAAACCCTTTTCCACTATCTCTCCAATACTCATCAAATTCTTTGTGATAGTAGGTACATAAAGAACTCTACTCAACAGATTCCGATTCCCATCATAAGTTTTGACATTTCCTACCTTGACAACTGAATGCTTGGTATCATCACCTGTCTACACTTGATGCTTTCCCTTGGGCTCTTCAAGATAAAAAAGGAGAGCTACATTGCGTGCTACGTGGTTTGATTAACTTGAGTCAATATAGAAGAGGTGCTCATCAATCATACCTTGTTTTGAAGTCATGTTCATAATTAGAAGAAAACCCTCTTGATCTTCTGTATTGTTGAAATCTTTTCTTGATTTGTATCCTCCTTCATAATTGTTATTGTAATTGTTGTTGTGGCCATGGTTGTATCCTTGATTATGGTTGAATCTTCCTCTTGATTATGAGTGGCCACTTCTTTGAAATCATCTTCTTCTCTAGTTCTTGAAGTTCCTATAGCACTCATCTGTTGTGTGATTAGACAATCCACATATATTGCATGGGGAAGAGCTGAAAGGTCTTCCCCTACCTTGCTTACCTCCTCTACCCCTTCCTCTTGAATTCCTACCTCTCCCTGCATAGTTAGCTTGAGAATTAGTACCTTCATCTTCAACTTTCTTGCTCTTTCCTTTATCCTTAGACTTTGCTTTATCTATATAGAGGGCACAAGAATTGTTACCTCTTGATCGTTCACCATTTTTGTTGAGCTTGGCCTCATGGGTGAAGAGTTGCCCCATGAGAGTTAGATAAGGGATTTACATATCCATATAAAGATACATTGCAATTGTGAAAGATTCCCACTTATCATATGTGTTGATGCCATTGATTATATGTCTCACTATTTGCTCTTCTTCAATCTCCTCTCCTATGATTGCCAATTGATCAGCTACATCTTTCACCTTAGTCACAAACTCTAAAACATTCTGCTTAGGTTGCTTCTTTTGAGTAGTAAACTCCATCCACAATTGATTATCTATAGCTCTTGTATTGGAGGAAAAATATGAAGATATGTTGGAGCAAGTCTATGACAAGCCTAAGTATTGGCTTGAGTCCCACAAAGTCATAGAAAAAGCCTTAAAATGAAGACTATGTAAAGTTCACTTGTGAACTACCTCTTGTAACTTTTGAAGAGTTTACTTAATGTAAAAGTGAAAGAATCTTAAGTGGTTGAGTCCACTTGATCAAGAATGGAAAGAGGAGCCACGAATTCATGATTTGTGGTAGGTAGAGAATCAAATCAATCATTGATTGATTGGAGAGTGATTGAGGGAAGTTAGCCTCCCAAACTCAACTATAAATAGATGGCAGTTTTAGTCGTGGTTAGAGAGACCTATGTAAAGACCTCCAAGAGCTGAGCTTTATGCCATATCAAGGTGTGATTACAAGGCACACATATGTATTAGTAAGTCCATTGTATTTTACAAGCAATATACTTTCATTTTCATTATCATTTGGGTTCATCTTTCCATGTTCTTGTGAAGTGTACTACTCACTGCCATTACTCTCACTTTTCTCAGTCAGCTTGCAGAGATGTTTTCTCTGAGCTTGGTGCATCATTTTCAGTGATTTAACTTGGTAACGTTAGCCCTATAAGTCTACTATATGCTCACAAATTTTAATGTCATTTGGATGTTGCAATCTTCAGTTATGTTCATTTAAAGTCAACAGGGTCTGTTCATCTTCACTTCTCTGTCAGGTACCCGACTTTTTCACTCAACTTGTCAGAGCCATTTCTAAGTGGTTACTTATCCAAATTCAGTGATTTAAAGCTTTCTGGATTTAGCTGACAATCTAGTATAACAATACAAATTTTCATAATCATTTCATTCCTAAATTTTGAGTTATGTTGATTTTTTTGCTCACCGGTTTCAAACTGTAGTAGCCCGTGAAAATCGGGATGATGTCATCACTTGTTAAAACTCATTCTCAGTGTGTGGTTTATTATTTTTGATGAGATTACTCTTGAAAGTTAGCTCTTTAAGTTACCTAGACTTCCTCAAGAGGAATTAAGCTAATTGCTGCTGTGCTCAGAGAATTATGTAAAACACTGGACAGGTGTATGAACCAAGAATAGCAAGTTTTCACCTCTGAGCTAACTCCAACTTATCTGTTTTGATCTATCTTTTTGAGAGTGATCTTCCAAGGTACATAGGGTGTCTAATACATCCATTGGCAAGCTAAAAGGGCCCACCATATACTCCTGGAGTTCATTTGGCTGGTGTAGATCAAGGATTTTGCAACACCTCTTCATCTTCAAGCACATACCTATCCATCTCTTCACAGTGGTTTCAGAGCAAGGTTGGACAACATGGCAGATGGATTTCCTTCATCAATTGACAAATTGGACAGAGGTAACTACTCAGCTTGGTCATTAAGAATGGAAGCTTATCTCCAAGGTAGAAGTTTATATGGTTATGTGGCTGGAGATGAAGTTACGCCAAGTTTCAGGAACAAAAGTCAACCAACACAAGAAGAGCAAGAAAGATTGAGCACATGGTGCTCCAAGGATGCACTTGCAAGGTCTTACCTCCTCAACTCTATCTCAGATTTTTTGTTGCCTCACATTAGAAGTTGTAAGACATCTCAGGAAGTGTGGGATGCACTTGAAGCTTTCTTTTCTTCAAGTACTAAAGCTAGGAAACATCAACTATGGCTGGATTTCACAACTCTCAAGAAGGCTCCCAAAAAAAACGTGACTGATTTTGTCACAAAGCTCAAGGACATAGCGGATCAGTTGGGAAGCATTGGAGAGGTAATAGATGAAGAGCAAATTGTAAGGCAGGTCATCAATGGCTTGAAGGCAGATGACAAGTGGGAAACATTCACACAGCTATGGATTTGTACATGGACATGCATGTACCTGATTTCAACACACTCATTGGACAACTACTTACTCAAGACGCAAAGCTTATAAAAAATGGAGAAAGCTCTAAAGGTAATCAATCTTCAGCTTTATACACTGATAAAAGAAAGTCCAAAGATAACAAAGGAAAGGCAAAGAAAGTGGATGATGAAGCAGGTACATATTAAGCTAACTATGTAGGTAGAGGAAGACATGGCAGAGGTAGAGGAAGAGGAGGTAGACAAGGCAGGGGGAGATCCCAAGACTCCAACTCATGTTCTACTTGTGGATTAACTAATCATACAACTGAAAATTGCTTTAGGAATTCCAGGAATCAAAGAGGCAGAGGATACAATAGAGGAAGTTATGGCTACTCAAGAGGAAGGTTCAACAGCTATCATGGAAACTACAACAACTACAATCATTCAAACTATCAAGGAGGCTACAAAGGAAGGAGAGACTACAATAACTACACAAAAGACTCAAACAAAGAGGATTCATTATTGATCATGAACATGGCTATGCCACAAGGTAAATCTGATGAGCATGTTTTCTACATAGACTCAGGTTGTTCAAATCATGCGGCAGGAAATGTGGCACTCCTATCAGATTTAGAAGATCCAAGGAATAAGCATGAGGTACAAACAGGAGATGATACAAAACATCCTGTGGAGAAAATAGGCAATGTCAAAGCACCTGATGGAAACATCAACCTACTCAGTAAGGTACTCTATGTCCCTTTCATTACAAAGAATTTGATAAGTGTTGGGCAGATAGTAGAGAAAGGGTTGCAAGTCAGGTTCACAAAAGCAGGAGCATTTGTTGAAGATCCAAGTCAAGGATTCAAAAGAATTGCAAAAGGTGAAAAGACAGGTAGATTGTTCACATTTGAATTACAGGACACTAGAAACATTGCTCTCTTTAATTATGGTTGTCAGACACTCACAGAATTGGAAGTATGGCACAAAAGGTTAGCACATATTGGTGAAAGGTCATTAAAGCAAATCTGAAGGGACCAAAGTGTACTTGGACTTCCTAATTTGTCAAAAGAACATATGATTTATAAGTGTAGTGCATGTCAATTTGGAAAGTCTCACAGGTTACCATTCATGAAGAAAGGTTATATGCATGGAGATCTCTTAGAGTTGGTTCATACAGATGTATGGGGACCTAGCAAGGAAGCTTCAATATCTGGATCAAGGTATTATGTTTCCTTTATTGATGATTGTAGCAGATGGACTATCCTATTCTTTATGAAACACAAAGATGAAGTTTTTTCATGTTTCAAAAGATATTTGGCTCTTGTGGAGAATCAAACAGGTAAATCACTAAAAAGGCTAAGGTCAGATGGAGGGGGAGAATACTTCTCCCATGAGTTTGATTCTTTTCTTCAAGAAAGAGGAATCAAAAGAGAGGTAACTACAAGGTACACTCCTGAGCAAAATGGAGTGGCAGAAAGGAGGAATAGGACAATTGTTGAAGCTGCAAGGTCTATGTTAAATGAAAAGCATTTACCTAATTACTTATGGGCTGAGGCTGTATCTACAGCCACTTACTTGATTAACAGGTTGCCTTCAAATCCCTTGATGGGATGACTCCATATGAGGGTTGGAATGGAAGAAGACCAAGCTTATATCATTGTAAAATTTTTGGATGTATTGCTTTTGCTCATGTTCCTTCACAGGTTAGAGGCAAGATGGATCCAAAGGCAGAAAGGTGTGTATTTATTGGATATGACAACAATCAAAAGGGCTACAGGTTATACAACCCTACCAACAAAGGATTCTTGGTAAGCAGAGATGTAGTTTTTGATGAGAACAATTCATGGTATGAAGATTCATGCAGGAAGGTCAATTTACCATATAATCTTGAAGAAGATTTTCCAAAGCTTGGTAGAGAACAATCAAAGATTGAAGAACAAGACACCTCAGAGGATGATGAAGAATCTCACGTGGAAAACATCAAAGCATGGAAGTCTAAAGGTAAAGCAAAATTGCAGGAACTTGGACATGAGGCAGAATCATCACATCATGGCCTAAGAAGATCTATGAGGGAAAAGAAAAAACCAGAAAGGTATGGGTTTGACACCTCATTAGTAACTAAACCTTCTAGCTACATAGCATAGGACATAAACCAAGAGGAGCCATCATCATTCGAAGAGGCCAAAGCAAAAACATGCAATGAAGGAAGAGATTGAAGCACTTGAGGAAAACAACACTTGGGATTTGGTGCCCAAGACTTCATCCATGAAGGTAATAGGCTCAAGATGGGTCTATAAACTCAAGAAGAATTCTGATGGTTCAATTAACAGGTATAAGGCAAGGCTTGTGGCAAAAGGCTTGGCACAAACTCAGGGAATTGATTATGAGGAGACTTTCTCTCCTGTGGCAAAGATGCCTACTATTAGGGTTTTGCTTAGTATTGCCTCTTCCAAGAATTGGAAGATACTTCAACTAGATGTAAAGAATGTATTCTTGAATGGTTGGATAACAGAAGAGGTATATATGGCACAACCACCTGGTTTTGAGAATCAAGTTTATCCTAATTATGTGTGTAAACTTAACAAAGCATTGTATGGTCTCAAGCAAGCTCCAAGAGCTTGGAATTTCAGGCTTGTTTCATTCTTGCAGGACAAAGGCTTTCAACCAAGCAAGGCAGATCCTTCACTCTTTATTAAAAAGAGTAATTCCGAGGACATCTACCTATGTGTATATGTAGATGATATTATATTGACAGGAAATGATGCAGATGGTATGAAGAAGATCAAAGATCAGATGAGAGAAGAGTTCAAGATAAGTGATTTGGGTTCACTTACTTACTTCCTAGGTTTGGAAGTTGTCTACAAAGATCATGGTTTGTTTCTCACTCAAAGGAAGTACATTAAGGACATGTTGGCAAAATTCAAGATGCAAGATTGTAAGATTGCAGGTACTCCAATGGAGGTCAATCACAAATTGAGCTCACATGAAGGTGAACTCATAAAGGACATCACATCATATCAAAGTCTAGTGGGTAGTCTCAACTATGCCACATTGACAAGAGTAGATATATGTTACAGTGTGAGTGTGCTAAGCCAATTTATGCACACACCAAGGAAACCACATATGGATGCTGCCAAAAGGATTCTCAAGTATCTCAAAGGAACCATAAATGAAGGAATTTATTATCCTTATATATCTGATTTAGGTTTGAAGCTATTTTCTGATGCAGATTGGGCTGGCTCCAAGGAAGATAGAAGGAGCACTTCAGGTTATCTTACCTTTGCAGGTTCAAAGCTTATTTCATGGTCATCCAAGAAGCAACCCACAGTTGCTCTCTCTTCTACTGAAGCTGAATACAGAGGTCTTGCCATAGCTACTCAAGAAGCTATGTGGATGAAGACATTGTTCAAAGATCTTGGATTGGAGTTTGGAACTCCAACTATTTTTGGTGACAATATGAGTTCTATTCATTTGGTTGCTAATCCTATTTTTCATGCAAGGACTAAACATATTGAAGTTCATTATCACTATGTACGAGAAAAGGTTCTAAGCAAAGAGATTCAAATATCATATGTGTCCACTCATCAACCATGTGCAGATATTCTAACCAAAGCATTGGATGGTACAAAGCTTTGCAAATTCAAGGCTATGATTGGTTTGCAGGTAATCTTGGAAGATTGAAGACCTCAAGCATACTTGGCTTGAGGGGGAGCTGTTGGAGCAAGTCTATGACAAGCCTAAGTATTGGCTTGAGTCCCACAAAGTCATAGAAAAATCCTTAAAATGAAGACTATGTAAAGTTCACTTGTGAACTACCTCTTGTAACTTTTGAAGATTTTACTTAATGTAAAAGTGAAAGAATCTTAAGTGGTTGAGTCCACTTGATCAAGAATAGAAAGAGGAGCCATGAATTCGTGATTTGTGGTAGGTAGAGAATCAAATCAATCATTGATTGATTGGAGAGTGATTGAGGGAAGTTAGCCTCCCAAACTCAACTATAAATAGATGGCAGTTTTAGTCGTGGTTAGAGAGACCTATGTCAAGACCTCCAAGAGCTGAGCTTTATGCCATATCAAGGTGTGATTACAAGGCACACATATGTATCAGTAAGTCCATTGTATTTTACAAGCAATATACTTTCATTTTCTTAATCATTTGGGTTCATCTTTCCATGTTCTTGTGAAGTGTACTACTCACTGCCATTACTCTCAGTTTTCTCAGTCAGCTTGCAGAGATGTTTTCTCTGAGCTTGGTGCATCATTTTCAATGATTTAACTTGTTAAAGTTAGCTCTATACGTCTACTATATGCTCACAAATTTTCATGTCATTTGGATGTTTCAATCTTCAGTTATGTTCATTTGAAGTCAACAGGGTCTGTTCATCTTCACTTCTCTGTCACGTACCCGACTTTTTCACTCATCTTGTCAGAGCCATTTCTCAGTGGTTACTTATCCAAATTCCGTGATTTAAATCTTGTTGGATTCAACTTACAGTCTAGTATAACCATACATATTTTCATATTCATTTGAGTCCTACATTTTGAGTTATGTTGATTTTTCTGCTCACTGGTCTCAAACTGTAGTAGCCCGTGAAAATCGGGATGATGTCATCACTTGTTAAAACTCATTCTCAATGTGTGGTTTATTATGTTTTATGAGATTAATCTTGAAAGTTAGATCTTTAAGTTACCTAGGCTTCCCCAAGAGGAATTAAGCTAATTGCTGCTGTGCTTAGAGAATTATGTAAAACACTGGACAGGTGTATGAACCAAGAATAGCAAGTTTTCACCTCTGAGCTAACTCCAACTTATCTGTTTTGATCTATCTTTTTGAGAGTGATCTTCCAAGGTACATAGGGTGTCTAATACATCCATTGGCAAGCTAAAAGGGCCCACCATATACTCCTGGAGTTCATTTGGATGGTGTAGATCAAGGATTTTGCAACACCTCTTCATCTTCAAGCACATACCTATCCATCTCTTCACAAGATAGAGTATCCTAAGTCTCTTGGGAAGTTTTGCAATTCCTAATATGAGGAAGAAGGAAGTCAGAAATAGATTCAAGTAGATATGACCTCACTAAAGCATCTTTGGCACATGATGAGTTGAGTCTTTCGTGCTCCTCTCTTGTAGGTCGATCTTTGTTCTTGAATATGGGCACCTCCTCATCTCTTGATATGTATCCATAGAGAATCCTTCCTTGTAGATAGGTCTTCGTGTTGGAAGACAATGTTCCTATTGGTCCATTTTGTCCAGAGACTACAACATGAGTAGTTTTTTTTACTACAACATGAGTAGTTTGTTTTACTAGTCCTCTAACATCAAAAGGCGCCAGCGCACGTGGCTACACCATTAGTATCTCAACGAACCCATCCGCATTCGATCCCTGCGTGCAGCAACGACGTGCGTGAACAATTTTTTAACTCATGCTTTTCTCAATAAAACAAGAACAATGGATCTAAAGCTACAGCGAAAAGATTTAGCGACGGATGCAATTTCCGATTAAGGCTTTTTACGATTAGGATTGCGATCATGAAGATTTATGCTTTTGAAAGAGATTTATTCTATGGAAGCTCTACTATATAAGAGAAAATTTGGGTTCACTTGGATTATCCTTCACCTAGTGTTCAACACAAGCTTTGGAGAGCTTGGACCTCCATAGAGGTGGTGTTTCTTCTAGCACATGGGGCAGCCATGGTGCTAACTTGAAGCACGTTGAGGAGAGGCTATGGAGTTCTTCTTGGAGAAGAAGAGTGTGCTCACACTCTTGCTCATGGAGAAAATGTTATCTCTTGTTCATGGAGAAAGGACTTGGTCATTAGCAGCTTGATGGTGAGGATCCGCCATCTACATGGTGTATTTGAAGGATGTCTTCTACATGAAGATTTCGGGTTACTTCAAAGACATTGGATGGTGGATAACATAAGATTTGCATCTTATGTTAAGGATTCATGTACATATTCTCTTTATGCACACAGGTACTACTTGAGTTTATGGAGGCAGTAGCATCCATATCAGAAGGAGTCCTATTTGGCATAGGTCCTATTTATGCATATTTAAATGAGGTTTTTGAGAAGGTATGGTCACATGAGTTTGAGGATTTCTGGCAGCAAACCATTTAGCATGTTATGCTAATTTTGTAAGTATGTGATCTTTTCACACACATATCTAACTTAGGGTCTTCCATAGCCTAAGGTTAGATGAGGGTTTGTTGATTATCAGTTTCACATTGATTCTTCCTCTTTTGGTCACTCATGTCCACTCTTCTATTACCTAGCAAGTCACACATCTTATGTATATTCAGATTTCTGTTCACACATCTGAATATGTTTGTTACATTTGTACATTCACTCATCCATCTATTTCTCATCACATAGAGTGGTTGAGAGTTTTGTTCCCACGTTGTACATTGAACATTGGTATATATGATAGTGTGAGTAAGGCTTGGCTTACGTAACACTTTACACATGTTGTCTAGTCTCTCTCTATCTTTGTCTCATCATTTGTATGATTAAGTGTGGTATGTTCATGTTTTGTCAATATTGAAGATTGCTAGATTCTATGTTGTATATGCTGGACCTATGGAACCGCGGACCTGTGATATGAGCTATGGGCCTACTAAATTTCCAACATTTGGTATCAGAGCTCTAAGGTTTTGGTTTCAAAGCTTTAGGACTTTGGCATCAATGCATTCAGGCTCATTCATATTCTCGGGTTTCCAGAATTCCAGGTTTAGAACATATGATTTAAGGGCATCTTCTAACATTTCACATTTGACATACACACTTAATCTAGATGAGTAGAGATTTGAGAATTAGACAATTCAATTACATGTGTATTCATCAGTGTGGAGTATGAAGTTGATGCTCTATTAGTAGCCAAATATTTTTGGAAGAGTATGCAAATAATTTACAAAAGTATTATTTGAAGACCCAGACTTGATGAAGGGAAGACTACTTCAAATTCAAGGAAGAACAATGGTTAAGAGAAGATGAAGGAATCAGATCAACATCAAATCACAGGTATCCATTTCTACTATCAGATTATCATTTGCAAGTCATATCTTAGAAGAGTAGTTATGAAGAGATTTGAAGGATTCAAGGAATGCTTTTATACACTTCCATTATTTGAAAGTTAAAGGCTACATCAAAACAGGTATCTAGCATTTTTTTTAAGAGAGTTTTGAGAGATCTCTTTCATGGCAAGAAAGTTCATCTAAGAAGACAAATTTGGAGATGGGATGAGTTTTGTTTTCAACCAATTTTTTGTTGTAAGTTGGTTGGATATCAAGGTACAAAATGTGATGTAGTGAGGTAACTCTAGAAAGGAAATTCATCATTCAGACAAAAGGTTGGTGAATTTAGCGATTTCTGACATTTGAAGCAGAATTTTGATTTAGAGATATGAGGAGATGATAAAACATGTTTCTATATTCACTTCCATTTGTATACCATGTTTGTTTTGTCTCTTACTCTTAGCCCTAGAGGAAGAGAAAGAGTTCATTTGAAGAAGTCAAGAGTGCCACTTCAAGATGAAGAGAACAAAAGGTATGGAAGAGAAGTTTGAAGATGTTGACATCATCAGGTGGAAGAAGTCCATCATTTCCAAAAGAAAATTAAGGCTTCCTTTTCTCATATACTTTCCATATAATTTTCCTATTTTATCCTCTACATCCAAAGACAATTCTACGAGAACATCTTGTGAAGAAAGTCTAAAGAAGAAGCAGTTTCTTGTTTTGCATTGCACTTGGTCATGTTTTAGTAGATTTGACAAAGAATTGCATTGAGAGAAATAAAAACAGCAGATATATGTTTTGACTCATATGTGTATGAGTTATGTTGAAGATTTTTAAAGCAAGCAGCTTATATGTTCCCTCAAAGAATTCTTGGAGTATCAATACAAAGCTACTTGGTATATGACAAGTTGTAGAGAAGTATATTTCTTCTTTATCTAACTCTTAAGGTAAAAGTGTTTTTTTTAGTAGATGTTGAAGACTTGGGTTGAGGTTTTATGTTTGGAGAAGGTTACCTCATATTCAGTATTTTCAGAAAATTTCAAAAAATTCAGATTGTTGATGTACAAGTCTATGGAGAATCTACTTTCTATGATTGTCTAGAATTTTGGATACATGTTTGTATTCAAAAAGGTGCTCCATCATATCCTATCACTTGATTGAGAAGTGGAGTTAGCCAAAATAAAGTCAAGCAAGTACTGTCACATTTCACCAAGGTAGAATATGAAAAGATGAAGTATCAACTTACAGCTTTTGGATTTCTCACGGGGAGAAGTTTGTCCACTTATATCTCAATTAGGAGTTGCAAATTCATGGGAAGGATTTGTTTGAAGAAAAGTTTTACAACTTTTTGAGAAGCATGGACACTTGGAGACATTCATGTAAATAAATCAAACATTCAGTAATGAAGGTTTGATGAGAGCGGATTCTACATAGGAGAGATCATTGATCTTGTATGATCTTGTATGATCTTGAGTATTTATAGGTCAGTTTTCTATCCTTTGTTTGTGAAGATTCTTAGCATTGGAAGAAGTAAGTCAAAGATTCAGGTTCTATCAGGTTTGTGTTGCAGAGAGATAGAAAAAGATACTTGTTATGTTGCAGAAGGTTATGCATCCTAAAATGCTTTCAGCAATGTTTTTTATGATAGATCAGCTAACCTTATTCTAGATTTTGGGAAGCTGAGAAATGAGAGGGAAAGCTATTGGCATATGTACAGTGCTAATAAAAAGGGTTCATAGATTTTGTTTCAGATACAGGTATTGATCACTAAAGATCAGATTTATGAAGGAAGACGTTCCAGATTTCATAAAGTCTGATATAAATTGAAGAATACTGGATACTAGTGTTAAGTCATCCAGGGGGGTGATGAAACATGAAGACTTATTTTCAACCATATCTAAAAGAATGCAGAGTCATACCTTTAGGTATTCCTATTTTAGATATTCCTATATTTCCTTTGTCAGGTTCTCTTTATGTTCCATCTTTAAAGAAGAAGAAAGAAGAAGAATGTTTGGAGAAAGTTCTTGTTAGGATGATATTGTTCAGGAGAAGGTTCCAAAACTCTATTGAAGAGAAGCTTGATATTTCAGAGAGGTATGTTTTAGAAGTGTGCACATTTATGTTTATACCAGGTTCTGAAGGAAAGAGGTATGAAAGACTTACAGATAGAACAAGGATGATGACATGATGACATCATTGATTTTTTTTTTATGAGACTCATATTTCAGTTGATTTTAGTTGATTTCAATTGAGTTGAGTTGATTTGACTTGAGTACAGTCAGAGATGAACCAGCAATGTTCATAAAACACTAAGTTGTGAGTTCTGAGTCACAGGTTCCAGGATTCAGTTCTTGATTTTGTTTAGTGTATTTACATGACGCAGCAGAAGTACGTTGAGAAACCTTTTTGGAAGGTAAATGCAAATATATGGATCCTAGTGTATGTTTTCAGGTTTTTGAAAACAGGAGATAGCAGGTTCGGAGACAGTTCATGCTATATTTATTGTCAAGCAGTGATTGCTTGATGTGTACACTATTGGATATCTAGTTTGCATATTTTCTCAAGTATTATGGTTCATATTCAGCATGTTCAAGTTTTTTGAAGGAAAGTCAAATTCAGTTTTCAAGAAGACTTTTGAAGAGATGGTTTGAAGGTCACTTTGGGAGTACAAGCTTGAAGCTTGTGATAGTTTGCAGCTTTGATAGTTTGCAGACACAGACCAGATTGTACCAATATGACATTGCAGGGGGGATTGTTGGAAAACAATGTTCCTATTGGTCCATTTTGTCCAGAGACTACAACATGAGTAGTTTGTTTTACTAGTCCCTCTAACATCAAAAGGCGCTAGCACGCGTGGCTACACCATTAGTCTCTCAACGAACCCATCTGGGTTCGATCCCCACGTGCACCAGCGGCGTGCGTGAACAATTTTTTAACTCAGGCTTTTCTCAATAAAACAAAAACAATGGATCAAAAGCTACAGCGAAAAGATTTAGTGACAGACGTGATTTCTAGTTAAGGCTTTTTACGATTACTATTGCGATCATGAAGATTTATGCTTTTGAAAGAGCATTATTCTATGGAAGCTCTACTATATAAGAGACTAGTTGGGTTCACTTGGATTATCCTTCACCTAGTGTTCAATACAAGCTTTGGAGAGCTTGGACCTCAATAGAGGTGGTGTTTCTTCTAGCACATGGGGCAGCCATGGTGCTAACTTGAAGCATGTTGAGGAGCGGCTATGGAGTTCTTCTTGGAGAAGAAGAGTGTGCTCACACTCTTGCTCATGGAGAGGAGGTTATCTCTTGTTCATGGAGAAAGGACTTGGTCACTAGTAGCTTGATGGTGAGGATCGGCCATCTACATGGTGTATTTGAAGGATGTCTTCTTCATGAAGATTTTGGGTTACTTCAAAGACATTGGATGGTGGTTAACATAAGATTTGCATCTTATGTTAAGGATTCAGCTACATATTCTCTTTATGCACACAAGTAGTACTTGAGTTTATGGAGGCAATAACATCCATATCAGAACGAGTCCTATTTGGCATAGGTACAAGAGAATCAGTACGTATATGCTTTATGCATATTTGGATGAGGTGTTTGAGAAGGTATGTTCATATGAGTTTGAGGATTTCTAGTAGCAAACCATTTAGCATGTTATGCTAATTTTGTAAGTATGTGATCTTTTCACACACGTATCTGACTTAGGGTCTTCCATAGCCTAAGGTTAGATGAGGGTTTGTTGATTATCAGTTTCACACTGATCCTTCCTCTTTTGGTCACTCATATTCACTCTTCTATAAACTATCAGGTCACACATCTCATGTATATTAAGATTTATGTTCACATCTGAATATGTTTGATACATTTGTACATTCACTCATCCATCTATTTCTCATCACATAGAGTGGTTGAGAGTTTTCTTCCCATGTTGTACATTGAACATTGGTATATATGATAGTGTGAGTAAGCCTTGGCTTACGTAACACTTTACACATGTTGTCTAGTCTCTCTCTATCTTTGTCTCATCATTTGTATGATTAAGTGTGGTATGTTCATGTTTTGTCAATATTGAAGATTGCTAGATTCTATGTTGTATATGATGAACCTATGGAATCGTGGACCTGTGATATGAGCTATGTGCATACTAAATTTCCAACACTTTATCCTTAACGAACATGCTAGATAATTATTCCTATCCAATTGATCAATGAAAGAAAGGGAAATTTATCTCCCATTTTACCTCAACTTGCTCTGATACCACTATTGGAGGAGATGGATGGATACCTCAAAGAAGTGAGGTGGTACTGCCAAGACATTCTTTGTACCTACCCTAATATACTTTAGAGTTATATAGTAGGCCCTTTCTTCTTGCAAATGACACCAAGCAAGTACCTTTGTACTTTGAGTTGATGCTTGAAACAATTGAATAAAAATAGACTACTTCAAGAATAGCTAGTGTTGAAAAATTTGCTATTTTAGTCCATACACTTGCTGGTTCTTTTGCTCAGAGCTCATAGTACAATAAAAATTGATGAAATTCCTTTTGAGGGAATTCAATTAGCTTAGAAAACTAATCATTGCAAGTGGAATCATCTAAAATGATCAACTATGCTTTGAGAAATAAGTTTGTTTAGCAAACTAAAGCTTACCCCCGCCTTTTTTGGGGCTAACCAGTAGATGACCAGTGAGCACTTCAAGGATGATTTCTCCCATATGCCTGAACTAAATGCCTTCAATTTTTGAAAGAACAAAGTAGACTTCAATTTGTCTCCAAGAAGCCAAATATTATTAAAAATAGCTGAGTATTCACTAAGATATGATGAGATAAATTTGACTATTCTGAGTAGTCATAGCAGAGAAGTAGACAGAGATGTTCAACGAGCTACATGTATTATATGACATGATTGTACAAGGTCATTGGCATTGTAATGATGCTCAATGATGATGGATTTGGTGAGCTATGGTGTAACCTGCTCAAGCTCTATAGATGTTCAAGAAATGAACTCTAAATGAGGCACACATAGCTCTCAGATTTAGAAAGACTTTTTATGAGAGTTTTCTTCTAAGTTTGAATTTGAATTCGAAATTGGCTCCAACTAAAAGTGACTCCATTGATTTAGGAGTTATTCTCTCAAATGAACTTGTAGCTAATGTTCTTCCTAGCTGCATGAGATATAGGCTTTTACAAGATTCTTCAAGGATTTTATCTTTTACAATAGTAAATGATCAAGTGGTTACAAGCCAAGGTTAACATGATTCATCAAGTGATACTTAAACACATTGTCTTCGATGCAAAGCCAAATGTGTAGGCTTGATCATTTGCACGAACAAAGATGAAGGGAATGTTCTCTCAAGAAAAATGAACATTGGCAACCTTGAGCATGTGTCTAGAAGATTTGAATGAGCTCATTACATTCAGTACTGAGCCATAGAGAAAGGAAACCCTTGGGTTGTACTTGCTATTTCATTATGCATTGGTGATGATGATGACTTGAATCATAGAAAAAGAGATAGAGAATATGTGCATCAACTCTAAGCAGTTGTTGGTCACCATCCTTGGGAGCTGAAAGCACTTGCAAAGCACTTGGGAGCTCAATGCGCAAGGCTATGGAAGCCTTTCATGGTGATATTAACTTCAGTAGTCAATTCCCTCTCACGTAAGTTCAGACTTGTGCCTCATTCATAGTACATAATAGCTCCGCTTTAGACACATGGAATTGTGCCATGTTGAAGGATTCCATCTTCTCTATGCTCAACACATGCTTCGATTGTTCTTCTCCCTCACATGGACAGCTAATCTAGAACACATAAACACCTCAAATGGGATTTGTCTCACTACCATAGAGAGAAATACCACTAGAATGGAAGGGATACAAAAATGGAAGGGATAATAATGGCTCCAAACATTGATAGAGATGGAGATGGATTCATCGATACATGAAGAAGAGATAGTCATTGTGCTCGTGGTCTTCGACCTTCGCAAAGATGTGAAAATATGGGTAGAAGATCTGCAAAAGGTGACTGAGAGGAAGACAATGGGCATCTCATACGACATCAGTTTTTCGAAGAAAGGAGCACCAAAATTTCATGACAACGCTCAAATGGATCAAAAAGTGCAAAGAGCAGAAGCTCCTGTCGGGTACACACAGAGTGCAATGATAGTGCCTCTAAGCAAGTATTGCATAGTAAAATAGAGAATGGGCTTGCAATACTCAGGCCTCAATCAATATTAAGAGAGGAATAGGGTATCTGAAGTTTGTTTTAACTGCTAGAAATCTTGTGTTCTATCTATCATGGATTCTTTCTGACGAGACAATAAGAGCATCAAATATTTGTTCGATGGGAGAAGGTAGAGAAAGAGGTTCTATCAGAGAAAGTGAATGGGCTACTACAAAGATTGCAGTGCATCCACAATGTGTTGCTATAGACATTGAAATGTATCCAGACCCCACAGTGCTTCAAATCTATCCAACTGTTATGGAGAGCTCCATCCACTCTCTTCGCCACTATCTAAGATAGTGAGAGACGAGCAACAAAACTCTTAGGAGTGTCTTGCAGAAGCAATGACGGGAAACAGAACTATTAGTAATGTCATGCAGAAGCACTGATGTCGCAAAACGCTTGGCTCTGGTGTGCGAGATAGAGCAAGAAATGGAAATACTAGACTTGAAAGGAGAGATGATCCGTTGTACTGCAAAGCAAGACGTGGACTCACTTTCAACCATCCATTCTTGTCTATCATCAATGAGTGCACCATTTCCTCTAGGAGAGAGTATTCGTTAGATGGACTTGAACATTCACAACATCAATGATGTCATTATCCTCCATTCGAATCTATGAAAATCCATCATCTATAAATGCTCTCTTAGATTTTATGAAATGTTAAGTCCTATTCAATGTTTTACATGAAGAACCTTCGAACCATGCTCCATGATCTCAATGGTATTTTGGAAGTTTGAAAACCTCAAGCGTTTTAGACAAGGGCTTAGGTGTGCAAAACATTATGAAAAATCAAGGATGTAAATTTAATATGTATCCACCTTTGTATTAAGGATACAAACTTGTACTATGCCTTGTCTTGTCAAAGTTTGGACAAGCCCTATGTAAGGGATTAGACACCACCTTGAGTAGTACTCAAGGTAGGACCTTCCCAATGCCATGAAAACTTTTCCAAGGCTATGTTCATGCTCTCACACATCAAATATGTATCTCCAAATGTACTCTCTCATGAAGAAAAACCAGAGGACATGCTCAAAATTAACAATAAGGAGTCCACAACAAAGAAGCTAATGCTACCAAAGATCCCATCAATGGATCCTAAGAAGAATGCACCATCAAAAAAAGATTCTACATCAACAAACTAAGACGCTGGAGCAATTGATCCAAAAAGCATTACCTACCCCATGATGTAAACCCTCTTTTTTGTCCCAACTCACTTTCATTCTCATGCAAGTCCATTTATCCCACATGCAAGGGAATTCTCCCAAAATCCATATAAGCAAGGCCTCCCTTCACTCCAGATAAGTCATTCCACTCTAGCTCATTGCCAAGAGTGTACATCTTCTCATCATGGAGTCAACATGCTCATAGAGCATCTCATGTAAGTCATTTCCATTTCTATTTTAATTCATTCATCATGTTTTGTTATCTTTTGTTCCTTCCTCCTTAGCTTGTTAGATGTGTGCATGTGAGTAGAGTAAGAGTAGTCCTGTTTCATATCAACACAAATCTGATCCATGTACCAAGTACACATCCAACAAATAGTCATCTTGAGGTATTAGGTCCCCTCTTAGTGCTTGAGTCACCACTCACTTTTCCATGAGGTAGTCATTGTTATATGATCAATGTCTACCCCTCATGATTGTATGCACATTTTGTAAGGCCCCCGTTATGAGGAGAAGCCAAGCATGCATTACCCAATTGATGGGAATCCCAACTTGCATGTTGGATGAAGGTCATATTGGACCATGTAATGTATTGTAAGGAAAGGGAGTTACCAGGAAAGGGAGTTACCAGGTTCCATAGAATATTCCCTGTCGGAGTCAGAAATCATTTATATTTGTTAGGTCAGTTCAACCGGTCTAAACCGTGTATGATAATTACGCAGGTTGTGGCCACCCACGCTCTACCGCACATGTATAGGCATCCACAGAAGGCCACCCATGATCCTATATATACATGACTTCTACACTACCTAAGACATGAAGTTGAGCCAGTATACCTCTACCTTGTATCTCCGTATCTAGAGTTGTCTAGATAGCCATTTAAGCTCTACCTTGAGAGCGCACGGGTGGACAATGCCATCATCTTTGTACTTGCTGTTAGTAGAAAATTGTTGAGATTCTGCTATATCTGTTATCTTCTCTGCTACTGCTCCTGTGTTATGTTGACTTTTGTCTTACATGGTATCAGAGCCGTAAGGTTCGAATAGCTTGAGAAGTATCACTATTTTAGCCTACTAGCAGACTAGAATATCAGGAGATTATTCGAGTGATTACATGATGGCTTCATCGTCGAACACTAGTCTTGGTGCTTCAGCTAATGTTAATGCTGCACCTATTCAAATTCGTCCACCTGCATTCACTGAAGGGAAGCTGGATGGAACCAACTATACACTCTGGAAGTTCAAAATTTCTACAATTTTGGACTCCTATGAATTACTTGAAACTGTCATGGGACCGATGGGATTGGATCCAAAGCCTATACCAGTTGAAGATCTAGCAAATTCAAGATTGATGATTCATCCAGATCCAGATCTTTTATGAGCTTGGAAGAGGCGGAATGCTGATGCATTATGTGCGATTGTCACTAGTGTAAGTGATTTTGTGCTTACTTTAGTTCAACATACTACTAAAGCACATGAGGCTTGGGGCATATTGGCTCGTCAATATGAGACCAAGAACCACACTAGGATACAAAATTTAGAAAATCAGCTGGCAAATGAAAAACATTCTGATTCTGAAAAGGCTGAAGATTTTATCAAACGGATAAAGCATCTTCAACATCAATTGGCTACAGATGGTGTTGTTATAACACCAGAAGAGCTGGCTCGAAGATGTGTACGTGTTCTTCCAGCAAAGTATGATGGATTAGTAACAACCCTTAACACTCAAGTAAGACCAACTCCTCTTACATTTGAAGAGTTTTGTGCGATGCTTTTAGAAGAAGAGATGCGGCTGAAGAATCGGCAAAGTACAAGTGATGCTGCATTCTTAGCAAATGCAAAAGGTAAAGGCTCTTCTGAAGGATCAAAGAAGAAGACAAAGAAGAAAAAGTTCATAGGAAGTTGCTTCTATTGTGAAAAGAAAGGCCATGCCATCAAGGATTGCAGAAAGAAGCAAGCTGATGAATGGAATGGGACTGTAAAATCATCATGGAAGAACAAAGAGTCTGCAAACAACATAGAGCTGGAACTTTGGGTAGCTATTGAAGAGGTATGTTCATCTGCTCAAGCTCGTGTTGATGAACCATGGATTTTAGATAGTGGAGCTTCTCGCCATATGACCAGTAAAAAGGATTGGTATAGTTCCCTAGTGCCTCTGCGGGAATCTATCAATGTAGTGGTGGGAAATGACTCCAAGTGTCCAGCCGAAGGAACTGGAACCATCTCGTTTATCACTTCTCTAGGTGTTGAGAAAAAGTTATCCGATGTTCTCTATGTACCTACACTCAAAAGAAATTTGTTGTCAGTTTCTGCAATAACAGATCATGGACTCGAAGTTCACTTCAATAAGAGTGGTGCAAAAATCATGGATTCATGAGGTAATGTTGTAGGTAAAGGCATATGACGGGATAAGTTGTATGAGTCAAGTGCTTTAACTGCTACAGAAGATAAAGATGTAAGCAGGTTAGGGCACGAACGATTTGGGCATCTCAGATTTGCAGTTTTGAAGGAGATGCAAAGAACACGGATGGTTGCTCATTTGCTTGCATTTTCAAAGTTGCAGGAACCTTGTGAAGCTTGTATGATGGGCAAGCAACAACGAAAGGCATTTCCAATAGAGACCAGCAATCGATCTCAAGCTCCTCTAGAGTTGGTACATACTAATCTCTGCGGTAAAATGTCTATAGCTGCTTTAGGAGGATCTTTCTACTTCTTGCTATTAGTCGACGATTATAGTAGAAAGATGTGGGTTTATTTCATTTGAGAGAAGGCTGATGCTTTTGAAAAATTTAAAGCGTGGCATAAGTATGTAGAAAATGAATCAGGAAGGAAACTGAAGAAATTTAGAACAGATAGAGGAGGTGAATTCTTGTCAACAGAATTCAACAATTACTGTAAGGAGCATGGTGTGAAAAGGCAACTTACCACAACTCATACACCTCAACAAAATGGCGTTGTTGAGCGCAGTAACAGGACAGTAGTTGAAATGGCTTGTTGTATGTTAAAGGCTCAAGACATGCCTGATTCATTCTAGGCAGAAGTAGTTAATACAGCAGTCTACATCCTCAATCGAAGCTACACAAAAGCACTAAAGGGGATGACTCCTCAAGAAGCATATTCTGGTAAAAAGCCTTCAGTTTTGCATTTCAGAATTTTTGGTTGTTTCTGTTATGCACATATTCCTGATTCAACAAGATCAAAGTTGGATTCAAAAAGCAAAAAGTGTGTCTTCCTAGGATATAGTGAAGAGTCTAAAGCATACAGGTTGTGGGATCCTGAGGCAAGGAAGATTTTTGTCAACCGAGATGTGGTGTTTGATGAATGACCACACTTAGTAGAAGATAAAGGTAAATCTACTATCTCATCGAATGGAGAAATATCTCACCTTGTGCCTATCAAAAGACAGGTTAAAGTTGAGGAGGAGGAAACATCTGATGGAGAAATTTCCTCAATAAAAAGCCAACCAGTTGTAGCTGCACAACATAAGCCACTACCGAAGTGGGCACAACAACTCTTTGATAATCACAATCCACATGTAGATGTACCAGAATCATCATCGGATGGATTACGAAGATCAAAGAGAATAGAGGAGCAAAGAAGAGTCTCACAACACATTGTTAACATGGCTCTAATGGCAGATATCATGGGCTCAATAAAGGAACCTACCACCATTGAAGAAGCCCTTGATGATCCAGGTTGGAGAGCGGAAATGCAGTCGGAGTATGATAGTATACTCAAAAATGATACATGGGATCTAGTGGACTTGCCGCCAAAGAAGAAGGTAATAGGTACTAAATGGATTTGGAAAGCTAAGTATAAAGCAGATGGAACATTAGAAAAGTATAAGGCAAGACTAGTTGCAGAGGGTTTTTCACAGATCAAAGGATTCAATGTTCAAGAAACTTTTGTGCCAACAGCACGCATGACAACTATTCGGATGGTACTTGCAGTCGCTGCACAAAAGGCCTGGCCTATTTTCCAGATGGATGTCAAATCTGCATTTTTGAATGGTCACCTCAAGGAGGAGGTATATGTATCTCAACCACCAGGTTTTGAGGTGCCCAATTCAGAAAGTAAAAGTTTGCATGTTGAAGAAAGCTTTTTATGGACTTAAGCAAGCTCCACGGGCTTGGTACCAACGAATAGATCATTTTTTCAAAAATATGGGTTTTGAAAGAAGTACTTCTCATGCTAACTTGTATGTAACAAAAAGGGATAGCAAGCTAGTTGTTGTCATTGTATATGTAGATGATTTGATCATTACAGGAGATCATCGAGAACTAATCAATCAAACTCGGATCAACTTGGGAACTGAGTTTGAAATGACAGACTTAGGTCTACTCCATTTTTGTTTGGGAATCGAAGTATGGCAAAGGAAGGATGGCATTTTGATCTCACAACAAAAATATGCCAAAGAGATTCTCAAGGCATTTGGAATGATGGACTGCAAGCCAACTAGCACACCTATGGAGGTAAATCATAAGCTATCTATGGATGATAACATGCCTGATGTAGATGCTAAGAAGTATAGGAAGCTCATTGGAAGTCTTATTTTTCTGTGCAACACTAGACCAGACATTTGCTATGTTGTTGGAGTATTAAGCAGGTTTTCCAACAAACCTAAGGAGAGTCACTGGAATGCTCGAATGCGAATTCTAAGGTACATTGTAGGAACCTTGGATTTTGGTATTTTTTATACCATAGGTGATACACTCCAAGGATATTGTGATTCAGATTGGGCTGGAGATTCTGATCCTAGAAAATCAGTTTTTGGATATTGTTTCTCACTTGGTTCAAGAATATTTTCTTGCGTAAGTAGAAAGCAACCAACTCTTGCACTCTCCTCCACTGAAGTAGAGTACAAAGCAGCTTGTTTTGCTTCTTGTGAGGCAGTCTGGTTAAGGAGAATTCTTGCAGATCTAGGCTTTCCATCAAATACGGCGACTGTACTCAAGTGTGATAATCAAAGTTGTAAGGCTATTGCAAAGAACCGAGTATTTCATGCTCGCACCAAGCACATAGAAGTACAGTACCATTACATTCCTGAGCTAATTGAAGATGAAATTGTGGAGCTAGAATATTGCCCAACAGAGGCAAATTGTGCTGACATATTCACTAAAGCACTTGGAAGAGAGCAGCTCAACAAACATCTTCAACAGATGGGCATAGGACCGAAACCTACTTGATTTTTCATCGGTAAACATTGAGGGGGGGTGTTAGTATATGATCAATGTCTACCCCTCATGATTGTATGCACATTTTGTAAGGCCCCCGTTATGAGGAGAAGCCAAGCGTGCATTACCCAATTGATGGGAATCCCAACTTGCATGTTGAATGAAGGTCATATTGGACCATGTAATGTATTGTAAGGAAAGGGAGTAAAGGGAATATTCCATAGAATATTCCCTATCGGAGTCAAAAATCATTTATATTGTTAGGTCGGTTCAACCGGTCTAAGCCGTGTATGATAATTACGCGGGCGGTGGCCGCCCATGCTCTACCACCCACGTATAGCCGTCCATGGAAGGCCACCCATGATCCTATATATACATGACTTCTGCACTACCTAAGACATGAAGTTGAGCCAACATACCTCGACCTTGTATCTCCCTATCTAGAGTTGTCTAGATCGCCATTTAAGCTCTACCTTGAGAGCGCACGGGTGGACAACGCCATCATCTTTGTACTTGCTGTTAGTAGAAAATTGTTGAGATTCTTCTATATCTGTTATCTTCTCTGCTACTGCTCCTGTGTTATATTGCGTAACTATTGTCTTATAGTCATAGTGTCTCCATTGTTGGGTCTCGTGGGAGTTCTTTGTCCGTCTAACTCTCTTATATCATTAATCTAGTCAGGATTTTTGGTTACTACATACATCTGGCCCATCTTGTCCATGTAAATACCACCTTCATACTTGACAGCTGGTCTGTGAACTATCTCCACCTCCGTCGTGTTTATCATTCTTGCTACCGATCTATTTAAACCATCAAGGTACATGGGTACTCCTTGTAGGTTAGTGGACTCATACGACAGGGAAGTCTGATACTCTCCTCCCATAGTAGACACAAAGCTATCCCTAGGTACTAAACTATGCATGTCCTAAAAATCCATGGTTATTTCCTCCTCAGAGTCACTGGATGTGTTCGAGTGGATAGAATGCAGACGATATGACACTTCTTTGACTGCACTTCTTGCAGAAGATATGACACTTCTTTGATTGCACTTCTTGCAGAAGATATGGCACTTCGTTCATTGCCTAACACTCATCGAGATTTCAAGTTCATTCACCACCTAGGTGCTAGGTCTTTTCTAATCTCAATTGGATCTCTTGGCTTCTCCCATCTTTTTGTTTTCTTTCACTTTCCTTTTTAGGGTTACTTTGGTTCCCACAATACAGGATACATCTCGGGGCAATACCACACCCACACAATACATGATACTCCCTTGGGTGATATGATACTATTATGCCGACAATACGGTGATACCACTTAGTGGTGATACCACTTCTCCCTGATACATGATACAATGAAAGCTCATGATACACAATATCACTTTGAATGATACAATACTGGTTCACTTGGCAATATGTGATACTCACTGAGAATGATACATGATGCTAGCTTTTAGCAATACGATACTTGTTTTTTGATCATACACGATACTATATTTGGGTGATACACAATATGTCACGTACATGATACCTCATACCCCTTTTAGATGATACAATACTTCTTGGCTTGTGATATGCGGCACCACTTGGCATGATATGATCTCACTTGATTGATGATATGGGATATGTCAACTCGACGATACATGATACCTTGTCGGTATCACGATGCTCAAGGAGGTGATATGGGATACTTCACAAGTATCATGATACTAGGGAGTTATGGTATTGTGATATCAAAACTCAGCAGACCATGATACTTCAGCCAAAAGTGATCTAAATTTCCAAACATTTTGTGCAAATTGTACCTCATGCACTCCTCTCTTCCCTCAACCCACTATGGGTCACCACTCTCACTCCAAACCCTTTTTTGCTACCCTGTGATACCAATACAATGTTGTGTCATGTTTGTGAGTGCTCTTTTGATTTTGAGAGATCATGCGAGCCAAGTTGTCACCTTCAAGAGTATGCCTTCAAAATTTTGCCCTCAACCACCAAAAATAGTGTGTGCTCTCCATGATACATCACCCATGATACGGCTTGCTGCTTGCTCATGACAATGACTTCTTACTAAATTCAATTGTGTATTTTAGGCCTTTGAAATGCCCTAAGTCTTAAGTGAAAAGAACCAAGTTTTTTGGGATTTTTTGGTGTAACTTACGTATCCTAATTCTAACTCTCTCTCTTCTCTAACCCTAATTCTTTTTCACTCCCTCATACCTAACTCTAGCAATTCATTACACACACCACTAGAGTGTGAAGTAACAAGTGCAAAAGTATTTCAAGTCTTACTACGATCTAAAATTACCTCTACTCACACGACTCATTCACTCCATAGCTATCACCATCACATGGGCACCTTGATTAGACTAGTTCCCCAACAACGGTGCCAAAAACATGTGTACCTAAGTCGTAGAACCTTACAAACTTGTCTCAACTAAGAGTATACTTCAATCAGCCCACAAATGTGTGTATTGGTGGATTAATACACGTTTAATTATCAATCCATGAAATTAGACATATCAAGTGTACCAAAACCTATGCACACATGATGGCAAGTGAAGAGTGACAATACGAAAATGCATGTCACTAATTTGAGCTACCTCTCCTACTAATTAATCCTCTAAAAATGCACGTCGCAATACTTGTAACAACAATAAGCACAAATTTGAACTTTTCTATCGGCCGAAATCCAGATATGCTCAATACCATGTTTGTTTGGAAGCTCTCAACAAGAGGGATCTAATGGTGGTATTCTCAGTTGAATTTGACAAAGATGCTTCAAGTTATAAGCAAAATAGTAAATGGTGGGAAACACTGCTTCTACTCCATAACTCACCAAGCTTCACATACACCTTACAATCATGAAATCAAGGGGGAATGGAGTAGAAAACACGGTTGAACACACATTTCAAGCATGAAACACACATACAAGCTCTTGGAGAAGAAGATACACAACAAAGAAGCGGAAAATTTGAAAATTTAGCTTGATTCCTCACAATGGCAAAAAGTCCTTACAAAGAGTCATTAAGTGACTTATATACATGTGCCCTAAAAATGGTCCTTTCACAGAAGAGACCGACACTTTTATTGAAAAATAGAAAATTCCTAATATGTTACAACATTTGGGATTTATGCATCTAGAGGACTCCTCTCGCGCATTTACATGGCTCGTGATGTATTTCATAGAAACTTGAGGAAGAAAATGTGTGCTCATAGTTTAAAAAATTTTGGGGCTTGCTTTTCTATGCTTCTATTCTTTGCAACAATGAAGACTCTTAATTTACTTTTTAGCATGCTTTCCACTTCCTATGTTCTTTTCTTTTCTTCATTTTAATGATATAGTAACAATTTTTGACTCAATTTGGTGTATAAACTTAAACTTAATTAATCTTGCATATGCTTCCTAGATGCGAGACATATGTACATGTGAAGCATAAAAATATGTACCAACTTCTTCATTAGTAGGAGTCATTGTGGTGTCATCTTTAATTAACTCTCATGAAAGCATGTGAGCCAAAATGTTATTTCTTCCTACTATGTGAAGGAACTTACGAACTTAATGTATGCTATCCTCCTGAGCATGGAGATGTCAAGAGTGGAACAATTTACTATAATTCCTAGTAACAATAAACAGTTCTTTTCCACTGCAATATTCATTCCAATTTGTTTCTCTTTATTAACTTTTAGTATCTTCACTATCCCTCAAAGTTCTGGATTTAAGGGTAGTTGTTTTAGTGAACGTTTAGCACTTTAGCTCCAAATCAAATGACATATCTTTGAGCTTGCTCATCTGCTTGTCCAATCACCCATCCTATGATTGTTGGGCTTGTATCTATAGTTATATAAGTTAGCATATTTCTCATATAGTAAGTCTTTCAAAGCAATGGGCCTTTCAATAGTACCTTCTTTAGTTTTTTCCCAGTAGAGTGTGGAATTCCTTCCATTGGAATATTTTTCCCTTTTGTAGTAGTTGATAGAGTGGATCTACTACATTATCAAAATGTGGAATCCATACCACATAGAAAACAGATGCTCGGAGGAATATCCTCACCTCAGCAATCAAGGAGAAAATTTCTTTCATATTTTTCATAGCATCAACTTTCTTTTAGTATATTCTTCTCCGTGTTAGTCCACATAGACTTCCCGCACTCCATACTTCTTGCATTTCATGCACTAATTTCTCAAAGGAGAATGTTAAATGTAGCTCTTCTTGCCAATTGAAAATGGACTCATAGTAATTTATATGATCTCTAACAAACATCCTACATCCATTCTCATCAAGAGTCTCATTTTTTACCTTCTCGCCATATCTCTTAATAGGAACCTCATCTATAAATGGAATGTTCAAATCTAGAATAAAGTGACATCCTTCATAATTTTCAAATCATGTTTCTCTAGCCCTACCTCGAATTGTTCATATCCATAATTCAAGTTTTCCAATGATTAAATCAATCTCCCTAAAAAAGCGTCTACATACTCATCCATTATTGGGCCAGCTCCCATAATAGATGATCACTTTATTAACTAGTTGTAAGTAAAAAATAAATCAAAGGACCATTCTTTGTTGGAGCTATAGACCGTTGATTATAATAGGGACAAATCTATCGCATAATAATTCCCATGCTCATGTTCTTGTTTAGAATATCAATAAGTTTTGAAATATAATCCACTTGGTAAAGGAATAGATCAAAGATTCCATGGCACATGTGGTATAGTATACATTATCATAGGAGCTATCACAAATGGACACTACGCATCTAATTTCATGAGAATCAAAAGAGAAGTCTTTTCCATGTATAAAAATAATTTGAGAGAAAAAATTTAACTCTTTTTCATTGAGAAATTCATCCAATCTTAGTTTAGTGTTCTTAAATTTTTCTTTACTAAATTCATATACTATGTTTCTTTTATCTCTCAATGGTTCTTGGTTCTTGGTTCTTTGGTCCTTCCATAAGCTGATTGCTATCTTCAGGAAGTGGAATTGAAATTGACTTAACATTTTTATCAAGCATTTTAGCCTTTCTTAATTAATTTTTCTAAACTTTGCTATTTCCTTATACATGGAAATAAATTGAAAATGGACAACAAAAACATTTTTCCTTCTATAAATCAACTCTTGCAAGTTGAACATCGTGTCAACAAATGAGATCTCGTCAAATTTTGGAGATATATCTTCATCATTATCAAGAAGTCTATATGCATAAAACTTTCTTTGTAGTTCACCCCTTATTGTTCTTCCCATTTCTTCATTTTTGAAAATAAAGTTAAAGGATTTGGATGAATAAAGTGTTATAAAGATATATATGAACATATTTAGATTTTAGAGCTTTTCATAATTTAAGCTTTCATTGTCCTCACTTATGAAATCTTTTCATGAGAAACTTTTTTCATCAAATTTGTGAAGAATATTCCTTATTCTAAGAGAAGTTCTATTCCTATCATGGTCAACAATAGACCATCATAAATTGGATTGTTCTCTTGCCATCTTTAAGTTGGATCATGACATAAGCTGAGGCATCCTCTAGAATTCTTATTTCCATTCTGAATGAAGTGATATGTGGCTGTCCCAATATCATTAAATAGCTAGATAGACCTCAAATAAGAAAAGTTTGGTAATCACTCATGCTACCAATCGTGACCAGCACTTGAGAATATGCACCAAAGATTTCTCCTAGCATTGTATTAGGAACTCAAATTCTCCATCCTGGTTGCATATGAAGCAACCACTTATCCATGGTGAATAAGAGCAACCACAGGATTAGTAATCTTGTCTAATATAACTAACATTTATGTTTTTGTATGAGCCCAATGTCCTTAGTATAGTGTCTCAAAGGATTTTTTTCTTGAGATCTTTATTATATGTATAATTTTTCGTGTGCACATAGATGTATAATACTTTCAAGTTGATCAAGCACATTTTTCTCTTCTTGTGCATGTATTTTCAAAATTTTCATGAGCGAATTCTCATCCATTCTTTGAAATTTCTAAGCTTCCATTATTGGTTGATGTTTCCATCTTAGGAGATCAAGTATCACTTCACAAAACTCATGTTTGTCTATCCCTTAAAGATCTCTCAGTTTAAATTCAATAACACTGTCATGTACTCACTTTTGAGGAGCTTTCTTCAAGTCAATAGTTTGGTCTGTATGAAAATTTAAAGGATTCTTTGGTTTTCCTTGGCCTCCTTTTGTATGGTTTACTTCTTGAAGTTCAGGAAGTTCTGAAGTTTGCATACGAACCGGTGCCTCAACAAAATCTAGATAATGAGTTTTAGTAGGATTTTGGTTTCATTGATTTATTGATGGAAGTGGAGCAATTTGTGTAAGCTGATTTATTTGTGTTCGTTTGATTTTGATTTGGTAGCTAAGGTTGATTTTGCGATGCCTCTACTTGTCATCTAGTTTTCCGACTCTTCTTCTTTATCATTAACCTTGTTCTTTTTTCGTCCACTACGGCTTCAAGTCCAATTGATAAACACAAATAAGTGACAACGAGTAGTGTGTCAAATCAATCCTTCCTCGAATTTGGTTGCTCATTGTTTTAAAGATTCCTTGGTGCATCTTCCCTCAATCTAAAGATTTCATAACTCTTGACCAAGATTCTAAATCCCCACTATCATCAATTGCTTGAAAAGCCTATGTAGGCATATGGTAGTCAAAGAAAATTCACTTGAGGTGCTACAAAAGAACACTTCCATCCCTGGTCAATGGAAATTTATCTTTAGCATTTGATTCGTTTTAACATCATAAATCATCTTTTATTTTATAAACACCACATTTGTAGATAATGCATCTTTAAAACTTTTGCTGAATACATGCTTTGCTCTAGGGAGGCACAACAAATACATACCTTGACCTAAAGAACCTTTGTAGGTTTTTTTTTTAATGCCTTCCAAGACTGAGACTCAATCATCTCTTTGACACTTTGAATTGTAAGGTCACTGAATTTCTTGAACGATTCCTCTATTGTGTCAGGAGGCACAATGACTTTCACAAAAGATGGATTCACTTGTTGATCTAGAGCACGTTTTTGTACTACTTGCATTTTATCTTCTTGTAAATCTTCATGCCAATCTTGCATAAATTTTATCATAGATCTTTGCTTTTCAACATATCTCTTAAGTGCATCTTCAATGTCCTCCTATTCTTTTATAATACTAAACTTAATGTCCTCCTATTCTTTTATAATACTAAACTTAGCCTCCATATCCTGCATTTGAAAAAGAAGTTCCTCAGAAGCCTTAATGTCCACCTCACGTAGGAATAGTGATACTTTCTCATGTTCCATGGATTTCTTGTCATATTCACATAAGGCGTTGTATTGTCGATTAGATTCCTTTTTGATATCTAAAATGGAATCATGTTTAGACTTATGAACCCATTTTTAAAATGTCAGCTATGTTACTATTTCGTCATCTTCAAGCATAAAAATCTAAATGAGTGCTAACTTATATTATGAACATTTTGTTTATCTTTCTTTTACAAGTCAATCACATAAATGCAATTCATACACGCACTTAAGACTACAAATTATCTCTAAGTCAGCCATAGGTGTAAGTCTAGCCCTAAGATATCTCGATTCTAGCTTCTACTCAATCCAAAATAGAGTGATATTTTATGGTTCAATTAACGACTTCATTTAGCAACACACTCATTTAATGATTATATGGCACTTCTTCTTTTCTCAACTTTTTGGAATCCTAAAAACTAAGTAATCACATCCATTTTGAGAAATTGCAGTTTTCCCATAACTAGTCAGAAAGAAGTAGCTCAAATAGCTAAGTATATTGAACAGCTTAAGTAGAGGCAAGAGTTGAGGGAAGAATGGGAAAGAAAATATATGCATGATCACTACAACATATCAGGGGCATACCGACGTTGCTCATACTGACGGTCATGCCTCGGCATCGGTATGACCGTTGAAAATGCTTGAAAAGCCACGGTTGCAATACCGACGGTCATTTAATCGTCGGTATACAGGCATCGGTATGAGCACCGGTATAGGCGTCGATACTTTACTGTAAATTACCGACGCTTATACCGACGTTCATACCGACGCTTATACCGAGGCAATGTTTTAACCAGGCCCGAGAGCAAAAATTCGACATTTGCTTGCATTTTGAACCAAATTTTGCTACTGTCGAGTTTGCGCACGCGAACTACATTCTGGGCCTATTGTGTACACACATCTCTCTCTTTCTCAATCTTTCTCTCTCTTTCTTTCTCTCTCTCTCTCTCTCTCTCTCTCTCTCTCTCTCTCTCTCTTTCTCTACATCTATGTTTCTCTAGATCTGAAATTTTTGTATAACACATGCATATTACATACACACTCACATATGTATACACACACATATGTGCATACACACATGCATATGCATACATACATACACATACATATGCATGTACACACACACATACATACATACACACATGCATATTACATGCACACACATATATGTACACACTCACATATGTATACACACACATGAATACAAGCACATACACATACACACACATCACATATACATACACACATACACACATATACGATGAAAGAAAGAGAGAGATACGTACACACATATTTGATTGTACACACACATACATACATACACACATGCATACTACATACACACACACACATAAATACACACTCACATATGTATACACGCACATATGTGCATACACACATGCATATGCATACATACATACACACACATATGCATGTACACACACACATACATACACACACACTCTCTCTCTCCCCCTACACACACATCTCTATCTCTCTCACACATCTTGGTAAATGATGTGTGTACTCTTTCACTGTCTCTCTTTCTCTATGTCTTTTATTTTTTAATTTCTTTTTTCTTTTGTTTTGCAGGAGCTTTTTGGCATCCATTCTTTGGAATTTGACAAGAGACGACATCGATTGGGCTTTGAAGAGAGTGATAAAAAGAATTACATCGATGTAAGTGATTGTTTTGTTCTTTTTTATAAATAGAGAGAGAGAGAAAGAGAGAAAGAGAGAGAGAGAGAGAGAGAGAGAGAGAGAGAGAGAGAGAGAGATGAAAGAGAGACAGAATGAGAGAGAGAGAGAGAAAGAGAGAGAGAGAGAGAGGGAGGGAGAGAGAGAGAGAGAGAGATGAAAGAGAGAGAGAGAATGAGAGAGAGAGAGATGAAAGAGAGAGAGAGATGAAAGAGAGAGAGAATGAGAGAGAGAGAGAGAGATGAAAGAGAGAGATAATAAGAGAGAGAGAGAGAAAGAGAGAGAGAGAGAGAGAGAGAGAGAGAGAGAGAGGGAGAGAGAGATGAAAGAGAGAGAGAGAGAGATAAAGAGAGAGATATAGATAGATAGAAAGAGAGAGACATAGAGATACATACACACACATGCATACATACTTCATACACATGCATATGCATACATACACACACACATATACATGTTTTAGGGTTAGGGTTTTAGGATTAGGGTTTTTTATGTTTACACATATACACACATAATACATACACACATGCACACATATACACATGCATACATACATACACATACACACACATCATATATACATACACACATATGCATGTTTTAGGGTTCGGGTTTTAGGATTAGGGTTTTGTGCTTTTACATATATACACACATGCATACACACATATACACATATAAACACATTATACATATACACATACACACACACATACACATACACACACACACACAAAGACACACACACACATACATACATACATACATACACACACACACATAGATATATACACACATGCATACATACATACACACATGTGACATATACATACACACATATTCATGTTTTAGGGTTAGGGTTTTAAGATTAGGGTTTTTGGCTTTTACTTATATACACACATGCATACACATATACATGTTTTAGGTCTAGGTCTTCAGGATTAGGGTTTTTACATAGATACACATATGCATACACAGACATACACACACACACACACACACATATATATATATATATATATATTCACATACACATATATATACATAAAAATACACACATACACATGTATATACATAGGCATACACACATATACATGTGTTCTGGTTGTTGTTTATAAATATCATGTCAATGTGTCTCATTTCTTTGTACATGGTTCATGATTGATTTCTCCCATGTCTTTTGTATTTGACAGTATGTTTTGCTTTAACAAATCATGTTTCTGTTGCCTGTCATACATGTCACATGTTCTCCGGTTTTTCTTGCGCAGAGTGTATTGTCTTTTGCTACACAGCAGCATGGGAATGTTGCTGTAGCAAGAGACAACATACTCTGCCAAAAAAAATTTTGCAGATATGGTCGTCGGTAGAGGTGACGGTATAAGCGTAGGTATCCCTAGGCAGATACCGATGCTTATACCGACTATTCTGCCTAGGGGCATACCGTCGCTTATACCGACGCTTATACCGAGGCATATACCGAGGCATATACCGACGCTTATACCGACGCTTATACCAAGGCTTATACCGGCGCTTTGGTTCCGACGCCTACACCGACCCTTACACGGACGTCGGGGCAAAATTGCACCCGTTCATTTTCCTCGGTAGAAGCCTCGGTATACCCCCGATATGTTGTAGTGGATACCAATGAACTATGAAATAAATGGAGATCAATAGAGGCAAAGATTGTAAGACAGTGCACAAAGGATGCCGACCAAGTAGCCATACGTGGTGAATGACTCCTACAAAGCAATGATGTACTTATAGTAGGGAATAAAGAAATAGCTACTATGGAGAATGAGGTACCTCCTCCTTCTCCCCCATCCATAACACACGTGAATATGGGAGTGGCAGCACCAAATGTTGATCAAGATACACGACCTATTGGAAAATTGAGCCGAAATGAGGAGGCTATATTGGTGTCCCAAATTGATGAACAATTTGAAGATACAATTGTCAAACTAATGAAGGAAGCCAAGATTAAAAGTAAAAATTTAGAATAGATTTTAAAACCATTCAATATTCCTTATGGACTGCTCAAAGAAGAGATGAGGCATTACATCAAGCAACTGACACACAAAGAGCCATATCAGTAGTTGGATTTTTGGGCTGATATTTTCTCGTATACGCGAACAATATAACAAAGCTCATCCCATATGGAGATGCAAGTTTTTGGACAAAAATCCCATTCTATGGTGTCCTAGGTTTTTTGAAAAGGAGGGTGAAAGCAAAACATACCTGGTGAACCCGACGTGAAAGGAGAGGCTGAATAAAATATCAAGCTAGTGCATTGACGAATCGCATTAGCATCCAAAAATTGATGAATCTAGCACATCGAACATGGATGACCTTTTAGCTTAGTTCTTATGCTTTCAGCAAGAGGATCGGTGTCAAAAAGCCATCTAGTTGCTTCATGAGGGACAAGTAAAGCGATGCAGATTATTCAGTGGGAAAAATGTATCTAAGTTCTATAAAGAGTATGAGCTCGTGGATAAATACCTAGGTGTCAATTTGACCGATGACGGACCATAAATTATGCAAAAAACTTTGTCTATGTTTCTGAATTTGACATGCATGATTGATTCATGCAAATAAACCAAAGGACATGGTCGCAATGCAAAGTAATGCTCTTCAAGCGGTTCATGCTAGAGGACATATATAAAGTGACTCATAGGTCTTTCCTGAGGTGGGTTCATATGCCCAAAGACAAACCTTTTGGAGACCTTTTAATCTCCAAATGTTCGATTTCTCTTGACTTAAGAACTTCTCGATATCAAGAATAAATCAAACTTTACACAAACTTCAAATTATCTTTCACATATATAAAGAAATACTAGTCTGTATGAAGCTCTCTTCATCTTCAAGAATCTGCTTCAGAAATAGACTTCAATCTCTTTGTATTACTACAATTTTAATCATTCAAATGATACTCGCATATCCATGCTACCTTTGCGCAACTATATTGAGCATTAATTCTTCAAAAGAACTGTTAGATTTCTAATTTGATCACTTACATCAAACCTGTGTCAGAAACTGTCTTCCAGAAATGACGACTTCTACATAGTCAACTTCTTAAGTTGATTTCTCACAGCACAAATCCCGTTGTGCTAAATGCTTTTAGCCATAGCTTCATTATCTTCTAACTTAGATTTTGAGTGCTCATTTATTAAAAACTTGACACTATGCACTGAGATCTAAGCAAAACATTGACACAAAAAAGTGCGCAACTCTGAGAAGTCTTTCTACAGACTTTACATACAAATGTTCCTATTGATCATACTCATTGTATGAAAGGAATTAGATCATGAAACTTTGAACATAGCTTCGTTAACTTCCAAATTAGATGTGTACAAAAGGATTTCTGATCCACGTGATTAGGCTCAGAGAAATCAGAGAAAGAACCGACACTAACTCATAAAGATCACTCTCTACACATCTACCTTAATGACACTTGGCTTCTAATGAATCTCACACGTATTTCTTTACATCATTGACTTATATACATATGGTTCTAAACTTATCCTGTGTCTATTACATTACTCCTTATCATCCTAAGGATTATCTATACTCATATTACAAGAATTTCCAACTGTAATGTACATATGTATACAGGCTTCACTTCTGAGATCTCTTCACTTCCTCAAATGACTTTTTGAACTTCAATCTGATCATAGACTTGCTTCAAGCTCTTTGTAATCATCAATTTGTGATTGTTTTGTTCCAACAAAACCAGTCCTAGAAATTAAAAGCGAGTTCAAGAAAGAATTTGAAGATATGTCTGAGCATGATAAGTGATGTTTGATGCATGAAAGAGTGTTATTGTTTTTCAAGTGAGAAGCAGTTCAACATAGTTTCTTCGAATCTCCTGGTTCTTGTTGCCTACACCGAAGTCATGACTCTCTAGATCTGCACCCAGACGTTGAGTTGTCATCCTCCTCTTGTTGTGCCCTCCGGCTCCCACCATTCTGAGCACTTGTCTCTTCAAAATCCAGTGAGTCCCCAATTCGCTACCATTCCTTGTGTTCTGGAGCCTTCTCCGCCATAGCTCCTTTCACCGTTATCTTCGGATCCAATCGCGTATATATTCTTACACGTTCGTTTTATTCTTTCTATTTGCTTTCACTTGTATTTCACATTGTTTTGTTACTTTTGGTTTGTATTTAAAGGTTTTAACACACATGCATTTATAGGTTCATATGCACACATTGTGCACACTCATGTACACATATGCTCGTATTTACAAATAAATTCTCATATGATGCAAACACATATGTGAATATACGTCATTTCACACATGTAAAAGTTTAAATTTTTCATACTAACATGTACATTAATATGCATATGCACGCTTAATCACAAGAAGCACATACATACATAACATAATCTTTTTCCCATACTCTCACATTTAGACACAATCATATTTATTTACACCTCTTTCACATATACATACAACATAGGAAGAAGCCATCATTGATCTTGAATAATTTGAAACAATCATCCAGACATCAAATCACAAATGTTTGTTTCTCTTGTTTGCAGTCATATCAATCACTTTATTTCGTTGAACTTTGAATCGGTACTTTCAAATGATTTGCAAGCTTATGAGCCAAATCTTGAACACAACAGGTGCATTGGGAATTTGCACCATACTTATTATAGGTAAATCCATCTTTTTTCTCCGTGCCATGAAGAAGATCATGGATGCAATGTTGTGAGGAACAACATCAAGGAACACTAAATAATCAATGGCATAAATACCCTCTATTACCAAGTCCACCCCATAATTACTTACCAACAAAAGAGTATATGGTACGAACTATAGAGTTTTGGCTTTCAAGATATAGCACCATTCAAGATTTAGCAATAAAATTGATGAATAAAATACTAAGCATGCTGCTAATAGTGTTGAAGGTATTCAAACATGCCCAATACACATTCTTGAACTTCATCGACATTAATGAGGGCACAAATGCCTCAATTTTGGATCTGTCTATAACACCTAGCCGACTTACAATAATGGCTATATATTCGCAATTGATGTTTCTACCGAGTCCTTACATGCAAGCCTTTGAAGAAACATTCTTCATGGGAATTTTTGAAATGGACTCAAGTAATCTTTGTAAAATTATCTTCGAATTTAAATGCTCACTTGGTGGCCTAAAAGTTGAGCTTCTTTGCATATCATATACAGGCTCCAAATGATGGTGTAAAATCAACACAATGGAAGGAACTAATGATATGTACTTGGTGTCCTACAAGTTGAGCTTTTTTGCACATCATATACAGGCTCCAAATGATGGTGTAAAATCAACACAATGGAAGGAACTAATGATACGTGAAGCTAATCGACTAAACCAAAGAGAGCAACAGACCATTCAAACATACTCATGTCACCATTCAAAGCTTGTCAAGGATGACAGAGTTCAAGAGGAAGGACATGGTGGTTTTCTTCTAAAGCTTTGACCTTCAAATATATGTCCAATTAGTGAGTGTTTCTCCAACAGTAAGATCAAACTTCCTCTCACAAAGTATATATTTTTTGCTTATACAAATTTTCTAAAGACCAAAGACTGGGGCCAAGGAAAAACGCAATGTTTTAGAATATTTGATTAAAGTATCTTGGAGCGATGCAAAAAAGACCCAAAATTTATAATCTCAACCAATTCATTTCACACCAAACAAAATCAATTTCAATCTACTTTCTAGATAGGAAAGGATCTCATACAAATACAAATTATAACTTTTATTCATTGAATCAACTGCACATGGACACAATTCATTGTTTTTTCCTAAAATTATCTAATGCTATCAAATTAGTAGCATCAATTTTTAGTCTTTTCTAGCTCATTTCCTTTTCGTTTGATCCAAGCTAAATGAGTATTCTCATAAAATAAGGCTTTTTTATCCATTTCATAATTCTCTCTTAAAAGTGTTAGATAAGCTACTCTAAAATTAGTAAAATTTTGCTACCCTAAAGTAGTCAAAATTTTGAAAATCTGTTCAAAATTTGCATATTTTTGGGGGGTTTTAGAAAACCTTGTACACTCGTATAAACAATTTTTTAACATCATGCAAAAAAAGGCTATTTTAGTGCATAGAGTTTCTCTTTTTATGACATAGTTCTCGTTTGTTATGACTCACGGTTTACAAGAGCCTGAACAAGTACGATATGATGATATGCATCTAATTTGCAATCTCCCAAAGTCTACTAGCCATATTGGCATAGTTTTTGCCTCCTCTTTATGATCCCTCTCATCAACAAGTGCATATGTAAATCTACATCAAAGTGGAATGATTTGCATCATCATGTGAAACCTATAAACATTAAGAAATTGCCTCCTTTTGACCAACTCTTGACTATGCACCAATAAAAATAGATAGCAAAGTGTCATACATATCCTCGGAGCTTAGTGATGTCTCCTTAGCACATGAAAGTATGGCTCAGTTGCATCTTCCACAAAATCAACCTCACAGCTAACAAGGATGCGTTTAATATCACATAGCCTTTGCTGTCAAAAATGTCATAACAAAAATACATTTTACTGCTTTATTATCCATTTTTTGGCATTGTTGCTCGGGCACTAATGCATATGCCAAATACCCAAAGACACACATATGAGCAATAGATGGCTTGTGAGCATTCAAAGGCTCATATGGAGTGATAGACTACAATGCTTTGGTGGGATACCTATTAAGTGCATATGGTACACACAAAATAGCCTCAAGCTTGAAGCTATGTGGTAAAGCTTGACTTTTGACTATACACCTTGCCATCTCCATAAGAGATATTTTCTTTATTTCAAACGCTCCATTTTGTTGAGGCGTATATGGAACTATACACTGATGCTTTATCCCATGTTACGCCATGAATGGATTAAAATCAGAAGACATGATCTCGACCCCTCGAGTACAATGTGTGCCCATTTTATTTGCTAATAGCTTTCAGCCAAGACCAAAAACTTTTTGAAGCACATGAACACTTTAGACTTTGCTTTCAATGGATAAAACCATGCATGCATGGAAGAATCATCGATAAAAGTAATGAAGAAAAGGTTTCTTCCAAAAGAAGGTGTCTACATATGACCATAGACATCACTATGAACAAGTTGTAATCTTTGAGTAGCTTGAACGGAACCATCTGTTGGGAAGGAGGAATGTTGCATTTTTCCCAAAATATAAACTTCACAAACATTTTTTAAAAATGCCTCAGGTTTGAGCAAAGAAGACACCAAATGAGTTCTCTACAAGCATACTAAACTCGCAAAATTTAGATGACCAAAGCATTCATGCCAAAGCTTTGCATCTGAGATAGCTTGAAAATCTTGTATTGGACATGCTAAATAATTTAACCAAATTTTTCATAGTCTATGAGCTTATGTAGACCATGAAATAAAATATCAAAATCAATAATAACATCACCATTTGATAAGAAGTGAACTCTACAGTTGTTATCAACAAATTCAACAACCAAGTGGATCTTGGCTAATGCTAAAACTAATAATTGTTGTTTCTTATCCCTTGCACAAGCAAAGCATTTGACAATGTGAAAGAACTATCATCAATAGTGTTCAAAATTATATTTCTAACTTCCATTACACAATAAGAGTAGTTTTTAGCGCATGCAAAAGTATTCTTTGTAGGGGTGGGCTCAAATGAGCTTAAGAAATGACACTACAAGGTAATATGTTTGGATGCTGCACTCTCAAAGTACCAAACATCTAAGGTGACTATAGACATACACTATTCATGCGAACAAGAATAATCATTGCAAATAGTAATAAATGCCCATTCTTCATTCTACATAAGATTAGAAGACTTTGTTTTAGGTGTAAAGGCCTTTGCAACAACCATAGCCTCTTTCTTCTTTGCCTTTTTTGCAATGGATTTTTGACTCCTCTTTATGAAATGATCATTTCCTTTATAGTATTTGTAGAACAATGTTTTCTTTTCTCTTTTCTTCTCATGTTTATCTTCACCTTTTGAATGTGCACAAGTAGTAGACTTTTGCTTATTAGTAGATGAGCTCCATTTACCTTTGCCCTTTTGACTAGCTATGAAATCTTGCCTACAACATGCATAATGGACCTGTTTTTCATAGATTAGTCTTGCTCAAATAAAATAGAGAGTATGTCCTCAAATCTTGAGGCATTTGGATTGTGCTTTATCATCAACCAAAGAGTAGAAGCAAAAGCGAATGAGGAAGACCATTAAGAACGGTATGCACAAGTGAAGTATCTATCAAGACTTTATCTACAAAAATCAACTACTCCTTCAAATCTTTGATTTATCTCAAAAGCATGTCCACAAAATTTCCTTCATTCATATGCTCACTCTCCAAACGTTTTGGAGGTAAGGAATGATGCATGCGCCTAAGACTTTTTGGCATCCCATTGATTTCGCTTTGCAATAGGTGCAGTACGAACTAAAACACGAATAGGAATTTCAAGATCATCATCTTGAATGCCATCTGCATCCCCTTGAATGCCATTTGCATCACCTTGAATAACTATATTTTAAGGTGTATTATGTCATTTTTGAACATCGTGCACAGTATTCCACACACCTTTTGCCACTAATACATGACCCATCACATATGCCCATAATAGGGAATTAGTGCCATCCAACTTGTCCTCAATAGTCACGATACACAATACATCATTTCTTTCAGGCATGGCTACTAACAAAAATACACTAATGCACATAAATTATTGTATCTCAAAAAGTTGAACATAACTATCTTGTCAAAGTCTACTAAACCTGTAGTAGACTTCAAGGCACTTGTATTAGCGAATTGAAATGTGTATATATGCTTGGCACAAAAGGACAAAAGTGCCTCCACAATCATTATGACAATGCATTTGGAGGTAATTTTTTGCAATTCTAAAATTGTGAATAGAGTGGTGTTTACAACACCCTAGACAAAGCCACAACTTGCTTTGATACCAATTGTTGAAGTTTGAGGTCTTTGGGAGCACATGAATAGCATAAGGAAGAAGAAGAATCTTTGAGCACAAGACACAATACTAAATGTATTACGAAGTAAATGTACAAATATAAGGGACTTATTAGGGTTATAGAGAAATAAACAAGCTAGGGGAAAAGACCCCTCCTTAACACTGGTGTTGTACCAAAACAGGACACTATAGTGTCCTTTTTTCTAATAAATAAACAAAATCACACACAGTAATCAAATAAAATTTTGAAAAAACCTTAAAGCCCCATAAAGGTCTATACCTAGATGCTCTATAAAGAAATATATATTTTAAAAAATAACCTTTTTGGATAACTCAAAATATAGAAATGATTGAATATGGTTGAGAAAAATTGTTCTTCTATAAACTTATATATGAGAAGAAAGAAATATCTTCATAAAAAGATTTTCCCTGCTTTTGGAATCATTTTCTTATGTTAATTTATTGTCATATAATCATTTAAGACAAGTCTTGGGAACTAGAAAATTCATTTTTATAATAAAGAAATTAGTACAATATAGGGTGCTTTTTATATAGTTATACACTTTAGCAGCCTTCCATATCATATTGATTCATAAAAACACTAAAATGCTTTGTGTTTTATTTCAAAAACCATCATATAGTAGCATAAAGATATGCTACATGTCTTTGAACCAATAATTTTGTATGTATCTCACATACCACTAAAAATCTCAATATTGCATTGAATGGCCATAATCCTCTCTATGAGAATAAAAGTTCATCCTAATAAATTAGGTTCTCTCAATGATATAAGGTATATATTATGAATCAAAATAATTCTATAAACATTATAGATTAATTTATATAGGAAAAACTAGCATGTTAACTTTATTCATGTAGCATATGCAATATATCCTCATAAAATGACCTTTTCTTAGCGTAGAAAAACAATGGTATTGTTTAACTTGAAGAAAAGATATAGAAATTTGACTCCTAAGGTTGTCAAAAAAATATTTCTAGTTGTTATAATATCAAATAGTATTTTGATAATAAAGAATGATGCATGTTCATACCATCACTACTGAGATATATCAATGGAAAAGGAGTCAAAATTGTTAAAACAAAAGATAATGAAACCTATGAAATACTAGAAGAAGAGGGTGAAGAAGTATAAGGTGAGGAAATAGATAAAGAAATCCTAGATGAAAGAGAAATCTAAATAGAAAATTTGAAAAGTAAAAATTGTAAATATGCATATATGCATAGACGTATATTGATTAAGATTGTACAAAATGAATAAAAGTGGGAGAGTAAATATCTATTTTTTGTTATGTCCAACAAGATATTTGTAAGGGGTTCGGTTAAAATAAGAGCTTAGAGATAAATATAGTAAAGAATCCAGCCTAAGACCACGGATAGGCCCTCAAACTAAAGCCATGATAATAGGTCCACAAGAAATAAAAAATCAAATACAAGAACAAATGTAGGAAGAAGTTGATATGGATATTACTGCTTCCAATAGTGAGGAGACTCATCCGAACTAAAACGAAACCTTCAGCGTGAAATCTTCATACTCTCATTGATGTATAGTGTAAATGGACAAATGTAAATTGGTGCATAAATGAGTTCATGAATTTGTTGTTTTCATCTTACTTCAAAAGTAGTTCAAGTTGAGTGTATGAGACTAATGACTGTGTTTTGATTGAGTATAGTTCCTTGGGGAGTATCTAGTAGGAAATTCTCATCAAGGGAGACTTTATTAATGTAAATGGATTGTACATAGAAAAGTAAAAATCTAATGATTTTCTTTGAGTTTTTAAAGAAGCAACGAACCCATCTAAAGAAGCAAAGGACAAAAATTAACAATAAAGAAATTGGAAATCACGGAAACATGTAAATTCAGTGGAGCTTTGGGCATCAAATAGGTGATTATTTTTTGTTTCATTTTTTCCCTTTGTTCATATGCATATATATAAGGACTGCATACTATGCATATATGATGTATAGATATATGTGTAAACCTTAATGGAATTGAGTAGATTCTAGTTAACATAGGACTATTGTAGATGCATGTGAAAAGGCAAGGCATCGTATGAAGAGATTTAGTTAGTAGAATAGAGCTTTCATGAGCAAGACCTTGCATAAATGAATGCGATACTTAACCGAATGCTTGTATATACTAATGTGCATGAACACTTGAAGTGGAATTCTTGGCTCTAGATTGATTATGTTGTAGATTGGCCTTCATATACTAGTCACTTATATACACACACACATACACACACACCCATATATATATATATATATATATATATATATATATATATATATATATATATATATATATATATATATATATATATATATATATATACACACACACACACACACACACATATATATATATATATATATATATATATATATATATATATATATATATATATATATATATATATATATATATATATATATATATATATATATGTGTGTGTGTGTGTGTGTGTGTGTGTGTGTGCATATGTGAGTGTATGTGTGTGTATGTGTGTGCATGTATCGTGGGTGTGCCATGAGGGGCTAGTAGGTGGATGAAGCTACCATGGTCAGGTGATCAGGGCTAGGCTTGAATGCTAGCTTTGTTGTATGGTCCCACCTATGTGTTGTCATGTGCCTATGTGAGTGGAGTCACTCTGGCTAGGCGGCAAGAGCCATGAAGTGACATCAATTGCATATGGGCCTAGTGTTGTGTGTTGTGTGCTATGTTGGTCAAGAGATGAGTGGAGTAAATATGGCCAAGTTGTAAGATCTAGGAGTCATAATAGATTTTGGCATAGATCAACTTGTGGGAAGTAAAAAGAATTAATAAATAGATAAAAATAAGAATGCTGATATGGAATGAAGAATTAAAAAGGAAAAGAAAAAAAAATGATGTAATGGAGGTTTGGGTGGTAAGAGATCAAGAAGGGAAAAAAATTGTAGTTCCATAAACCAAGTTAGTAGGAGTTGATATATAGGAGCATTTGAGAAAGACCACTAGATCTCAATGGGATGAGAAAATCAAAGAGCAACAAGGTTCATATATCATTCATGTAATTTTTAGTCCGATTGTATTGCGTGTAACATGATAGGTTGAGTATGATGCTTGTATCTAATTTTTTCTCTGATGTTATACAAGTTGAATACATTTTCATGGAATAATCATGTTCTTATTTCTCCTTTTCAACGTGATGATTTTCATCCATGTGTGACTATGTGATGCTTGTTTATGGTTGATCTATATGCAGATTAGTGTACCTACAGAATGCACATGTCTAGAGGGGTGGATGCTATCATGATCCATTTGAGGGCTCTGAAATACAAGGGAACTTATCAATGAATATTATTATGCTGATGTATCTCTTTCAAAATGTATCTTTTGGTGTATATTGATGAGTTCTTGCACATGTGAAATTTATTTTTTATTTCCTTTCTTGCATAGCGATGAGTGTAGTTTTCTCCTTGTACTATGTACCTGCATAAGAGACTAGCTTAAATTTGAATAATTTTCTATGGAAAATCTTTTTGATATCAACATTGTAAGAATGTATACATCATGTGTTTGCTACACCCTGAGGATGCACAAGTCTAGAGGGGGTGGATATTATTATGATCCAACAATTGAAGGCTAGGAAATACAAGGAAAGTAATCAACGAGTATGGTTATGTTGATGTATCCCTTTTAAAATGTAACTTTTGTTGTATATTGATGAGTTCTTGCACATGTGAACTCTATTATTTATTTCCTTGATTGCTCCAAGGCCATGAGTATATTTTTCTACTTGCATTGTGTACTTGCATCAGTGATTATCTTAAATGTGAATATATTTGTATGGAAAATCTTTTTGATGTAAACAATGTAAGCATGTATATATCATGCGTGTGCAAGCATGTCCATATGTGCATACATGAACATGTGCTTTCATTTGTGTATATTTGTGAATACTATGTGTATACATGGTGACATACATAATAAGAGTTTATTAGAAGTATATGTGTATGTTAAGCTAACTATAGTGCACATATATATTTATATGTATCAATGTGTGTATTTGACTTATGTGTGCGACCATATCTATGCATGGTGTGTATTTATGTCCATATACATGAGTATTTTATGTGATTCATGGTATGAATATGAATTGTGTGTGCATGTGTAGTATCGTTCATATACCTTAATGTGCATACATTCGAGAATCTGTGAGTCTCTCTCTTTGGGGAATTATGTTTCCTTAATACTAGATACTTTTTTTTTGTTCTAGTAACTAAATAGATGAATAAAGGGAAATTAAATTGGGTGTTTAAAATCTAGAGTAGGGAAGTGTGGAAAGCAAGACATGGGAGAGAACTGAGAAAAGGATTTTTTTCAGAGGGGGTGTTAATATATGACCAATGTATATCCCTCATTATTATGTACTAATGCACATTTTCTAAGGTCCTATTATGAGGATAAATCAAGTGTGCGGTAACCAATTGATGCGAATGCCAACTTGCATGTTGGATAATGGTCAAATTGAACCATCTATGGTATCGTAAGCGAAAGGAGTTACTAGGGTCCCAAATCGTGCGGTTTGAGACAGTGGGAGTAGCCCTAGTTAGGGGGGTTCTAGGGGGGCACTCATCCTCTTGGTAAGGGTTCGAGGGCAATGGCCTCGATGCGATAGCAAAGGGAATATTCCTTGTCTAAGTTAGAAATCATTCATATTTGTTAGGTGAGTTGAACCAGCCCAAGCAATTTCATGTATGGGGATGACCATCTGAAAATCATATATACCTTAAATAAGGTAGTGCAAAAAAAGTCCAATGAGCATGGACATTCATAGACATGTACATTTGGAGAAGAGGAAAAAGTCTTAAAAAATTCAGGAATCAAGGATTTCTAGAAATAGGTGAAAAGAACTCCAAAGTACCAAAAGGATATAGAGAAAACAAAAGATACGTCTTGAAATGCGCACATGGGAACAACTTTTCAACCAATTTTGAAGTATGACCTACAAATGTAAGAGTTGGATGAAATTTCGTACCTTGGCTTCTTTACTAGAACAAAACTCACCTATTATCTTTGGTGAGGATTAGATACTCCTACAAAAAGCTATATGTAACGCTGATTTATACATCTCCATCTTTATGAGAGATACATTTAGGGCTAATTTTGACCTCCAACTGCTTTATCACATCAAAGGACCTCAAAAGCTCATGAAGAGAGCTATCGAAAAGTTTTCTGCCATCAAATGTGGGTGTTAATGGATAAGGAGATATAAGAAAAAGAGGAAGGTGCCATTTTTGGTGAAAAAAAAAATGATTTTGCAATACAAAAAGAAAGAGTAACTTTCACAACCATTATGGGGATTGAAGCCAGAACCTCATAGAAGATGATAAATCTTACACCCTCTTAGTATCATGTCGAACTGTTCATGTGGTCAGCACATCTCTACAGAGAACACACCATGAAACATGCCATTGTGAAAAGATATCTAACGGAATTTAAAGAGATGTTCTAGCAAGCAGATAAATTGAATGACACTCACAAAAAATCATACATTTGTTATATCCCGGACTTGCTCATGTGGGATTCACTTGACACCACCCTCCTCACTTGTAGAAGTAGAGCAACAACATCTCATGAGAAGGAATCATACACATCTCATAAAGTTGCTAGCATTAAATGTGAAAGGCTCAATAGGTTAAATTATTGATTTGATTCTCGCCAGCCATTTTCTTATGAATGAAGTTGGAAGAGGTATCCTCATAAAGAAATCAGTGTCTCCTCTATCTCCTCTAAGTGGTTTTATGTGATCTCTTGAGCATGTAGAGCTCCCTCTCAAAAGTGGTATCTCGAAGTGAGCACACCTCTTTAGCTTGCCTGCAATAGAAAAGTAATCTACACTAGGAAATAGACATGTCGCTCTACTACTCTAAGATGGATTGTTCTGAATTTTCTCCAATCCATGTTTTCTGTGCTCAAAAGCTTTTCCAATTCCTCCTCACAAAGCCTATTAAAGTTCTATAAACTTCATTGGGAATGTAAAAGCTATAAGATGCCTCCCTTAATATGCAAATCACTCCCCTTTCTTGGCAATGTTGATGAGATGTGATAGATCTCTTTGCTTCTCTTTCACACGTGTTCTCTTTTGTTCTCTAAGCATACAAAAAAAGAACACACACACCCCCTGTAAGAAAGTAGTTATGCAAGAGAACAAAGGAGCACTAGTAGAGAAGATAAGAGATATCATAAAATTTTTTAAATTACAAGTAACAAAAAGTACAAAGATGATGGCATCCTCCACCCATGTGCTGTCAAGGTAGAGTTTACATGGTGATCTAGACAACTGTAGATACAAAGTTACAAGGCAAATGTATTTTGTTTAATATTGATATCTAGGGTAGTGTAGAGGTCATGTATATAAAGGCTATTGGAGAGATGTGGCCTTCCACGAATAGCTATACATGGGTGGTAGAACATGGGTGGTTAACACCCATGTAATCCCCATATGCAGATTAGGCCAATTCAATTGACCCAACAAGTATGAATGATTTCTAACCTTGATAGGGAATATTCCATGGAATATTCCCTTTATCATCACACTAGGGGCATTGCCCCTATAACCCCACCAGGGGACCATTGGCCCCCACGAACCCCCTCACAACTCCTCCCCACTACACTAGACCCCACAATTAGGGACCCTAGTAACTCCCTTTCCTTACGGTACCTTACACGGATCAGTTCGACCTTTATCCAACATGCAAGTTGGGATTCCCATCATATTGAGAATGCACGCTTGGCTTCTCCTCATAATGGGGGCCTCACAAAATGTGCATTAACATAATGATAGGTAGACATTGTTCACAACCCCCTTAATGTTTATCGAAGGATAACTCAAGTAGGTCCTATTCATATGTGTATCTATTGAAGATGCCTATTGAGCTATTCTTTTCCAAGCGCTTTAATTAGTATGTGAGCACAATTTGCCTCTATTGGGAAATATTCGAAGTCCAAAATCTTTTCTTCAATTAGCTCAAGAACATAATGGTATTGTGCTTCTATATGCTTGATGCAAGCATGAAATACTAGGTTCTTTGGAATGCCCATACAACATTGATTATCACATTTAAGTATAGTCACCACTTTTGTTGGAAAGTTTAGATCAGCAAGAATTCTCTTTATCTAGACTACCTCACAAGAGACTAATCGAAATCCTTTTTACTCTCCTTTAGTAGAGGAAAGTGCAAGAGTTGGTCGTTTCCTAATCACCCAAGAAAGTGTTCTTGAACAAAGTGACAAAAAACTATCCAAAAATTGATTTTCTAGAATCAAAATCTCTAGCCCCATTTGAATCACAATATCTTTGAAGTGTATCACCTATGGTATAAAGAATACCAAAATCGAAGGTTCGTTCAATATACATTAGAATTTGTATTCCAACATTCCAATGAATCTCAGGTTTGTTAGAAAACCTCCTTTACAATCCAATAGCATAGTAGATGTCTAGTCTAGTGTTGCATAGAAAAATAAGACTTCCAATGAGGTGCCTATACTTCTTAGCATCCACATCACCAATGTTATAATCAATAGACAGCTTACGAATTACCTCCATACGTGTTCTAGTTGGTTTGTAGTCCATCATTCCAAATGCATTCAATTCCTATACAGAAATGGAGTAGACCCCAGTCTGTCATTTAAAAATTAGTTCCCAAGCTGAAGTGAGTTTGATTTATGAGTTCTTCATGATCTCCTATGATGATAAGATCATCTACATATACATTGAATAACAAGAACTAGCTTTCTATCTTTTTTTATTACGTACAACTTAGCATTAGAACTTCTTTCAAATCCCATATTTGTGGAAACTTTATGTATCCATTGGTAGCGATCCTGTGCTTCTGTCTTAAAGCCACACAAAGCTTTCTTCAATGTGCAAACTTTTTTTTTTATTGGCACCTTAAAAACTAGTGAATGAGATATATATACCTCCCCCTTGAGATAATTTTTATATCCATCTAAAGAATATGTCAGGCCTTTTGTGTAGCTATTGCAAGTACGGTATGAATAGTTGTCATGTGTTCTATTGGTGCAAAGGTTACTTAAACATGAAAACCTTCAATTTGTGAAACTATCGTGTGCAGCTAATCTTGCCTTATACTTTTTGAATGTGCAATTTGCTTTATACTTAGCTTCACAAATCCATTTAGTATCAATCACCTTATTCTTTGGTGGCAAGTGGATTAGCTCCCATGTATCATCTCTAAGTATACTATCATAATCAGACTGCATTGCCCCTCTCCAACCTAGATCATCAAGGGCTTCTTCAATGATGGTAGGTTCCTTTACTAATCCCATGATATCTACCATTTGACCCATGTTAACAATGTGTTTCACGGCCCTTCTTTGCTCCTCTATTCCTTTTTATCTATGTAATCCATCCAAGGATGATTCTAGTACATGTAAATGTGGGCTGAGATCATCAAACAATTTTGTGCCTAGTTTGGTAATGGCTTACACTCTGCAACTACAAGGGGTTGGCTTATTATTAAGGAGATATCGCTATCAAATGTTTCCTCCTCCTCAAATCTAACTTGTCTTTTGATAGGCACAAGGTGAGATATCTCTCTCGTGCATGAGATAGTAGATTTACCTTTTCCTTTTACTAAGTGTGGTTATGCATCAAACACTACATCTAGGCCAAACCAACATTCCTTGCCTTAGAATCCCATAACATGTATGCTTTAGACTCTTTATTTTAACCTAGAAAGCCACACTTTTTGCTTTTTTAATCCAATTTGTATTTTTTTATCAATAATATGTGCATAATAGAAACAAACAAAAAAATTTAAATGCAAAATTGAAGGATTTTTACAAAAATATGCTTCTTGAGGACTCATCCCCCTCACTATTTTCATGTTGCTTTGATTGAGGATGTAAAGTGTTGTACTGCCTGCTTTTGCCTAGAATGAATGAGGCATGTCTTCAACCTTTAACACAGAGTGTGCCATTTCTACTAATCTCATGTTCCTTCACTCAACAATGCCATTTTCGTGAGGTGTACGAGTTGTGGTAAGTTTCCTTTCTAAAGCATGCTCCTTATAATGGTTATTGAATTGTGTGGATAAGAATTATCTTCTTCTATTTGTTCAGCATTTCTTCAATTGCTTGCCTGATTAATTTTCCACATACTTAGGCCATGTTTTAAATTTTTCAAAAGCATCAACATTCTCTTGAATGAAATAAACCCACATCTTTGTACTCTAATCATCCACTAACAACAAAAACTAGAAATATCCTCTTAAAGCATGTGTACATAATTTATCATAGAGATCAGCATGTAAGAACTGTAAAGGAGCCTCATCTCTTTTGCTCATCTCTCATGAAAATGACTTTTGTTGTTGCTTTCCCATAATCCAATCTCCACAAGGTTCCTAAAACTATGAAAGTGCATGCAAATGAGTGACTTCCTACAACTATGAAAGTGCATGCAAATGAGTGACCATCTTTGTTCTCTACATCTCTTCAAAACTACAAATACAAGATTCCCAAATTTTTGATGCCATAAGATTCTTAAATCTTTATCTTGTGTAGCAATTAAGGCACTTAACTCATACAAGTTATCATGTCTTATGCCCTCTCCTACTACATTACATGATGAATCCATGCTTTTCGCACCACTATTGTTGAATTGAACTTCGAGTTCATGATCTATTATCATAGAAATTAAGAAAAAAATTCTTTTAAGTGTAGGTACATAGAGAACATTAGATGACTTCTTCTCAACACATAGATAAGTAATAAAAGAGATTATTCTTGTTCCTTCAGCTGGACACTTGGAGTCATTTCCTACTACTAATTTGATGGATTCATGTACAGGCACTAGTGAGCTATGCCAATCCTATTTTATGGTTATATGGTGAGAAGCTCCACTATCTAAAATCCATGGCTCACAAACAAGAGCTTGAGCAAATGAGCATGTGTATGCAATAGCTCCCCATAGTTTTAGCTTTGTGTTGTTTGCGGAATGTTTGTTCTTCCAATATGAATTTAGAGTCCCATTTTGTTCATCATATTGCATCTCGTTTGATTGAGACATTTCTATAGTAAGCTTTTTCATTTAGATTTAGAGGATGTTTTGTGTCGATCATTTGAATAATTTTGTGATTTAGAATAATCAAGAGAGAGAGGTAAGAAAAAAACGAGAAGAAAAAAAGAAAAAGAAGAAAAAAATAAAAAGAAAAGAGAGAAAAGAAGAAAAGGATAAAGAAAGAATAAAAAAATAAAAGAGAAAACAAAAGGGGAAAAAAAGAGGTCAGAGTTGTTCTCCTTTTGAGGTTAGTGTTTGCCCTTTTAGAATGTTTGGTCTTGTGCTTTTCCTTTTTGCTTCAGTGACTTTCTATATGGGGACTTGTTGAATCTTCTTTTGTAATGACTTAGAAACTCTGGGCTTTTAGATTTTAAGGTTTTTTTTTCTAGCTATGCCTCTTATTTCATGGCCCGGATCTTTCACTCATTGGTGGTGAGCAATGCGGGTTTGACATTGGAGGAAAAAACCTCTAGTGTTTCTCTAGAGCTTTTTGGTGTTAAAACCCTAGATGTCTTCTTTCCATGGGAGGATGTTCTAGCAAAGTAAGAGAAGCTAAAGAGAATGTGTCTCATCAGTCAATTTTTTGTTGCTAAGCCCCATCTTGAGTCCTTGGGACAATGGGTTCCTAAAGAGTGCTTTCCTCATGGCTTAATTGTTAGCAAGTGTTAGTTCTTGTGAGTTAATCATGTGTTCTTGGTCTTTTAAAATGATGCCATGGCCTTCCAAGCTTTGCAAATTGGCACCTGGGAGGTATGGATAACTACATTATGCCCTTTTAAATGAATTCTTGAATTCATTCCAAATAGTTCAAACCCACTATGCTATCTTAATTGCATTGAGCTTCCAAACCAATCCTTTTTCCTATATGGATTCATAAGTGAAATTGTATCACCTATCGGTCGACCTTTAGAGTTGAGTGAAGATGTTGAGGGTTCCATCTATGAAGGTGTGAAACACTCGTTCAATGCAAGATGGCACCCATGGATTTGTGTAAAAGTAGATCTAAACAATGATTGCCCCTCCAAAAATTCCTTAGAAATGGGAGATGTGGAAACCTTTGAGCAGGTGATTATATACCAAAAATTTTTGAATGCTTGCTTTCATTGTGGCTTGTAGGGCCATAGAATAAAAAAAATTCCCCTTGAGATAGAAATCCATTAAGAACAAGAAAAATTAGGAAAAAATCAATATAATGGAGAACAAAGAAGCTTTAGTGGCTCACAACATGTGAGAGGGTCATCTTTTGAATGCTTAGAAAGGGAAGGAAACAAAGTTCGTTGGGATGAACTGTGAAGGCTTCATGAAAATGAGATGAAGAAGGAGATTATTCCCTAAGGGGTTATTGAGAGGATTCCCTCTCGCACATATCCAAAAAGAAACATCTATTGTGACTTGGAGAAGGAGATCAAGGGCTTGGATTACACAGTAGGAATGAATCACTATGACTATTGCATTGAAGGTAAAACTCTAGAGGATTCCAGTTGCAAGGAAAGATACACTTCTTGCAAAAATGATGGATTCACCACCAACAATGAAGTTGATGAGGGTAGCGAAAGCTTGATCATTGGATCCACAATACTTGAAAGGATACCGGACTTATTTCCAAATAAGACATCTCACAGAAATAAATGATCGGCTAAGATAGCATGAAAAATCCCCCTTTAAGGAAAGATTCCTATGTCAAGACCCCTCCACATCGAAAAAACTAGTTGATGAAAAAAAACAAAAAAAAAGGGACAAGGCCCCTCCCCACAAAGAACCTAACCTCTAATAATGATAATTCTTTCATTCAATGTCGGAGGGCTCTCTGACCCCTCAAGAGGGACCATTATTGGCCAATGGATCTATGATAAAAACATAAAGCCAAACTTCATAAATCTTTAAGAGATCGAAATTGGCAGGGAGGAACTGCAAAAGAGACTCAAATGTACTTTGTCGTCCCATATATGGCTCTCCACTATGCACTTGAGAGGAAATTATGACTCGAGCTTTGACATTAATAGTTGTTGGTATGCTAGGCTTATGGATTCATAGCCTATCAAAACCATTGATGGATTGGTGCTTCCTTTGGGGGTCCTCTATAGTTCACCATTGTCTTCTTGTATGCTCCTAATATCAATTTAGAAACAATTCTAGCTTGGCAATCATTGTACTTTGTACCCCTCAATGTTGTTCTTTGTGGGGACTTTAATATGGTGGAGGCTCTTTTACATTGATGGGGGAATAGAGGGAGGGTGATTGATGGTCATGAGATAGATGTCTAGAATGAATTCGAGCTCCATGTGGATTTGATAGAGATCAAAGAGGAGACTAGTTTCTCTTGGTTGAACCTCCAATGTGGAGTTGACGTGAGAAAAGCTAGACTTGAGAGGAGCTTTATTGCACTGAATATAATCAATAAGTGGGCCCATCTTCCCTCTCTCAATGTGTGGACCTTTTTGTCTCTTATCGCAACCCAATTTTTCTTACCTTCAAACTATTCATCATTCTCAAAAAAGCCCCATTGTTTCATGCCAATATGACTATCCTCTCTTTCCCCTCCTCCAAGAAGAGATTTTGGTTGCCTTGAATTGCAAATTTTCCACCTGCTCCCCACTAGCCAAGTGTTGGAGAAAAATAGTCATGAAGACACAACAGATCTTGATCAAGACTCAAAAGAAACTTCAAAACATTCATCGAACTAGAAGGGAAAGTATTTTTTAAAGGATTTAGAATCTTGAGGAAGAAGTAAATGATGGCCACTCTCAATGCAAGACAAGGATCCAAACAATCAGAAGCATGCTAAGATACAAAGAAGAAATTCAAAGAAACAATATACATGTATAGTTTGAAGAATTATGCATAGGAAATGTGGACAAGCCTACTCAAGAGATTCGTGGCCTCCTCAAGAAGAAGAAATCCAAGAAAGTGATTTCTTTCATGATGAACATTGAAGGGGTTAAGTGCAAGACAGATCAAGAAAATACTACATTGATTTTCAATCACTTTACGTAGTTTTGGGGAGTTGTCGCACCCTTTTCTCCTCATAGGCGGGATTGCATGGTGTCCATTTCTAGAGTCAAACAAAAAGAACTCTACAAAATATGAATACTCTTCTTGAAGCTCTCATTTTGGATGATGTGATTCTTGAAGTTATTTGATTTTCTTCCTCATGGAAAAATCCTGGAGTTGGATGGCCTCACCAATGCATTTTTTCAAGACCTTCAATCATGTGCTGACTACCTTGTTATGTCTGGTGTGGCAAGAGGTCATTTCTTTCAATGCACTGCCCGAATGTGTCAATGAAGGTGTTATCAAGCTTATTCACAAAAAGGCAGCAAAAATAAGATTGTAAACTAGCCTCCAATTATGATGTTAGAAATAGGCTACAAGATCCTTGTTAAAGTTATTGCTAGTCGCATTGCTTGTCACTTACAAAACAAGATCAATGAGGATAAAAAAGGGTTCATCTAGGAACGGTCCATCCTTGAGGATGTCATTGATATTTAAGAAGGTTTGGCCTTCATTGAAGAGTTCATTCCCCTTCCCAAAGATTTACTTCGACAAAGAGTAGGACAGAGTCGAGAGGGACTTCATTCTCTAGTCTTTGAAATACCTAGGATACATAAAGAAATTCATTAAGATGGTCTCAACCTTGCTCGGAAATGCATCAATGCACATAAACATCAATGCCTAGATTTTGCAGGCTATTCGATTAAAATGTTCTATGAAGCAAGGTTCCCCCTTGGCCCCCCTTCTCTTTTTTATCACTCCCAATGTCCTAAACTACCCTGTTAAACATCATGCAAATTTAGGTCATATTCAAGGCCTCTTTAGCCCCCCCCAATGAAGACTATACGATCATGAGACTCTTCACCAATGACACAAATGCTTTTGTGCATAATGATCTGGCCAACATTGATACCTTCTGGTGTTGTCTAAACACATTTTATGAGGCATCGAGTTCCAAAATAAACCACTCTAAAATCAATTTTAGTGTCGTTATTGGGCATCCACCTCTAATGTTGGTTCATCAGGGCTATAAGATGATCGTGAGGGGACAAATCTTCCACTTGCTCAATCTTCCAATGGGATTCAACATTTTGATGTATCAACAATGGAGCTTTGCTCTTTATAATCTCGATAGCAAGTTTGCATACCCGAAAGGTATACAAATCAACCTAGCAGAGCAAGCCATGGTGGTTGACACATTCGTTCTTTCTTTGATTATTTACTTTCTCTCTTGTTGGAGACTGAAGGACCATGATATTGTCAAATTGGAAAGAATTTGCAAAAGCTTTCTCTAGATGGGAGATTCTAACATAAGGTGTGTCCCAAAAATTGAATGAGATACTTGCATAAGTAAAAAAGTCAAGGTGGCTTGGGCATTCTAGACATTAAAGGAATGGCCAATAAACTCTTAGCCAAATGCTTAGTCAAAGTGTGGAGCAACAAAGATACTTCTTGGGACAAATTGATTTTTAGAAATGAGAGTGCTCTTAGGCTTGTGGGCTTTCTTGGGTGCCTTCATGGTAATTATGACTTTGAAAACCTATTCTTTTCTTTCCACAAGTCAACGTCGAGCAGGCACACCCTTTGGAAAATCATGTTGCTATAGGGACAAATAGACTCGAAACAAATGCTATTGGGAGAAGCGATGGATTTTTTTGTCAGCATTGTCGAATGCTAGACCCTTTGGAAGATCTGGAAAGAGAGGTGTTCTACTAACTTTGGTAGCCCTCCTAAAGAATGGGCGATCAAAAAATCTCTTCTCATTTTAGGTAAAAGAATTTCCAATTGTAAGAAGCTCCCTTCTTTCAGACATCATAGATTTCTTTTCCTTGAAAGCAACACGATTAAAAGCAAGTGGGTCCCCCCCATGAGGGGGAGAAAATGGAAATCAACCTTCTTTGTAATGTTTTCTAGAACCATTCAAGGAACCCATTCTTTATGGGATTTGATGGGTTCCATGGGTGCTAGGCCTATTCATTTGTACAATTCTTGTTTTGATTAATTAAAGTTTGGGAGAGTAGGATATTGTCAAACTTCCTTTTGAGGGAAAAAAGATTAATAGGCTCTATTTTAGTTCTAGAGGCCTCCACAACAACCATTCATACCTTTTTCTTCTTCACCTCTTTTGTAGCCAGTTTAGAATAAATTTTTATGACATGATCATTTCCCTTATAGTACTCTCAAAATTCTTTCTAATTTTCTTTTTTTTCACCTTTTTCTTCCTTCTTTGATTGTGCAACATCAACAAATTTCTACTTACTAGAATAGGAGCTCGATTTACGTTTGGCCTTTCTAAAAAACTAAGAAAGCCTGATCTGCAACTCTATTGGAGTTAGACATCGATGGAAGCATGCAAACAACACAAGGAAGAAGAAGAAGCTTGGAGCACAACACACAATACTGAATGTATTACCACTAGAATGTGAAAACTTGATAAGTAACTCATTAGCGTAATAAGCATATATACAAGCTAGGGGGAAAAACTTCCTAAAGAGGGAAACAAGTGCCCCAATAGTCCTAATGTGTCCACACACATGGCTACCTAGATATATCAACAAATCCCCCTTGGGAGTGATGCGGTGAACAAGGAGTTGGCACTCATGTATAAGGAAGTGCCAAGCTATGTGAAATCAATCCACAAAAGGAAGTAAGCATAAAGCTTTGCAGAAAGCTTCAAACTTCTCCCTAGGGAGAGCCTTTGTGAAAAGGTCTGCAATGTTCTCCTACGTGGGTGCATATGCCAAGTTGATATCTCCAGTAGAGAACCTCTCCCTGACAATGATAATGCACCTCAATGTGCTTAGTGCGAGCATGGAAAATAGGGTTTCTCACTACTGCCAATGCACTCTAACTATCATGGAAGATGGTGGTGGCATAAGATTGACCAATACCCAAATCGTCCATAAGGAATCTAAGCCACACACACTCAATAGACATTGTGAAAGCTACGCTATACTCAACCTCACAACTAGAAGGGGCCATAGTAGGCTGCTTCTTGCTCAGCCAAGATATGCATGAGCTACCAAGCATGAAGCAAAAACCACTAGTGGACACACGAGTGTCATAGCAACCAGCCTAGTCGGAGCTAGAAAAAGCATGCAAATCTAGCGGTAGTGATCCCCCTTTGGGATAAAACAACCCAAGTATTTGGGTACCACTCAACTAGTGAAAGATGCACTTAACCACCTCCCAATGCTTGACAACTTGGCAATGCATGAACGTGCTCATTTATGAGAGAGAAAATTGAATATGTGGTCGAGTAATGCATGAGTAAATCAAGCATCCACTAGCTTGCTAATAGAGAACAACATCAAATGCATCTCCAACATCGTGAAGACTCAATCGTAAATGTGTCTCCGTAGGAGTGGCAATAGGTTTATAGTCTTCAAGGCCAAAATCCTGAAATAATATGTCAATATATTTCGTTTGACACAAAGCCATTCCATCATTAATGTGCATAAACGGAATGCCCAAATAATGATGCAAATGCCCCAAATCAGACAATCCTGCAATTTTGCTTTACCTTTAGACTTCCATGCTTTGATCTTTTCCATCTGAGATTCTTCATCATCCTCTGAGGTGTCTTGTTCTTCAATCTTCGGTTGTTCTCTACCAAGCTTTGGAAAATCTTCTTCAAGATCATATGGTAAATTGACCTTCCTGCATGAATCTTCATACCATGAATTGTTTTCATAAAAAACTACATCTCTGCTTACCAAGAATCCTTTGTTGGTAGGGTTGTATAACCTGTAGCCATTTTGATTGTTGTCATATCCAATAAATACACACCTTTCTGCCTTTGGATCCATCTTGCCTCTAACCTGTGAAGGAACATGAGCAAAAGCAATACATCCAAAAATTTTACAATGATCTAAGCTTGGTCTTCTTCCATTCCAAGCCTCATATGGAATCATCCCATCAAGGGATTTTGAAGGCAACCTGTTAATCAAGTAAGTGGCTGTATGTCAGCCCATAGATAATTAGGCAAATGCTTTTCATTTAACATGGACCTTGCACCTTCAACAATTGTCCTATTCCTCCTTTCTGCCACTCCATTTTTCTCAGGAGTGTACCTTGTAGTTACCTCTCTTTTGATTCCTCTTTCTTGAAGAAAAGAATCAAACTCATGGGAGAAGTATTCTCCCCCTCCATCTGACATTGGCCTTTTTAGTGATTTACCTGTTTGATTCTCCACAAGAGCCAAATATCTTTTGAAACATGAAAAAACTTCATCTTTGTGTTTCATAAAGAATAGGATAGTCCATCTGCTGCCATCATCAATAAAGGAGACATAATACCTTGATCCAGATATTGAAGCTTCCTTGCTAGGTCCCCATACATCTGTATCAACCAACTCCAAGAGATCTCCATGCATATAACCTTTCTTCATGAATGGTAACCTGTGAGACTTTCCAAATTGACATGCACTACACTTATAAATCATATGTTGTTTTGACAAGGTAGGGAGTCCAAGTACACTTTGGCCCTTGCAAATTTTCTTTAATGACCTTTCACCAATATGTGCTAACCTTTTTTGCCATACTTCCAATTCTATGAGTGTCTGACTACCATAATTAAAGAGAGCAATGTTTCTAGTGTCTTGTAATTCAAATGTGAACAATCTACCTGTCTTTTCACGTTTTGCAATTCTTCTGAATCCTTGACTTGGATCTTCAACAAATGCTCCTACTTTTGTGAACCTGACTTGCAACCCTTTCTCTACTATCTGCCCAACACTTATCAAATTCTTTGTAATGGTAGGGACATAGAGTACCTTACTGAGTAGGTTGATGTTTCCATCAGGTGCTTTGACATTGCCTATTTTCTCTAGAGGATGTTTTGTGTCATCTCCTATTTGTACCTCATGCTTATTCCTTGGATCTTCTAAATCTGATAGGAGTGCCACATTTCCTGCCACATGATTTGAACAACCTGAATCTATGTAGAAAACATGCTCATTAGATTTACCTTATGGCATAGCCATGTTCATGATCAATAATGAATCCTCTTTGTTTGAGTCTTCTGTGTAGTTATTGAAGTCTCCTTCCTTTGTAGCCTCCTTGATATTTTGAGTGATTGTAGTTGTTATAGTTGCCATGATAATTGTTGAACCTTCCTCTTCAGTAGCCATAACTTCCTCTATTGTATCCTCTGCCTCTTTGATTCCTGGAATTCCTAAAGCAACTTTCAGTTGTATGATTAGTTAGTCCACAAATAGAACATGAGTTGGAGTCTTGGGATCTCCCCCTGCCTTGTCTACCTCCTCTTCGTCTACCTCTGCCATGTCTTCCTCTACCTGCATAGTTAGCTTGATATGTACCTGCTTCATCATTCACTTTCTTTGCCTTTCCTTTGCTATCTTTGGACTTGCTTTTATTAGTGTATAAAGCTTAAGATTGATTACCTTTAGAGCTTTCTCCATTTTCGATAAGCTTTGCCTCTTGAGTAAGTAGTTGTCCAATGAGTGTATTGAAATCAGGTACATGCATGTCCATATACAAATCCATAGCTGTGGTGAATGCTTCCCACTTGTCATCTGCCTTCAAGCCATTGATGACCTGCCTTACAATTTGATCTTCATCTATTACCTCTCCAATGCTTCCCAACTGATCTGCTATGTCCTTGAGCTTTGTGACAAAATCAGTCACATTTTGTTTGGGAGCTTTCTTGAGAGTTGTGAAATCCAACCATAGTTGATGCTTCCTAGCTTTGGTACTTGAAGAGAAGAAGGCTTCAAGTGCATCCCACACTTCCTGAGATGTCTTACAACTTCTAATGTGAGGCAACAAAAAATCTGAGATAAAGTTGAGGAGATAAGACCTTGCAAGTGCATCCTTGGAGCACCATGTGCTCAATCTTTCTTGCTCTTCTTGTGTTGGTTGGCTTTTGTTCTTGAAACTTGGCATAACTTCATCTCCAGCCACATAACCATATAAACTTCTACCTTGGAGATAAGCTTCCATTCTTAATGATCAAGTTGAGTAGTTACCTTTGTCCAATTTGTCAATTGATGAAGGAAATCCATCTGCCATGTTGTCCAACCTTGCTCTGATACCACTGTGAAGAGATGGATAGGTATGTGCTTGAAGATGAAGAGGTGTTGCAAAATCCTTGATCTACACCAGCCAAATGAACTCCATGAGTATATGGTGGGCCCTTTTAGCTTGCCAATGGATGTATTAGACACCCTATGTACCTTGGAAGATCACTCTCAAAAAGATAGATCAAAACAGATAAGTTGGAGTTAGCTCAGAGGTGAAGAACTTGCTATTTTGGTTCATACACCTGTCCACTGTTTTGCATAATTCTCTGAACACAGCAGCAATTAGCTTAATTCCTCTTGGGGAAGTCTAGTTAACTTAAAGAGATATTTTCAAGAGTAATCTCATAAAAAATAATGAAACACACTGAGAAAGATGTTTAACAAGTGATGACATCATCCCGATTTTTACGGGCTGCTACAGTAATGAGACCAGTTAGCAGCAAAATAATCATAACTCTAGATTTCAGAATCCAATGATTATGAAAATTTGTATGCTTATACTAGATAGTATGCTGAATCAAACAAGCTTTAAGTCATTGAATTTGGGTAAGTACACACTGAGAAACAGCTCTGACAAGATGAGTAAAAAAATCGAGTACCTGACAGAGAAGTGAAAATGAACAGACACTGTTGGCGAATTGAAACTTGTATATATCTTTGGCACAAAAAGACAAAATAGCTTGCACAAGCACTACAATAGTGATTTGCCGGTCAAAAGGAGCTCAGATCGTGATTTCGACACCATAGAGCGAAGCAATTTTAATCTCCTAATCACCTTGAGTATGCTCATCAAATTTCATGTGATTCTCAGACTATGACCAAAGGGGTGTCAACGATGCCCTAGATGAAGCGGCCACCTACTCTGATACCAATTGTTTGAGTTAGATGTATTACCACTAGAATGTACAAAGATAAGTAACCCATTAGGGCAATAGATATATATACAATTGAAGGAAAAAAACTCCTAAAGAGGGAAAAGAGTGCCCCGGCGGTCCTACTATGTTCACACACATCACAACCTAAATATATCATCAAACTCACATAATTGACATGTTCTACATGGATTGATCTTTGTGCAACAAGTTAGAGACTATCTCTTCAAACCTAAAGGCATTCGGATTGCCTTTCATCATCAATCATAGAGTAGAAGCTAAGCTATAATATGAATTTGAAAGAACATTAAGAACAATTTACATAAGTGAGCTATTCCGCAAGACTTCATCATCAAAAATCAACTAGTCCTTAAAATATTTAATTTTTTTTCAAAAAGACTATCATAGAATCTCCTTCATTTGTCTTCTCGCTCTCTAATTGTTTTTAGAGTAGCCAACACAAGCTTCATTCCTTGTTTGGTATAAAGTGGTAAGTGTATCCAGAGCATTAAGACAAAATAATATGATGACACAAAATAATATAATTAATAGAGGAATTAAGACAAAATAATATGTGAGAAAACTTAAAAGCATTAGCGAACTCCAATAATTGAGTCCCTATTTGCTACAATTTTTCTCCCAACTAGCAATACAAATATTCCAAAGGGAAAACCACTCAGACTAGATAGATTCCTAAATAAAGAAAGAAAGATTTTAAGTAGAAACATCACTTCGAGAATACAAATTCTCCATCTCCATCTAGGAGTTCCACATCCTACAAGTGAGAGGATTACCCACATGTCTAAACACGTAGGGAGAAACAACAACATCCAAAAGGTAGTTCAAGCTTCATAGTTCTTAAGGGAAAAAGATGAATCATTCTTTTGATCAGGAATGCGTAATAATTGTTCAAGTTGATAGCCTTGAGAACTCACTTAGTAGGGATACATTTTAAGAGGACAAAAAATGCCTAATCGAGCTTCACTTTTAGGCAAACCATAGGTCTCCCAAGAGACCTTTCGATTTTACATTTTGAGAATTTCCACCCCAAAAGGAGGCTCCTCACTAAATCTATAATGTGATTTAAATGCTTTTGAATGGGAACCAAACAAGCCAATGAATAGTTCAAGCAAGGTTGAATGTAATGATTACGCACAAATATCCTATGATCAACAGAGTTTTGAAAATCGTATTGTTTGGACAATTTATCTCTATGTTTATTAAGGTTCGAATGCCAACTTTGGCTGAAACTTACATTAAATTCCATAGCATTCCCTAGTAATATGAAAGGTTCACCTTTCTTTAAAATATCATAGCCATTGTAAGTCACACAATTAGGAATATGTTCATTACAGGACCTAAAGGAGATGTTCCTATGATTATCTTTGGATCCTCTAGTAATACAAAAAGTGTTTTAGAATTCAAAAAAATTGTGATAGAAACCTCATTAGCATTTTTAAGCATATGAGTATCATCAACAAACATTTGGAGACAAAGGGGGACACAAGCACTAGGAATACAGATACCTTTAATGGAACCACTCATGTTAGTATCATTGTGTAACAAACCAAGAGCATCAATGAAAATTTCAAACAAGAGGGTGGCAAGAGGGCATCCTTTCCTTATAGATCTAAGCAATCTAAAGGGGTTGGACATAAGCCCATCCATAGAGAACATGGACACAACATTCCTAAATAACACACTAACATACTTGATGAACTTCCTACCAAGACTGATTTCATGCAAATTCTAGAGGATAAAATCCCAGTAAATACTATCAAGACCTTATCAATCAACTTAAGAGAAAGAAAAGAATTCTTGATTCATCTCCTTAACAATCCATACCCTCCCACAAAGAGATAATGGCATCAAGAATATAACTACCTATAATGAAACCTTTCTATTTCGGAAGAGTAATTTGATCCATGATAGGCCTAATTCTTCTAGCAAGGAAAGAGGAGAAGACTATATAGATAGAAGTTAAGCAACTTATAGGTCTCCAATTGCTAAGATCATCTTCACGAACTTTGTTGTCAATTAACTTAATCACTCGAGTGTTGATACCAATTGGTAGTCTTTTAGATATTTAACTTATGTCTTACTGTCCACAGAATATATTCTATGTCCTTCTTTCAATCAATCTACATTGCTATCTTGTACGTATTTTTCTTGGGATCACAGCCTAAAATTGACAGGCATTTTGTCGATCATTGGCCATTTTTGCCTATCAAAACAGGTGTTTTTTGAAATGTCCTATTGTTTTTTGAAACATCCTATCAAATGACAAGCTCCGATTGGTAATTTGCGTGTGATTTTTCATAGATCTATATATATATATATATATATATATATATATATATATATATATATATATATATATATATATATATATATATATATATATATATATATATATATATATATATATATATATATATATATATATATATATATATATATATATATATATATATATATATATATATATATATATATATATATATAATTATATATGCCTTGAATAAAGAGGTGAAAAATTCTCATATGAAAGGTAGAAACGAAATTTTTCATGTCATATGACATTTTGTCTTGGCCTTGAAATTGAGGCCATTCATGGAATTCATGCACCCATCTATCTAATCACATCAGACACGAAGTAAGCACACACTGAATATCTCATGAGGATCGCAAAATTGGGCTGGGAGTTTTGGGCTAGGAAAATTGACAAACGTAATAAGCATATGTATGAGCTCATGAGGAAGAAAAAAGCTAGGTATTTTATCCCCTTGCTTAAAAACAGTTATGCTTGATTATGCTAGTTGTATGAAGGAGAACTTGCAGGAGGCTATTAGCTTCTTTACCAATGTTTTCTCTATGCCTCCCAAGAGAGGGGAGCTTATCTGGAGTGCAAGAGCTTCCATTGCCCATAAAAGGATGGCTTGATCTCCCTCCTTGATCTCCCCCTCTCTGCTGGTGAGTTAGAGAAACCATTAATAAATTGCAACCCTGTAAGTCTCCTAGTCATGATGGTATACCTAATGAATTCTTTCAAGAGTTTAAGGAAGATTTAGTGCCCATTACTCTTTGGATCTCGCAAGAAGCCATTAGAAGAGCTTCCCTTTCTACCTTCATCAATACTAGGGTTATTAATTTGGTACACAAAAGAGGATCTAAGGATGAACTTGAAAATTGGAGACCCATCTCTTATCTGACTTCTTTGTACAAAATTTATGCTTCCACCCTTGCTAGAAGGTTAAGTCCCTTGATGGATAGTATCATCCTCCCTGAGTAAAAAGGGTTTATCAAAGGCAAATTTATTCTTAATGCTATTATTTCCATTTTGGAAGGTATTGACTTTTCCAATGAGATGAATATGGATGCTTACCTCTTCAAGATTGATTTTGACAAGGCTTATGATAGGATAGAATGGAATTTCATTCTTCAATCCCTTGATGACATAGGAGTTGGTAAGAAGTTTATTAAATTTACTAGTATTCTTTTTGGGAATGCTCACTCTAAAGTGGCTATGAAAGGTCATTTGTCCTTCCCCTTCAAGCTTTGTAGATTAATAAGACAAGGTTGTCCTTTGGCCCCTCTTCTTTTTGCCATGACTAGTGATGCTTTGGGTTGGCTTGTTAAGGAATGCATCAATCAAGGAACAATAAAAGATATAGAGATCCCTCAAGATCAGTCTCACTGATGTCTCCAAATGTTTGCTGATGATACTAACCTTGTGACGAGGGCTGATGCTTCTTCTGATTCTAACTTTCTCAAGTGTCTCAATATTTTTTGCCTAGCTAGTGGCTCTATTGTTAACCATAGTAAAACTAGTTTTTTTACTACTAATAGTGTGGTTCTTGAATGTGTTAATGCTGCAGGTTGTGATATCATAAAAAAGGTGCAATATTCAGACTCTTGGGTATTCCTATTTGCTTTGAAATCACCAATGAACAAAGATGGAGTTGGGTCCTAGATAAGTTTATAGCTAAAGTGTTCAATTGTATGGGCATGCAACCTAACATCTCTCAAAGAACTTTTGTGTTGAAACATTACATTCTTCCTTATCTGACCTATTTTTTGACTTGTTGGCAGCCTACCAAAAAAGAGGCGTCTCAAGACATTTCTCTTTGCTAGGAAATTCCTGTGGGGAGGTTCCAAAATACATAAAGTTGCTTGGAATGTTCTGTTCTATGAAGAAATCAGAGGGTGGCCTTGGTTTGATTTTCTCTACAAGGATGGCTACTCAGATGGATGCTAAATGGATCCTTAGAGTTGTCTCCTCTGATGATTTTTGGGCTTGTCTGATTAGAAGAAACTTAATAAATTTTTCTTAAAAAATAATAAGAGTTGGAATAACTTTAAACTGTGGATATTGTGACCTTTCCTACTATTTTTGTGCCGAAAGCCTTGTCTATAACTTCTCGAGAGCATGGATGATGGTCAAAGAGAATTCTAAGCTCCCTATTTCCTTTTCTAATAATCATTCCTTCTTAATGCAGAGTTCTTTATGGATAGCTTGGTTTGAAAATTTTAACAATTCCCCTTTATCTATTAGGTGGAATAAGTGTAAAAGAAATGGCTTTGTTAAATGGCAAGATCTGTATATGGATGGAAATGTGATTGAAGACAAGTATATAATGGATATTGATTTTTTGTCCTTGTCATGTAAACAGATAATCAAGGAGAAGAAACTCAAACTGCTAGAAAAGTTGGAAAGCAAACTTTGGGAGTAGAATGTCACTATTTCTGGAGTGGCTCAGGATATGTACTCTAACTACAAAAGATCTTACATTAGCATAAGGGAAATTAAGTGGAACCTTTCTTGGTCTTCTCATCAATGGAGATATAGATTCCATAGCACTTGGTCTTTCCCTATTTCCAATAAGCAATCTTGCTTGATGTGGCTGATTCCTCATAAAGGAATGTGGACAGGTAGCAAAGCTAGACAGTATAAAATTGATGTAGGTTTGTGCCATCACTATGGAATGGAAGAGGATATGGAGCATCTCTTTTTCAAGTGCAAGGTTACAACAAGATTCTACAGTGCCATTTTTTTGTACTGCAAATGTGTAGGATTGAAGATACCAAGCCATAAAGAGGTCCTTATTGGAGAACCCAGTAAGATGGATTTTGTTCTGTGACAAATGCTAAGGGCCCACATTCTTTGGTCAATTTGGAAATCAGAATTAATAGGATCTTTGACAAAAACTATTAAGATAATCTTTTCTCTTGTTTGGTGGGAATAACAAGATTACTGAACTACTGCATGAAGACTATTAAAAGTGCCCCTTTTGTGGAAACTAACACAATTGTGATCATTAAAAATTATCCTTGTAATTCTCGGAGAGTCAAAATCCTACAGATGCACTCAAAGACTAGAGATAGTATAATCAAATTTCTAAACTTGTATATTGAGGGATTTATGATGTAGCAGTTTGATGTATCTTGTATGATTGGGCCTTTTTATCCCCCCTGATTGAGGCCCTTTGCCTTGTTGGTGGTCTTCCATTTTATTGGGAGACTTTTTGTAATTTGCCTTGACTTGCATCAATTTTATACTTTATGCTTTTGCTCAAAAAAAAAATCACATCAGACACGACTTTATGGCCTTAAAACAGTTAAAGAACTTTATAGTCTAGCTTTGGAAGTTGGTAGGATAGGCTTAGCAGCTCCAGATCATCGCCGACAAGTTAGCCCGTGGCCACAATCAAATTTTTTTTTTCAATAAAAGGAAGTTCGGCCTTAGCCTATTCTCTCGGACTTTAATTAAAGTAAAGAAGAAAAGTTACAATTGAGTGAGACTAGTGCCCATGGGACCCCCCAAATCCCACAATGCAGGGGACGAGTTCAAAATTATGTAGCCCTGTATAGGTGCTTTCATGTCATACAAGTTCAACAATGCACATGCCTGACATTGAATTCCTCTATTACTCAAAACTAAAAGAAAAGCGAAACGCAAATTTATTGTATAATAGTATTCTGTATGTAAGCAAGCACTCAATGCTCATTCATTTGACGCACCTTCGTCTCGGTTACCGAATGTGTTGCATCATTGCATGTCGAGGTTATAATTGATTATAGATGTCAGAAAAGTGGAATGCAATCATTGTATGTAAGCAAGCACTCAATGCTCATTCATTTGACGCACCTTCGTCTCGGTTACCGAATGTGTTGCATCATTGCATGTCGAGGTTATAATTGATTATAGATGTCAGAAAAGCGGAATGCAATCATGCGAATGGATAGAAGGGAGAAAGTTCTCTGTACTTGAAGCTTCGACGCGGTCATGTACAACCGTTTCTTCCTTCTTCCGACTCCCGAGGTTCCTACATGTCCATGTTACGATACCTTATTCATCATAAACGACAAAGAAGTGCCAGAACACCATTGAAATGCATGTCCTGTCTGCGTGTCTGTGTGCGCCCGTGGCATGTGTCTGAACGTCTATCAGGCATTCAGGCATCATCCACTTAATGCAGCACAATTTGCTATCGTCAAGATCTTCGGTCAGGATCTTCCTTGCTTGGAGGGCCACAAATGGAGCAATGGTAAGAAGCTATCCAGAATCCCCAACTTCAAAGAGGATTTAGATGCTCACCACACCCTTAACAAGAGATGGTGCCTTTCTTGGACCAAACTTCGGTGGGAGCTAAAATTCATGTCTATTTGGCACCCCCTAATTGAGGTCAAAAAGTATGTTCTCATGTGGCAGATCTTGCATAAAGGTATCTGGACTAATGCAAGGGCTAACAAAATCTGTGGTGTGCCGCCATGGTGCAAGCGTTGCCATCGGTGCATCGAAGATTTAGCTCACCTGTTCTTCGACTGCCCCAAGTCCCATGTTATATGGCATTACGTGACCCGAGTATTGAGACTCACGAGTCAAATCAACTGGCAACAAGTGATGTTGGGTGAGGCGATCGGCTGCTCATCGAGGTTGTGGAATGCCATCAGAGGTGAGGCTCTCTGGAAGATTTGGAGGGAGCGCTGTGCTGTCAATTTTGGCCAAACTCCTAAGGAATGGTCGATCGAGAAATCCTTGTTTCTCCTAGGTAAAAGAATCTCCCAAGTCAAGAGATCGCCACCGTTTAGACATCACTGTATTTATCTCCTCGAAAACAACAAGTTGAAACCCAAATGGGTCCCACATGAGGGTGATGATAATTTTATCCGCCTCATTTGTAATGCCCTGTAGCTTGCCATACTCCTCCCTTGCATTGTGGGATTTGGGGGGTCCCATGGGCACTAGTCCCATTCACTTGTAACTTTTTCTCTTTATTATAATTAAAGTCCGGGAGATTAGGCTAAGGCCGAACTTCCTTTATTTAAAAAAAAAAAAAAGATCTTTTGCCATAGTCCTCTTCTGCATTGTGGGATTTGGGGGTCCCATGGGCACTAGTCTCATTCACTTGTAACTTTTTTTCTTTATTTTAATTAAAGTCCGGGAGATTAGGCTAAGGTCGAACTCCCTTTTATTAAAAAAAAAAAGATCTTTTGATGGGCAAGTGCTTGGTTGGAACTTGGCATCCCCTCATAGAGATTTTCAACTGGGGAATCTAAAGACAAGCAATGTCATCGCAGCATCTAGGTCGCTGCACTCTGAAACCCTATGCAAGAGTGGTCAATCAAGAAGTCGTTGTTCTTTTTTGGCAATAGAATATCCAACTATAAGTGGTCCTCACTCTTTAGGCATCGAGAACAAGCTTAAATCCAAGTGGGCCCCGCATGAGGGGATGAGAGGCTGATTAACCTCCTTTGTAACACTTTTTAGATCAGCAAGTTTTGCCCCTACTTTGTGGGGTTTGGGGGTCCAAAGGGTGGTAGTCCCATTCACTTGTAACTTTTCCCTATTTATTTAAGGTCTGGGAGAGTAGGCCAAGGTCAAACTTCCCTTTTCTTAAAATAACAATCTTCTGATAGGTGATTCCAAGAGGTTCGAGTTTAGTTTGCTCCATATGGAAGAGTTCTAAGAAGGTGAAAGAGTTTGTCAAGATCAATAAAGATTGGAAATATGGAGTCGATAGAAGAAAAAATGGTTTGATATGGTTCCTATCGAGCGCATCAGAGGTGTTGAGTATTATAACCTCCAAAAACCTAGGTTTTTGTATGTGGGAACACCTCTAGAGTCAAGAAATATACCAATGGATTAGATTTGAGGACACTCACTTGGCTAGGAGAGTAGGCTATAAAGAATGGTACCAATTGCGGAGTAGATTGAATGCTTGGGATTCCTAGAGAACTCGCCTCCTTATTGGGCATAACTCCCCTCAACTTGAGGGTCTTAGATGGCACAATGGCAATAGTCTTGAAAAAAACAATTGAGATTCAAGAATAATATGAGCTTTTATGTCATGCTTAATAGGAGATGGTGCCTCGATTGGTCGAGTTTTAGGTGGGATTTTAAGTTCCAATCCGTTTGACATCCCCTGATCAAGGTAACAAAATCAGTTTTTATGTGGCAAATTCTCCATCATGGAATTTTCACCAATGAAAAAGCAAAAAAAAAATTGTAGAGCCCTGTTGTGGTGCAAATGATGCCTTGATGACAATGTGAACTTGGGACACCTCTTTTTTCATGCCCCAAGTCAATGATGGTCTGACGGGCTCTACAAATAATCATGTTGTTGTACGGACAAATAAACTAAAAGCAAGCATAATTTGGTGAAGCAAACGATTGTTCCTCAACATTGTGGAATGCTATTAGAGGTGAGACCCTCAAGAAGATCTGAAAATAGAGGTGTGCTACTAACTTTGGTAGGCCTCCTAAAGAATGATTGATTGAAAAATCTCGTTTCCTTTTGGGCAAAAGAATTTTCAATTGTAAGAAGCCCCTCCCCCTCCCCCCCCAACCTTTAAAACATCGTAGAATGTTTCTCCTCAAGAGCAACAAGAGAAAACACAATTCGGCACCCCTAAGGGTGATGGAAGGGTTAGTTAAAAGATTAAACAAAGGTACAAAAGTGTGTGTAAAACTCCATGATATGTAATACAATGTTTTCACCATAAACAAAGGTAAGAAAGTGTGTGTAAAACTCCATGATATGTAGACAAACCCCTATGAGCGTACTTATACCGCAAGCTTCTAAGAATTCTATCGTTGCATGTACTACCGTCTCCGTCTCACAAACTGCGTGCATATCTATGTTACCATGTATACTTCAAAGCTTCTAAGAAGTCTATTGTTGCATGTACTACGGTCTCCCTCTCACAAACACATGCATGTCCATGTATTCAAATGCATTGCCTCTTTCTGGGTTGTGTGCATGTGTCACCATAAGCGGAAGTACAACAGTGTGTGTAAAGCTACATGTATGTATGTTATCCATCATCCAGACAGTCGTCCCCATCAATGGAGTGCTAATTCCTAGATAGACATAGAAATCTCTACGTATGTACGTGCATACATACACTCCAAGGTACATGTGTATATGTTATCCATCATCCAAGCAGTCGCCCCCATCAACGGAGTGCTACTTCTTACATAGAGATAGAAATCTCTACGTCTGTACGTGCGTACATACACTCCAGGCATCAAAGAAGTGCACTGTGCTACTTCTTACTTCTTACATAGAGGTAGAAACCTCTATACGTCTGTACGTGCCTACATACACTCCAGGCTCGGTCTAGATTTGGCAAGCAGGAGAAAATGTCGTACGGCAAGCGCGTATGACTGTCTTGGGCTAGCGAAACCCTAGCACGGTTGTCTCTGTCTTGCTCTGTTAAGCACGAAGTCCCTTCGTACCCCCCGCGAGGGGGGTCCTCTCTAGCGAAGCCCCTTGTTCAATGGCACTGCATGAAGCACTGAGGGATGGCTTGGCCGGCTCCTCTTTACTGCAGAGCGGGCAGATTGGTGTCCTCCATTCTGTGTTGAACCCGACCTTCGAATCCGCCAACGGGAGGCTCATGACACTAAATGCGAAAGAAATGTTGTCTGCAAATCTGGAGCAGCAGGTAAATCTGAACCACTCTCTCTTTCAGCAGAAGCAACCCGGTTTTACGTATGCGAATGTGGTGAACTCTCAGCCTGGACCCTTCTCTATGTTCAACTCTCAAGCTATTCCTAGTATGCCCTCTTCTTTTACTGTGAATAAAGGAAATAAGGGTAAAGAAAAGGTTGAAGGTGATGACAGAGAAATGAGGGATGAGGCAAGGCCTTGCCCTAAACATGCTATCAACTTGGAACCTGAGATAGAAGATAGAGATGACTGTACCCTTGTCATTGAGTCTACCTCTCTTGACAACTGGAACAATCATCTAACCGAGAAAGTTGTTATAGTTCTCTGCCATGGAGCTAGACCCGCTCAAGAAAATCTTAAAAGTTGGATGAGAACTAACTGGGAAAGTCGTGGCTTATTTGTTAAGCATATTCAGTATTTGCCCAATAATTACTTTTTGTTTTTCTTTGAGGATGCTCACAATGCTATGGAGGTGATTGCAGAAGGACACGGATTATCAGGAATACTCCAATATCATTCTTCAAATGGTTTCCTGGATTTAACCCAAGGGGGGCCAAACCCACTAAAGTGCCCGCGTGGATTGAATTTCCTGACCTACCAGTTGAATTCTATCCCTGGATTGAGCAGCTAGGTAATCTGGTTGGCAAAGTGTTGGGTCAAAAACCAAGAAATGGGTGTAATCCTAAATGGGATCCCCAATTGCTAATTGAAGTTGATACATCTAAGAGTGTTAAGCCTTTACTTATTCTTAAAAATTCTAAAGGCTGCAAATTACATGAACAAAAAGTTTTTATAAGAATCTTCCTAATGCTTGTTTTCATTGTTGTCAACAGGGACACTTGACTAAAGATTGCCCAAAGTTGGGACCTAGTCAGATAAAAGTAAATAAAGGTGAGTCCTCCACAAAGCAGGTGCCAAATAATCTTAAGGCAGAAGCTAATAAGGAAGAACACTGGGGGAGAAAAGTCCCCACCCCTAACAGAAGGAAGCCAGCAAATACTGGACTGAAACCTGAAGTTCTAATAAAGAAAATTAGTAACCCTTTTCAAGTTCTAGAAGAGCACAATGATCCTTCAAATAATGGTTACAATCAAACAAATCCTGGTAGGTTTGATGCTAATACTGGTGACTGTCGAGGGGACGAGAATGGGTGGACTGTGGTTGGTAACAAGGGTAGCCTTCAATCGTGCTCCCCAAGTAATGGTAAATCCTGTGATACTTTATCTTCAGATGATGATGGTGTTAACATTATGTTGACTACAGATGACACATTCAGTGAACAACTGAACAAAAATGATGAGGAAAATTTTTTGCAGGAGGAAACAGGTTTCCCACTTGATACTGATGTGTCTATGTCTTTTGATAGATCAGTAACCCCTGTACCTAAAGATAAGGTTAAGCCTAAAAGAAAGGAGGCTATCAAAACCTCCAACTCGGCGGTCAAGCCTCTGAAGAACCATAAGAAGTGAGATTGACTAGGAAGTATTTCTCTTTCTGTCTTTATGGATAAAATATCTATCTTGTCTTTAAATACTAAAGGAATCACTGATCCTACTAGATGCAAAGTAATCAATAACTGGCTTAGAGACTCCTCCTTTTTGCCTGACTTTATTTGTTTACAGGAATTAAAAGTGGGTGGGTTCCAGTTGAACTCTAATCTGCAGATTGTCTCCAATAATACTACCTGGTATCACACTAAGCACTGTGGTAAGGGTGGAGCTGCCATTGGTATAAATTCTAACCTTGAGCACCTTGTGGTTGAAGTGTTGTATAGTGACTCTAATGAGTGGGTTGCTTTGAAGTGTAAGGAACCTTTTTCCTCTACAATTATTAGTGTTTATGCTGCCAATAATTCCTTGGATAGATCTAGATGTTGGGAGGAAATTGGTAAGCTGAATGGTGACATTATTCTAACAGGTAATTTCAATATGGTCACTAACTCCTCTAATAGAACTTGTAATAGCAATAATATTCTTGCGGGAAATGAAAAAAACTGTTGGTTTGATATGGTTAACTCTCACAACTTGTTTGATGTCTCTATCAATACTGGGCATACTTGGTGTAATAAGAGTAACCTTAACAAGTTGGCTGCTAGACTTGATAGATTTTACATGAACTCCAATAGGATTCAGGATCTGTGGAATAGTTCTTGTTCTGTTGATCCCTCCTTACAGCTGTCTGACCATGCTCCGCTTATTGTCAAGCTTTTTGGCAACAACCCTAATTACAGGGCTGGATGGCCTCACATTGATATGTCTCTTATTAGATTACCTATTGTGAAAGAAGAAATTTCTAAAACCTTTTAGAAGCACTTTGTTGTGGGATGTTCCCCATTTAAAGCCTGGGAAGAAGCTATCAGAGATATTCTTAGGATTCTTACCCATTACAAGAAGAAGGCCAAGGAATTTAGGTATAAAAGAAGGATGATGATGATTAAGGAGATAGACAAGATAGAGAACTTCAACATTCCCTCCTCTGATAAGAATCAGAGAATCCTTGAACTTCAGCATAAGGTGAGGTATGAAGATTATCTTCTTGCTTGTGGTGCCCTTGCCACATCTAGAGAGTTTTGGGCTGGAAAAGTGGACAAACCCAACAAAAACATGTTTGAGATATTGAGAAAAAAAAAAGCTAAAGATTTCATTCCTATGATTAAGAAAAGTAATGGTGATGTTGCTTCTTGTATGAAAGAGAACCTGGAGGAAGCTATTTGCTTCTTTACCAATGTTTTCTCTGTACCTCCCAAGAGAGGGGAGCACATCTGGAGTGCAAGAGCTGCCATTTGCTCAGTGTAGGAAGAAAATGGTTCCTCCTAGCTTGGTCTCCCTCCTGGATCTCCCCCTCTCTGCTGGTGAGATTAGAGAAACCATTAGTAAATTGAGGCCTGGCAAGTCTCCTGGTCATGATGGCATACCTAATGAATTCTTTCAAGTTTTTAAAGATGAGCTTGTGCCCATTATTCTCTAGATCTGGCAAGAAGCCATAAGAAGAGGATCCCTTTCTACCTTCATCAACACTGGAGTGATCAAGTTGATTCATAAAAGAGGAAATAAGGATGATCTCAACAATTGGAGACCTATCTCTTGTCTGACCTCTTTATACAAAATTTATGCTGCCTCTCTGGCTAGAAGATTGAGTCCCCTGATGGATAGTATCATTCTCCCTGAACAAAAAGGTTTTATCTCTGGTAGGTACATCCTTGAACAAAAAGGTTTTATCAAAGACAAAAGGAATAAGTTGTTGACTTTCTTGGAGAATCACCTTTGGGCGAAGTCTGTCTCGTTGTCTGATGTGGCTCAAGACATATTTCTGTGCTACAAAAGGACTCGGGAAAGTATCAGACTGATCACTGATAGTCTGAACAAGAAGTGGAATCTGGCTTGGTCAGCTCATTAGTGGAGATACAGATTCCGGTGCAATTGGTCCCTCCCTATTGATAACAAGCATTCCTGCTTAATGTGGCTGATTTTACATAAGGGTATTTGGACAGGCAGCAAAGCTAGAGATTATAAAATTGATGCTGGATTGTGTCATCATTGTGGTCATAAAGAGGACCTTGAGCATCTTTTTTTCAAATGCAAGGTTTCCTCAAGATTTTGGAAGGTCATCTACCTGTACTGCAGCACGTTTGGGCTAAGATCTCCTGGTACCAGAGAACTTCTTATTGGTGAAGCCAACAAGATGGACATTGTCCTTTGGCAGCTGATTAGGGCTCATATTCTCTGGTCTATTTGGAAGAATAGAAAGAGTAAAATTTATGACAAAAAAAACAAAGACTATTTCTTTTCTTGTTTGATGGGGATAAAGAGACTTCTGTCCCTCTGTATGAAATCTCCTCCCAATGGTCATAGTGATGAGGCTAATCCTTTTCTGATTCTTAAGAAGTATCCTTGTAATGTTTGGAGAGAAAAATTGTTACAGATCCCTTCCTTGACTAGAGTCAACATGTATCACTTTATTAATCTGTACATTGCAAGCTTGATGTAGCTTGGTGAGGTTTTCCCCCTGAGTGCTGCCCTCCTCCTCGGAGGCCTTTTGTAATCCTTCTTTTCCACATCAATTTTATTTTCTTAAAAAGCCTGCTTTTGACAGACGAGATGGCCCCCTTAAGAGGCAAAATTATGTGTAAGAGATGACAAGCAAAGTATCAAACTCCGCCTGTCGTTTGAAAAGATGGCAGGAGGTTTCAGAAAACACCTGTTTGTGACAGCTAAAATGGGTCTGGACAGACAAAATGCCCGTCAAATTTATTCGTTGTCCAGGCTTTCTAAGCAGCCGTTCATTGTATCCACTACCTGGATACAAAGTTCAAAGTAGAAAGCTCTACGTGCGTACATGTACTGATGCAGACATTCATTGAATGCAATATCTATCCTGATATACAACTGCTTACAGTGTTACACGTCCATATTTCCAAGCCTTTCTTCATCACAAGCGACAAACAAGTACCAAAACATCATTGAGCTGCATCGGGTAAAGAATCAAGTACCAAAACATCATTGAGCTGCATCGGGTAAAGAATCTTTTGTATGTATGTGTGTGCGCCTCTTGCAAGTTCATTGTTCATACATGTTTTTCAAGCACTTGCAGGGAGCATCCAGTGATTTCGGGTACTACATCTAAGTAACATCTTACTAAAAGCGGTTTTCATGCTCATGCTAGTGTAGATGTAGCCTTCATGCTCAAGGACAGTAGGAAATGTGTATAAAGTACAAAGAGAGATAGAATTCCTCCAGCTAGAGAAACTCTTTGTATGCTGCTAAGAGACTTGATATGGCTCTGTGGCTATTGCCCTTTGCACAGATTGTACATTCCTCCATTAATTAACTTTCTTGTTTTCTCGAGAAAAATAATAACGAAGTACCATTTCATACCCCTATAGCTATTTGCACGTCCATATTACTCTGCCTATATGTATCGTAAATGACAAAAAAAAAAGTAAAAAAATATATATATATAGCCATCATAACAAATGTACATAGATGGTGGAGTTTTTTGAAAGATAAATATTAATGATAAAATATTGTTTTCTTTTTCTCTCAAAACGTTTATTAGACAAGGCTGTACCTCCAAAAACACTTTAGCACACTAAAAGAGTTGAAAGGAGCTACTCTTAATTCTTTTAAGTTGACTTTGACAAAGCCTATAATAGAATTGAGTGGGATATCATCTTACAGTCTCTATATGGCAATGGGTTAGGGAGAAACTTCATCAGGTATACTAGAACCTTGTTTGGGACTCCCTTCTCTAAAGTGGCCATAAATGGTACTTTAACCAAACCTTTCAACCTTTATAGATCAATTAGACATGGATGCCCCCTCCTTTTTGCTATTGCCAATGATTCTTTAGGTTGCCTGGTGAAAGATGCTATTAGCATAGGAACGATCAATGGCATAAACATTCCTAATTCTACCTCTTAACTTGGTCCTCAAATTATTGCTCATAACACGAATATGTGCACTAATGCTGATGATTTTTTTGTTGCCACATTTTTGGATTGTCTTCATACCTTTTGTTTATCTAGTGGCTCTATGGTTAATCACAAGAACATTGGGTTCATTCCCTCTAATAATGTCATTCTTAATCGTGCCACTAATATTGGATGTGATATCTTGAAAGAAGGAGATGTATTGAGGCTCCTTGGAATTTCTATGGGTTTTAATGTTTCCTTTCAGCATAGATGGGACCGGATCCTTCAAAATTTCAAGACGAAGCTCTTGAGGTGGTATACTAGTAATACATCTCTTTCGCATGGAAATTTTATCTTAAATCATTATGTTTTGCCTTGTATGTCCTATTTTTTATCTTGTTGGTTACCAAATAAAAAGAAACTTTCTCAGGTAATCTCTTTAGCCAAGAGGTTTTTATGGCGTGGAAATAAACATGCCAACAAAATCCCCAAAGTTTCCTTGTCCAGGTGTTGCATACATAAAAAGGAAGGTGGAATTTGTATCATTTGCCTTGTGAAGATGAGAGATAACCTTATAGCAAAATGGGTTTTAAGAAGTTTATATTCTAAAGATTTATGGGCCCTTATTGTTAGAAGGAAGGTGAATTTGTTTACTATGAAAGCTTACAGATGTTGAAATAATAATCATCAGTGAGATGTTATTGTATACCCTCTATTGGCCTGTTGGTAGTGATCTTACCAAAAGAATGTGGCAAGCTTGGATGAAAGTGATGGCTCACTATTCTCCTAACCCTGACTTTACTAAAAACATAATATTTTTCATACAAGAATCACCCTGGAATGGTTGGATAGCTAGGTGATTATTCTCAAGCTTCCATAACAGAACACAAGTATTACAAAAATGGCATTAGAACTTGGAACGCCTTCCTACATGACGATGAAAATGGCTTGGCTTCTTCTCTCGTTTCACAGGTACTTACAAATTTCTTTTTGCATTTGCCATAAACTGTGCTAGAGTGGCATCCTCTTGTACATGAACACCTACAACCTTTGTTGGGGATCCACACATGTCAGAATCTGATGCTGGGTTACAATAGTTTTTCTTCGAGGAGGTTTCATTTGTAGCATTCATTTTAAGAACATCTCTATTTGGACTCTGATTAGGATCAAAAGTTGTATTCTGCAGATGAGCTTTGTTTCAACAAACAATGGGATCATTATCAACTACAGAGTTGTGACTAGCTAGATGAATATCTGAGCTACTAACTGGATCGAGAACATTCTCAATCATTCCGTCTAGCCCACTATGAAAGTCAATGCCTATGGACTCCGCATCATGCATGTTGTCAATTGGACAAGGATCCACACTAGCATCCATTGTAGACGGTGTTTCGAGGAAGGATAGAATATTTTCTTTCTCTTTCAATGATGAAGATTGGGCATACGTCTTACTTTTAGCAAATGGTGTATGTCCAACATTCTCACTTGTCCCAAGCTCCATATCGTATGCAGCATCAACATTGTTGGTAATTGTTCCTATTGAGGTACGAGCAACTTCTTAGCACAATGAAACCAACCAGATAAGTGTTCCACTAGAGGGTTAAAGAGTAAGAAAGAGATAGTTGATGGATGACTTATTGCAAACAACTAACAAAAATCTAGATCCTTAGTAATCACGAATTAGTAAAAAGCTAATTAGTAATAGCTAACTACTAACAAGTATCGAACAATCAGCTACTTAGTAATAGCTAATTTGTAACAAGCTAATTATGAACAACTAACCAAGAACTAGTTACTTCGTAATACCTACTTAATAACAAGCTAATTAGTAATAGCTAATTTGTAATAGCAAATTAATAATAGTTAATTAGTAATAGATAATTAGTAATAGCTAATTAGTAATAGCTAATTAGTACTAGCTAATTTGTAATAGCTAATTTGCCATAGCTAATTAGTAATAGCTAATTCGTAATAGCTAATCATTAATATATAATCAGTAATAGCTAATTAGTAATGGCTTCTTATTAATAGCTAATCAGTAATATCTACTTATTAATTGATAGGTTGTAATAGCTAATTCGTAATAGCTAATTTGTAATAGCTAACTCATACTAGCTAATTTGTAATAGCTAATCAGTAATAGCTAACTAGTGATAGCTAATTCCTAATAGCTAATTCATAATAGTTAATTTCTAATAGCTAATGTAGTAATAGCTAATCAGTAATAGCTAATTAATAATCAAGACTTAGTAACAAGATAATTAGTAATAGCTAACTACTAACAACTATCAAACAATTAGCTACTTAGTAATAGCTAATTAGTAACAAGCTAATTCGTAATAGCTAATTACAAACAACTAACCAAGAACTAGTTACTTTGTAATAGCTACTTAGTAACAAGCTAAATAGTAATGGCTAATTCGTAATATCAAATTAATAATACCTAATTAGTAATAGCTAGTTAGTAATAGCTAATTTGTAATAGCTAATTCATAATAGCTAATTTGTAATAGATAATTCATAATAGTTAATTCATAATAGCTAATCAATAATAGCTATTCATTAATAGCTAATCATTAATAGCTCATTAGTAACAAGCTAATTAGTAGTAATGAATCAATAATAGCTAATTAGTAATAGCTAATTCATAATAGCTAATAAGTAATAGCTACTTAGTAGTAGCTGATTACTAACAAGCTAAATATTAATTTGTTATAGCTGATTCATAATAGCTAATTAGTAATAGGTGATGAGTAACAAGCTAATTAATATTAACTTACTAATAAGCTAACTAAGAACTAGCTACTTAGTAATATCTACTTAGTATATAAATTATCTACTTAGTTATAGCTACTTAGTAATAGCTACTTAGTAATAGCTACTTAGTAATAGCTACTTAGTAATAGCTACTTAGTAATAGTTACTTAGTAATAGCTACTTAATAATAGCTAATTATTAATAGCTAATTGGTAGCAAACTAATATATTAATAACTATTTCTAATAGCTAACTAGCGACCAGCTACTTAGTAATAGCTAATTGGTACATAAGTAGTAACATATACAAAGAATGATGTAGGACTATACAATGATGTACAGGAAGAGTCCAGATCTCAACCCATACGGATTAGCCTATACCAACTGCCTTGAACAAGGTGTATCCATGCACCTCAAAGTGCTCTAGACTCATATCGATAAGAGTCGAGATCACATACGACTGATGCAAGAACTCATGAAGTTCCTGCAAAGCTCCCACTCACTCTATGCCTGTGTCAATCATCGAACGATTGAAAACTCCAAGTGCAAATGCTCCAATAGCAACTGCAATGTCTGGTGTCAAGCATAACAACTCATACATTAGACTCCCGAATGCTGACGAAACTTGTGCTATCCTGGCTAACCTAAGTATATCAGCCATGCTTGTATAAATTTTCGGATCTCAAAATGGTCTTTGCCCTGCAAGTTATAGCTCCTCCTCGGAACGCTAGCACTAGACCCTGATCCACCGGATGTGCCTGAGCCCTCTGATGCCATGATCGTAGAGAACTGAATAGAATGATAATGGAGCTAGAAGAGTCCAAACACCAACAAATAAGTGTATCAAGGAGTAAATCGACCACTATATAGTTGACTAAACCAGAAATCTGGAAAAATTTTGCCAGAGTATCCTCTGCAAAATTAGCATATGACCAGTGTCAAAGTATCATAAAACTGCAAGTACTAACATGTCTACCTGCATAGTGAATCACTGACTCCACTGCATATAATCAGTTACCCAATAGAAGCCAACTAGGCTTATCGAGCACCTATGAACAACTATCATACATCTCCTATGGCGAGGCTGGGTAAGTCTTCCACTTGCATCACCGAAGAGACCCTGACATCTGGGTGTCTCCCAGTTAAGAAAACCTCACCACGACCCTCTTTATCAAAACGTAAAAGGCTTTATGCAAAGAACGTAACCACTATATCAATGCCCACATGGACGTACATAAGCGGTATCCACAGAAGCGTACATGGTGTGTATGTGCTCAATATATGCAGTAAAATGACACTGAAAGGCTGAATACACAGCCCAAAAAAACTAGCCAATAACACCTGCAAGTGTTTGTCAACTCTGATGTTTTAGGCTTTAAAAACCTGCATAAATTTGCAGCGACTGCTCCCACCAAAATTGAAAACCCCTCGAGAAACTTGTAGTTTTACGAGTGTGGCTGAAAATACAGCCCCAAAGGTTGATATTTATTGTCTGAGAAGTACAAGGAACACTCTTCTTGATGTTCTTGGACCTGTGTGAAGAGAACTACGTGCGAAAGTACTCCAAAATGGCTCCAAAAACACCCCAAAATTGCTTCAGAAATAGGCTTTAAAAGCAAAAATGAAGCTTTGAGGGACCAAAACTTGTTCAAGGTAATGTCAACCTTAGTCTTTCCCCTTCTTCAAACACCACAAGAGTGTAGCTTAGTGGCAAGAGATTGCCACGGTTAAGCGAGCTCTGGGGGGAACAGTACTGGGATGGATGACCTCCCGGGAAGTACCGGGAATCTCTATATTCCTTGATCATTGAGGTCCTCCCTCGCGTGCAGCCAACGGCGCCAACGGTGACTTCGGTGACTCGGATGACAAGGTATGCCAAGGTCTATGCCTTGGTCGCCGTCTTAGTCGAAAGCCTGGGGGGGGGGGGTGCTCGCTTCGCTCGCACAAAAGGAACAAAGCTTTTCGCCTCGAACTGCTCTGATACCAGTGAAGTATTTCGATGGCGTGCACCACACTGCACTCTCCTTCTCGAGAGCTCCACGACGATATGCTCGGAGTAGAAAACCGAGCTCCTGATGCCACACATAGTACTCCGCACAGATGTTGTAGATATACGCAGAAAACACAGTACACAGGGAGCACGAAGATAGACTTCTTAGGTCTTACAAATGCGATCGAACTTACAGTCTGTGACTGACCAGGCCACTATATGTTTTATTAAAGAACATATACAAAGAAGTGTCCGGTGGCCATTTGGCCTTTCACATGGACACTAACGGTAACATGCCCAATCTTAGCACCTCTGACAAGCATAAGTTGTCCCAACTGCAACTGAAAATGATGCTCACCAAGGGATGCATAACATCTGCTCTCCTATAACTGGCTAACTGAAATCAAGCTCATAGGGAATGAAGGAACATAGCATACATGTCTGAGCATAAGTGATGCTCCACTAGGTATTATAAGGCATACATATCCTGCACCCTCAATGTCATATGTCATACCATTAGGCAACTACACACATCCATGACTCTCACCTAAGAATTGACAAAACCACTCACGATGTGGAGTAACATGAAAATTGGCTAATGCATCAAGCAACCAAGCCATATATGTGCTATCCAATGAACAAGAGAAATCTTGAGATGAACCATAGAAGAAAGTGATATCACCATCACTGGCATAATTAACTGCCATAGACTCTCCTAAAATTAGTACCTGATCTACATCACATGCATATCTCTGACGTCGTTGTCGCATCCGCCTGAAGCAATGTCGTCCAATATGGCCCTCATGACCACAATGCCAACATCGAAGTTGTCGATGTGATCTATGTCTCACATGAGTCAATGGACTCGCGTACATATCATGTAGTCTCTGCCATAATGCACACTCGTCTCCTCATACATAACAGAATCATATATAGAATCCATAAGCTGTAATCAGATAGTTGAGTTGGCCAATGCATCCATATCCATCCATACGTGGTCGGGTATGTCACGAAGCCTTTGTGCATCTCTATGCACATACATGTGTAACCCTGCACGAACCAATGTATGCCACATCTGAGCTTTCCATCTGGGAAAGACAGTGCCATCAAATCCAAAAGACACCATACTGACAATCCAACAAACTAGAACTGTAACAAGAGACTAGAAACACCTAAATATCCATATCCATAACTCACATCATAAATATCTCACTGAAGAAGAAACCATGTGAACAACCTATCACATAAACATGCATCTAGAATGCACATAAAACCATAAGCATAAACTTGCTCACCAAGTCTCCAAAGTGATAAAATAGATGTGAAAGAATCCTAGGAAAAATTCGATAGAGTATCCCCTGCAAACTGAGAAATCAAACAAGATAACCAATAACCAAAGAACAATGAGTAATCTATCACCACCTGTCATTGATCTAATCAAAGATAATGGCAAATACGTGTGCCAAAAAACTAATGGCAACACATGCCAACACAATGATGATGTATCTCCCACTCAAAAATGAATCCTGCAAGATGGTGCAACCTATCACTAACAATCTATGACCAAGTCCAAGTAAATGGAGATCAACAATGATCCAAATCTATCACACAAGCTTCAAGATCCACTAGAGTTCTCTTCTAGCATAAAAGCTGTCAAAATTTCGGCAGCATCTCCTCTGTAAAATGGACTCTGAACCAAATAAACCATGTGGGAATCACCATCCACATATGCCAAGAATCACACTGGCAAATAGATATCAATGAAGGTGACAAATGAGTATACAACTGAGGCTCCAATCTAGATTATGTACCTACAAACAAAAAAAAGATACAAGTACCAACCAAGATCCACAATGAACTCTCACATAATTGTATGCAATCGGTAACTAAATCCATAACCAAGTGGCATAAGCAAGATGTAGACCACAATGCCACTATACATCCATGATCGAACTCATGATGACACAAACCTAAGAAAAAAGTATACAACAATGTCATCTTACATGCCAAACACATGACAAGATCACGCTCTACTCTCATATGGAGGAGCTACCACAATGATCATGAATATACAATGCCTTCAAGCTCTAAGAATAAGAGCTTGCACACGCAAAATTCTCTCTTGAAGAAGTTCCAAAGCAAATTCAACCCCAAGTGCAATTAGGGTTCTTGTAGCAAAAATGTGTTGCTCTGTGTGTTGTTGTTTTAGAGGTGCTAACCTCTAAATCTAAACTTTTACTCTTCAGCGAACTTCAATATCTAATTCTTGGCTACGTAACGAGATAAAAAACACCTCAATCAAGGGTGCATAGCTCAAGATATGCACAAAACAAGCAACTACTGTCAATTTCACTTTCACTTGCAACACTTTTGCTCTGTGTTCTGCACTTTCGGCGACCTAACACTGAGAATTTGAGTCTGAGTTCTTCTACAAAATTGTATCCATCTTTCAAAGCTACACACAGCAAGTGGAATCATTGCATTTCAAGCTGTAAAACTCAAGTTATGATCCAAAAAGTGACCTGGTATGTTACTGAATGTAGATTCACCTTCTACAATAGTCTGTGTTTTTTGAATTTTTGGCACTCTTAAAGTTCAAACGAGGTTCTGTGCCCTTCTGTGAAGTTGTAGGCCTCTGGATTTGGTACACATAGAACTTTAAAATGCATCAATCCGAGTTTCTTAACTTGCATTATGAGCGAAATACTAAACATCTATCAAGAGATGCCGACCTGCACTTCTACCCCTTTTGACCTAAGCTTCCATTGAAGCTTCTTGCACACCAGCCTTCAACATGCTTTGATACCAATGAAGGTCTTTGGTGTGTAGAACAAGAGGAGAAAGGAGGATATGGAGGGAGAGAGAAGATAGGAGAGACGTGCGGACATGCGTGGGAGCCTCAAAACCCACATATAATGATCTCTCTTGAGGCAATGCTCTATATATCGTGTATATATATGAATATGGGGGTAAGATCACATGACCCTTACATCCCCAACACAAGTTATCGAGAATCAGCAACTTAGTAACTAGTAATAATCTAATTAGTAATAGATACTTAGTAACAAGTAAATAAGAACCAGCTACTTAGTAATAGGTAACAAGTAGCAACCTAATTAGTAATATCTACTTACAAACAACTAACCAAGAAGCTAGAGCCATGGATAAAAAATAATATTATTAATATTAATCAACACGACAAGTTTAGCTCTCTGAAAGTTGAATCCACCATCAAAGAATCCAGAGATTGTTTGCTGCACATGTTCTAGTATTTCAGCAACACATTCAGGTCCTAAATAGTTGAGTGACACGTGACAATGTGCTGAAAAACCAATATAGTGATATGCATGGTTATATGGCATAAGGTGCATAATAAAACTCACCCTCTCCTCAATATTCAAACCACATGCTATGCACATGGATGAAACACTGAGTAAGAGGGCTGATGGTAACTCTGAGGAAGGTAATGGCAATAATGGTGCCAATTCATTTGAATCTATCATGCTTAACATGTTCTTTACAAAGGATAGATGTTGATTTGCACTCTTCAGTCGATTCTCATGCAACTTATATTCAGTCTGTGTAAGTAACAATCCAAATGATCAATATTGAACCTTAGAAAAATGTTCCAACCAATGTCAATAAAGCTAAATATTACCTCTAGTTTAGGCCTCTTGTCATTCTCATATGGCTCAACTCCTAACAGCTCCAGATTAACAGTATATATATGAATTTGCATCTCCAACTGAATCCTCCTCTCAAGAGACATTCCCACATCACATTTCAATTCATCTATGGACACCTATAACTCTTTTCTCATCTCAATGACTGTTATAGTCACCTTAGACTCAGCAGCCTTTGATAGCTTAGCTTGATCCAAATCAAGCTTGACCCTATCCAACTTATTCTGTTCACTATCAATTAACAATTCTAAAGTACATATAACCTTAGTACCCTCCACTCGCCTTATGGTAGCAACTGTCGTACCTTGTTGAGCATTTAACTCAACATCTCCTTTTTGTTCTTGCAAGTTTGCATACAAAGGCCCTAAAAGTGGAGAACCATCATCATTGAAACAAGTGTAAAACCTTTGCATCTTTGACTGCAGTGTACCCATCTTCCTGCATCTTTCAATAGAAGATTTTGTAGCTACAGCCATGCCACTTGGTACATAGCTAGATTTTATGATGTTTGAGCATCAGTACAATTTTCAAATGCAAAGTCTCTAGCAAATTGTCTAGAAAATTCATAGTTTGTTGGTACCTTCTGGTAGACTTTCTGATGTAACACCATCAGTGTGTCATAGAACTCTTGCCTCACATATTTAACTTTCATCTTCCCCTTTAGTCGAGTTACCTTGAAGACAAACAATCAATCTGCCTCACTAACCAATTTTTCTAATATAGTACTTGGATCTATACCAGCAATAGACATGCCATAAACAGCATGGAAATCCTCTTTCTTTTTGGCAAAATACTATGTGTTCTAAAACTTTTGGATATGATGGATATATGCACCTCCATCAACAAGGCAAATTGTTTCATAAATGCATGCCCATTACTCTAGTTGTAGCACCAAAGATTAAGTGTAGAGTCCCTATATCTTTGTGGTTCATGGATGCAAAAAAGAACAGTCCTACACAGGCCTACAGATAACGCAGAGATACATGCAACAACTTCTTTATGTATTAATGATTCAATATAGTAGTTACATACATGTGAATCATTACATCATGCAACACATGAGTGAGGTGTGGCTATTAAGCCATTATTTCTGGGACATGGCATTTGGCCATATGGTTCATACATGGCACATCCACGTAATCATAGTTAAGCCGCTTCAAGAGTCCCCTGTAACTAGAGTACTAGAATGTGACACAGATGTTACTTGATTTCAAAGATTCCAAGCTGTTTCCTGCAGAAGATGAACTTATCTGCTCCCACAAGCTGTGTAAGCATATCAAACCACATTAGATGAGCTGATACATATGAGAGATGAAGTTTTTTTTGCTCTACAAGATCACATATAAAATGAAAATTTAAATCAACATGTTTTGTTTTCTTTGTTGTCGGTAAGAGCTCTTGCATGACTGTTTGGATCCAGAGGCCTTCTTTTGTCATGAGAGCTAAGGCCACAAATTCAGCTTTTGTTGATGACAATGCAACTGGTGTCTACTTCTTGGAGAACCAGGGGCTACTTGCCATTTAACTCGCTATAAAACTAGCCTATTAAATTACACAACATTAGACACACCGATTGATATCAGATTTGGAGCTTATGTGGTCCATTTCTTCCGCTTCAATGATGGACTCTTAACGAACGACACCTCTCCTTTGCCAAAAATACTGGCTCTTACATTAGAACCACAAAAATTACTCCTAGCCATGAGAGCACCTAAATGTTGCATGCATCGATGCTAGACCCCATACCTGCTCATACTCCTTCCCAGAGATTGCATTTCACCTTCATCGTCTAATGGAACAGCTTCTGTGATGGTAGCTTTCTCTCGTGACTGACGAAGTCATGCGGACCTTCTGTGCTCCAGTGGTGTAGACTCCATAGACTTGCCACCTCGTGGAGTACGTGAGGAATAATGACATTTACTATCGATGTTCCAGCCATGATACCCAAGGGGCTGCCACATGAGTAGTGATCGTACATCTAGCAAATTGAAATCTTATGAGTTTATTTTCTCACTATTTAATATTCTTTTCAAATAGCTAAAAGTGACGGGCTTAAAAGCAATATATGCTGCTAAAAAGTGTTCACATTAACATGCTTTTATCCATTTATCACTCACAAGAAATATATACATGATATGTTGGTAAAGTTCAAGATGGAGAATACCAAAATTATAGGTACACCCATGGAACTCAACCATAAGCTTAGTTCTCATGAAGGAGAGCTTCTTGAGGATGTTACATGTTACCAAAAGCTTCTAGGGAGCCTCAACAATCCTACCCTAACAAGAGTAGACATTGCTTATGGAGTAAGTACATTGAGTTAGTTTATGCATGCACAAAGGAAGCCTCACATGGAAGCTACCAAAAGGGTGCTTAAGTATCTAAAGGGTACCATGAATGAAGGGTTGTTTTATCCCTTCAATTCTGACTGAGACATAAATATGTATTCTAATACATATTGGGCTGGCTCCAAGGATGATAGGAGGAGCACCTCTTGATACCTATCTTTTGGAGGTTCAAAGCTTATCATGGTCATCCAAGAAGCAACCAACTCTGGCCTTATCATCTATAGAAGCAGAATACGGAAGTTTTGCAAATGCAACTCAAGAATCTATGTGGCTCAAACAACTCTATGCAGATTTGGGGTTACACTCTTACACTCCAATAATCTTTGGAGACAAAACTAGTTCACTTCATTTGGCTGCTAATCTTGTATATCATGCAAGGACTAAGCACATTGAAGTGAGTCTGTGATTATGTAAGGGAGAAGTTGCTTAGCAACGATATTCAAATATCCTATGTACCAACTCATTACAATGTACATATATACTCACAAAGTTTTTGGATGGAACCAAGATGAACATATTCAAATTGATTATTGGTTTGTAGGAAATCAAGGAGGAATGAAGAACAAGAATGTTAGGCTTTAGGGGGAGCTATTGGTGCAATTTAAACCAAGATCACATACGTGGTTAATGGACACATCTCTTATAGAACCTTATGTGATCAACCCCTTTAAAAACCTATTCATATTTATCTTTGTAAAAGTGTTCTACAACCATGTGGATTTAGGAAGCTTTAAATCATGATTCATTTGGTAGTTAATTGATGAGAGAATATATCCTATACTTTAGGATTCACTTTTAGGTAGACCTCTTTGAATTTGAATTCAAATATTGGCTCCAATCACAATTATAAAAAGAGGATAAAATGACCCGTGTGATATCGACTCCATGAGATCATTCTGAAGGGCATCTACTGTAATTTGAGATCTCATCTCATAGCTCATGAAGTGTTGAGTTTCTTTAAGAAGTATCTTGCACTTGTGGAAAACCAAACAAGAAGAAGCCTAAAAAGATTAAGGTCAGATGGAGGAGATGTGTACTTCTAAAATGAATTTGATGCACTCTTGTAGGACAAAGGTATCAAAAGGGAAATTACAACAAGGTATACCCCGGAGCAAAATGGGGTAGCAGAGAGGAGAAATAGACTAACTATTGAAACAACTAGGTCAATGCTAAATGAAAAAAGGTTACCAAATTATTTGTGGGTAGAGAGTGTATCTATTGCTACTCATCGTATTAACAAGTTGCCATCCAAATCACTTGATGGGATGAACCCATATGAAGCATGGCATGGTAAAAGACCATCACTTGATCATTGCAGGATATTTGGATGTGTTGCTTATGTGCATTTCCCATCTCACATTAGAGGTAAGATAGACCCAAAGGTAGAGAAGTGCATCTTCATAGGATATGATTTAAATCAGAAAAGATACAAGTTTTATAATCCATCCAATAAGAGATTTATGGTCAATAAAGATGTTGTGTTTGATGAGAATGATTCTTGGTTTGAAAATGAATGCAGGAAAGCTAAGTTGCCATATGGCTTGGAAGAGGATTTTCCAAGCCTTAGCAAGGAGGAGCCAAACCAAGGTGAAGTCATCAAATCAGATGATGAGGATATCATCAACCTAGAAGAATTTAGAGCATGGAAGTCAATGGGCAAGGTCAAGATGAAGAGGTTGGAAAACATACCTGAATCATCCAACCAAGCAATTAGAAGATCACAAAGGGAGAGCAAGAAGCCAATCAGATATGGGTATGAAACTTCTTTCATTACCAAGCACTCCATTTATATTGCTAAGGATTTATCACTAGAAGAGCATTCAGCATATGAAGAGGCAAAGATAAAAGCAGAATGGAAGCTATGGATGAAGAAATAGAAGCACTTATGGAGAATGATACTTGGGAGCTAGTGCCAAAGAAGGAATCAATGAAGGTAATTGGTTCTAGATGGATTTACAAAATCAAGAGAAATTCAGATGGATCCATGAACACGTATAAAGCTAGACTTGTGGCTAAGGGTTTTGCACAAACCCAAGGATCTGATTATGAAGAGACTTTCTCTCTTGTGGCCAAAATGCCAATCATCAGAGTATTGGTAAGTATAGCCGCATCAAGGAATTGGAATATGTACCAATTGGATGTGAAAAACGCCTTTTTTAATGGCTAGATTTCAGAGGAGGTTTACATGGCTTACCATTCTAGTTATGAAGAACCAATGGTGATGATATCATACTTATAGGTAATGATGCCAATTGCATCAAACAAATCAAGAACCAAATGATGCAAGAGTTCAAAATCAGTGATCTAGGACTACTAAATTATTTTCTTGGACTTGAATTGGTTTATGGGAACTCATGAATTTATATTACTCAAAGAAAGTATGTGCAGGACATGTTGAAGAAGTTCCACTTGGAGAATGCCAAGATAGCTAGCACTCCTATGGAGGTAAACCAAAAATTAAGTGCTCATGAAGGTGATGTGCTTGGAGATATTGTAGGATACCAAAGCATAGTTGGAAGTTTAAACTATGCAACTTTGACAAGGATTGATATTTCTTATGGAGGAAGTGTTTTAAGTCAATTCATGCATAAACCTAGAGCACCTCACTTGGAAGCTGCCAAAAGGATTTTGAAGTACCTTAAGGGTACTCAAAGTCAAGGTGTATATTTTCCATATACATCCAATTTGGATATCAAACTTTACTGAGATGCAGATTGGGCAAGTTGTAAGGATGACAAGAGGAGTACCTCATGTTATCTTTCTTTTGTAGGTGATAAGCCCATTTCATGGTCTTCAAAGAAGCAACCTACTATTGCTTTATCTTCTACAAAGGCTGAATACATGGGATTAGTCAATGCCACTCAAGAAGCCATAGGATATTAGATTGCTATATTCAAATTTGGGACTTCACACTTATTCATCTATGATCTTTGGTGACAATACAAGTTCTCTACATCTTGCAGCAAATCCTATCTATCATGCAAGAAGCAAGCATATAGAAGTTCAATATCATTATGTGCGAGGGAAGCTATTGAGCAAGGAGAATCAACTTGCATATGTATCCACAAATATGCAATGTGCAGATTTATTGACCAAAGCACTTGATAGTACTAAACTTTCCAAGTTTAAAAGTATATTGGATTGCAAGGCATTCAAGAAGATTGATGAAGACGATGAAGCCAATATGTTTGGCTTGAGGGGAAGCTCTTGGTGCAAATTCCAATCCTTCGTACTTGGCTAGGCATAAACATTGGAAGAACCACATGAACCATTGCTTATGATTTTTACCTTCAACCTTTGTAAAAGTAATTTGACTTGGAAGAATATTGTAAATCCACTAAACTCATGGAGTTAGATAGAATGGAAAGTCACAACTGTAATTAGAGAGAATATCTCCTAGATTAAGGGGATCACTTTTTAGTGAGAGCCAAATTTGAATTCAAATTCAAATTTGAAGGAAGCACATATAAAAGTACTTGGAAATCTCGTAGCCATTGTAACTCCTTTTTAGATCCATTCGTTGATCATTTTGTATAGGTTGAGTAGCACTTCATTGCTCACTCACCTCACTATCATTTGGTAGTATTCTATTGCCAATGACTTTGTAAAATCATGTTCCATAGTACATATACATCTCTTAGTATCTTTGTTGATTTCTCTACTATGTTCACTCAAAATAGTATACTTTCAATGCTCATATCTCAGTCATTTCTTCACCATTTTCAATCCTCTATAGCTTGTTGGAAGAAGCTCAAAGTCTACCTCAAGATGATAAACTTTGAAGGCATTTGATTCAGCAAATTGGGTGAAAAGCACCTCGAAGTGGTCACTAGTCATTCTTTGCACATCTCCTAAAAAGTCAAGGGTAAGGCTTCAATTGTAAATTTTCTGCTATGTGTATAGTCAATCATTTTAAGTGATTCTACTTGGAAACATTAGCTCTCTAAGCTTATTAGATACCCTGAGAAGGAATTTTTCTAATTGCTACTGTGCTCTGAGTACTAAGAAAAACATCCTATCAAGACCAAAATAGAAAGCTTTTGGTCACAAGCTAGTTGCAAACTTATTTGTTTTCATCAAATTTGTTGAAGCATCATCTCTAAACCTCTATGTACTATAAATGGAGTATCAAGGTTGGGCTGAAACGTAAGAAGTTAACATAGTAAATAATATAAATGGGACTTGAATAATTCCCAATTTCTTGAATAGGCATTTATATATATACATCTATGGGTTATCTTTTAAACTTGATTAGAATATCTTTTTATGAACATTATCTTTTAGGCTTGTATAGGAATTTGATCATTAATCTAGTGTCTTTTCATCTTATGTCGCAAGAAGCCTCATCAAGTAGTTCCTTTCTACCTTCATCTACATTTGAGTCATTATTTCCTAAACCACTTGAAGCTGAAGAACTAGTAAAAGATAAGATAGTAGAAGTAACTTTACACGATCCTAGTAGAACTTTACATTTACTTTCCATTGTTCCACCTAGCATTGAGAATAGTGAAGACCTTTTCCCATCATCCGTAGATAGAAACGACGATAATTTTCAAGATGATTCAAACGAAACTAAATGTATTAAAGATCAAGTAGTTAGCGAAAAACTAATCTTACCTTCTTATTTTTACGCAATAGAAAGATATAGAAACGCTCGTCCTTACGGCTTCTAGTTCTAAAAAATTAGTTCTTAATTTAAACTCGAATATATTAGAAATCTATAGTTTTTAACTATCCTAAACTGAGAAAGCAACCGAAAGCCCTAAGCATACTTAGAAGCACCCTGCGTGCAGTCACACGGTTAGGTTAGCGTGATTCTTTTGGATGAACGTCAGCCTACCTTCACACCCCTCTGCGACAGCGTAGTTGTCGCTTTAATGGAAGATACTAGCAGTGAGCTAGCCTGCAGCTTCTCATAGCTCCAACAATTCCATCACCATAGCATCACTTTATATTGACACAGCTTCTATGACAAGAGTTCTTCCTTTCACTAGTCCACATGCTAGCTTCTGTTTAGAGCATTTATTCGAAAATGCAATGATAGTGATCTAATATCTTACAAATCTAATGACAAAAGCTGAGAGAAAACCTAAAGGATAGAGTCATATTCAATGCAAAACACTAATCAATAAAAGAAAGGGAAAACTATGATGATAAGCATGCTTAATGAAAATGCAAACAGTGCTTAAAAGCACTCTTATTGTAAATATGTGATATGGGAGGGAGGGAGGGATTAAGAATAGAGTAGATGTAAATGACGAGACTAATGAAAGAAAATCTCAAAGGAAAAGTAATTGACCTATGCTTTGATACCATGTTGAAATAACAAAGAAACTACTCCTACTCTATTACCAACACAATCCTACCAAGCTATGGTGGAAGAAACAATAAATATGAAAACATGATGAAATAAATAAATAGAGAAAAACTTACAAAGGATGCTCTATGAGCATGAAGACTCCATGAGGAGAGGAACAATACTCTAGGCAATGAGCTAAAGTGAATGGCTTGTGTGAAGTGAAGGGAGCCCTTGTTTATATGGAGTTTGGGAGAATTCCCTTGCATGTGGGATGTATGTGCTTGCATGAGAAAAATATTACATTTGTTGTATTGGAATTGAAGGGGAAAAATTTAGATTATAACTTATTATTGGGTCGTCCATGGTTGCGCAATGCTAAAGTTCACGAGAATTGGGATGAAAAGACAATTACTTTTCGAAGAGGGCATGCCAAGTTTTCTGTTCCTTTAGATGAAGAGCACCATTGCCTTCCGGAGCATAAACTAGTGTTAGTAGAGCCTCCAAATATGCTCGATGGACTCGAGGAAGATGAGGAACAACAGTTTTTGGAAGCAAAAAGGGATTTACTCTCTTTCGGCGTAGTCGATGTGAATCTCATCATCAATTCCGAATGGGATAGTACGATAGACGAGGTTTGTACAACACCTCTAGAATTGCATGAAGAGGATAGTATTGAGCCAGTGATCAAAGACCCTATGGAGAATGGTTGAATGTGCATGGAAGAAGATTCTTTAGAGGTGGTTAATTTGGGGACTACAGAAGAGCCTAAGCAAGTCCAAATTTGTTCAGATCTTGCTCTAGAATTTTGGATGGCCTTGATTGCCTTGTTGCAACAGTACAGGGATGTTTTTTCTTGGACATATTCAGACATGAAAGGTCTAGATCCGAAGCTTTATCATCACCAGATTTTGCTTAAACCAGATGCTACTCTAGTGATGCAACAACGGGACATAATGAAGCCTAATTTTTGCAAAACAGGTCAAACATGATTCGGAGAGACTCATAAAAGTCGGCTAATTGTTCCCATTGCAAATCCGGAATGCGTCTCCCCCATAGTGATTGTTCCGAAGAAAAATAAACAAAAAAGGATCTATGTTGATTATAGGAAACTAAATGCAACCACTATACCAGATCCTTTTCCTTTACCATTTTTAGACAGTATGCTTGATGAAGTTGAAGGAAGGGAAATGTATTCGTTTCTTGATGGGTTTAGCGACTATAATCAAGTCTGAATGGTGGATGCAGACATCCCCAAAACCACCTTTATTACGAATTGGGGAGTCTTTGCGTGTACTATCATGTGGTTTGGATTACGGAATGCGCTGACTAGTTTCGAGTGCTGCATGAAACAAATCTTTGACCTGTATATTACTTCATTTATGCATATTTTTCTAGATGATTTCTCTATTTTGGGCACTATGGAAACTCATTTGAAACATTTGCAAGCTTTTTTTTAGTCCTATCAGCAAGTTCACCTTTGTTTGAACCCGAATAAATTAACTTTTGTAATTAACTGTGGAAAATTATTGGGCCATGTCATTTCGGAAAAAGGTATAATAGTGGATCTAGACAAGATCAAAGTCATCCTAGAAACTCTAGCAACCCGCAATCCAAAGGAAGTGTTATGTTTTTTGGGTTAGGTGCAATGTCATGGCAGGCACTTATGAGGCCTTGCTCATATAGCCATTCCATTAAACCAGTTGACACATGTGAAACCGACCGATTTTGTCTAGAGAGCTGAGGCACAAGCAACATTTGAGCGCTTATGGAAAATGTTCGCCACTCCACCGGTACTAAAAGCTCCGACTAGACGCAATCCTTTCATGTATTTGTGGACGCTTCCGATAGAGATATTGGTTTTCTTGATGTAGAAGGAGGATCGAAGTTGATTCTGCCCAGTGTACTATGCTAGGCGAATACTCACATTTTCTAAACATAATTATTCGACGATGGAATGCAAGTGCTTAGGTCTGATTTATTCAATAACGAAGTTCTAGCATTACTTGTTGGGTCACACATTCACTTTTCATGTCGATCACAATGCGCTATTATATTTGGTTAAAGAGCAGAATTTGGTAGGCCGCCTTGCTCAGTAGGTCTTGCTTTTGCAGGAATTCGAATTTGATATTGTTCATTGCCTAGGCGCCATTCATGCTATTGTAGAATTTCTCTCCCGCATCGATCATGGGGAACCCCCTGACGGAGCTCTCTTTTGGATGCAGAAGTTTTTTCGGTAGTCGAAGTGGAGAATGCTCCTCTCACCTACCCTACATGGTACGAGGAAACACTCAGTTTTCTTGAGAATGGCATTGCTCCCTCTTATTTAAGTTTAGAAGCATGGAAAAAACTTGGCCTTTGCAATTGTAGGTTTACTTTTATTATGGGCCAACTATATCACAAGGACCCAACCGACATGTGGATGTGTACGTTCCTCCACACAAGGTGTAGTCCGTCATTTTTTAAGCTCATGCTGGTGAAGCGGGCGGACGCTTCAGGCATTCGATTACAATGTAAAAAATTCAGTAGTTTGAATTATGGTGGCCAACTATGTATTCGGATGTGCAACAAGCAGTATGGAATTGTGATCCCTGCAAAGGCACTAGAGAGCCTGAAGATAGTCAATACTTTTCATTGCATCCAATTTCTCCTATTGAACCTTTTCAGAAATGGGGTTTGGACTTCATTGGCCCCATCAAACCACCTGCCACACATACCGGAGCACTCTGCATTTTAACTTATACCAATTATTGTACATATTGGGCCAAAGCATGGGTGGCTAAGCATGCTACTGCATGGTGTCGCATAGAAATAGCATAATGGTATCTTTCCATGTTATGGATAACCATTGGAATTAGTTTTCGATCGAGGAACTCATTTTCTAAATCATTTGATTGCTGAACCCACTGTAGACTACCAAATTAAACATAAATTTAGTTCCCCCTATTATCCTAAGGCAAATGGATTGGCAAAAAGTACTAATAAAGTTTTACTGCACATGCTCCAAAAATTGGTGCTTGGTGCTTGATTCAAGGGATAAGTGGAATACTATGTTCCCCATAGTCCTTTGGGCTCACAGAACTGCTTATAAAGTTTTGGTCAGTAGCAAACCTTTCAAATTGCTCTATGGACGAGAGGCCATACTTCCCTTTGAAGTTGTGATCCCTAATCTCCGGATTGTGGTGCTGAAGTGGCTGGTTCCGGATGAGTCTTTTGTGCATCGAGTGGATCTGTTGTGGTGCCTAGATGAACAAAATTATCATAGCTTTTTACTGCTCCAAGAAGTTCAGGTCCGTCAAAAGATGTGGCATGATTGCAATCTCCGAACTAAGATTTTTTGCCCGGGGGATCTGGTTCTATATTTTCATTCCAAAATGAAGAGAAAGATGGGTAAGCTAAAATTATGGTGGATGGGTCCGTTTCGGATTCATGAGATGTGCAGCCTTGATTCATTTCGGTTGGCTACATTGATCGTAGAAGTTCTCCTGACTATCATTAATGGTCTAAATTAAGGCCCTATCAGTGTTCTCGCTAAAATTAAAAAAAATATTATTTCTAAATACAAATATTATCATTAAATACATCGGATCGTGGGCTCTCAAGCATGATGCACATTAAAGTATTTAACATGCAATCGTACAAGAGATCAATGAACGACACCGGCCACAACGTTTCAAATCGAACGATTGTTTCTTATTTTGAGAGCCAGAACTCAGTGCAGATTTGTGAGTTACGATTTCCTAATTTGTAATCATGGCACAAACTCGTAGCTCTCTACATAGGCAAGCTTGGCATAAAAGACTATGCACTTTGCCGAATTTGGCTTATTTGGTGAGTTTGTGTATAGAGCAACTACAATGAACAGAGTGATTGTGCATTAGAATAGCAAAGCAAAAGAGCATAATTAAAGCTATGGCAGTCTCCCTCTCTGATTGTCACCTTCTAAACATCCAAGAGAATTTATCACAGGAAGAGAAGGAATGCTTTGAGTGCATAGGACTTATGCAGTGTGCGATGCTTGATTGGCATAGCATTCGACCTCATCCGCAGGTGAAGGATATCGCCATGGAGATAGAGAGGCAGAGAGATGGCAATGACATTAACTCATAGGAAATCAGTCTTTGCATTTGTCAGGAAGTGTTCTAGTTGTTGGTGGCATTAATTGCTGGACGATTTCACGTGGCTAGTGAAGGCATCATGTCGAGCACGAAGTCTGTCAATGCTGCACAAATTTGCACATTGCTCGGCAAACCCTGTTTGGGTGAATACAGGTTTGCATAGTTATCGGACGAAAACCCTTTGAAGTTGGGTATGTTATTAATGAAAATGATCATAAACTTGCAAGCTAAGCATTACGGAGTATCCCAGTAGCTCTATGCCTTCGTGAAGGAATCTGTGAAGACCTAGGTGAATTGGCAAAAATCATTTTTTGGAAGCTGTTCGAAGGGTTCTAGCAGCATATCCCCCAATTAGAAGCCTCCACACTTAGTTCATAAGTTATAGTCAACAGTTATTAGATCCAAGGGAATTTTTTGAAGCAAAGATATTATTAGCGGAAGAAAATATTAGAGAGATTTTTAATGAATTACGGTATGATATACAAACAATTATGTTTTGGGAGATGTAGAACCAAGACCATGATTTGTAGACTTGTACACTTTGCCATGTGTACCACTGTTAGCAGCTAGTGTTGACAAGCTACTTTCATTGTAATTTCAATTCTTATTTTCAATGTAATTCAATGGAGGCTTACAGACAGATATCAAGAGTTTTTGGAGATAGTTAATTTCCATTATTCAATACTTCGGAAGTTTTGAACAGTGTGAAGCTCCTACCCCTTTTATGAAGAAGTACGGTGTTGTATCTTACAGAAGGATTCCGAGAAGTGATGAATATAGAATAAGCAGATATGCAGAACTATGGAGGGTGAAGTCTCTATTTTTGAAGTCAGATTGTAGAAATGTTATTGTAATGTACTCGCCTTCATATTCTAGAATCAAGAGTCTATTTTGCTGTGTAGAAACTATGATTCTGTGCACATTGTGTATGATGGATTGTCTTTGTGTGCACTAAATGTTATTTCAAGTGCCAGAACAGAAATGTATGTTTACAAGTATTGCCTATTTGTAAATCCCCATTCCCAAAACTATATATTGGGGTATTGTTAGTCCATAGGCAACCAGTATGCTAAACATCACTCATTCGTGGACATTGGGTTTTCCTTATGTATTGTTCTTTATATATTGCACTAGTTGTAGTTTTGTAGTATGTCATTCTTATATATTGCTTTCAGGGAATAGAAGAAGAACAAAAAGAAGATCATTCTTCCTTGCCTCAATATTCGTATGTGCTCCTTGAGTGTGAGAGTATGCTCTATTTCTTATCTGCTACCTCTTGATAGGATATTAGATTAGAGTCAATGTGGCTCGAGAGAGCTCATGGAGAACACCAATAGTGAAGAGTACAAGAGAAGGCATCTCAACCTTTATTTTGAGCCCATAAGTTAGAGCCCATAGAGAAATCCAATCATTTTGAAAAATTGTAACTTACATTCTGTTTGCCAGTACTCAAATATTCTTGATCCAAAATTTCAACCAATTCTGTGTACTCTTCATGCAAGAAAATTGTGTTTTTCTAAGACAAAACTATTACATCAGAGTGTGATAGTATTCAAGTAGAGCTACTACTTCTAATGTTTTTGTAGTGTGCAAATTGCTATAGAAATGGCAAGTGTGGATTGAATGAGCCTAACTTATGAGTGATAAGCTCGAGAAGAACAAATTCCGTGCTTGGAGATTTAGAATGAGGAATTTCTGGATGGGAAAAGGCTATTGGAAGTACATTGAAGGAGACAATCAAAATTCTCCATAGCTAGCAAAGAGGAATTGCACTGCACACCACCTAAGACCATATGAATAATGGAATCAAGGAACATGAAGGGCAATGTACTCGCTATTTGCTAGCATATACAATAGCATGATTGGGCACATATAGGATGTCAAGACGCCAAAAGAAGCTTGGACTAGTTTCGTCACTTTGTATGAGGCCAATACAAAGGCACGGTGTCGGGATGAAATCCCTCAAGGATTGTGTACCAAGATTTTTTTCAAAATCATTTCTTTATTTTTACTAATCAAGATTTGATGTTTTGTCTATAGGAAGATGAAAAGAGTTATAAATTGTTCAAATATTTGGTTGATTTGATTCATTGTGTGATGAGAAAACATTTCATTTGTACATTAGACTTGAATATTTAGACGTAAAAATCCATTATCCCCTTAAAATTCCAAACCCTAGTTATATTTTCACTAATATCCATACAAAACTCCATTTATATGCTCAAATGAGATCCAAAAACCCATGTGCGTATATAACCATTGTTATACCATTAGAAACCTCAAAACACTTGAAAATGTAGCTCAAAGACCTTGAAAACTAACCTTTAACCCCTAAAAACTTTCTTTGAGCCCTTAGAAACCCTTGATTTTAAACCTGTAATATATATTTAACCATTAATTATGAGTTGGGAAACCTTGCCATAAGAAACCTTATATTTTCCTTAGAAAAAGATTCTAGTTAGGAACCATTTTTTGAAACTAAAACTTAATTCAATTTTATTCTTTGTACATAGGTGTGAAACCAAAAGAAACCTTAGTCAAAAATAAAAAGGAAAAGAAAAACAAATTAATTAATAAAAATGAAATATAAAAAAAGAAAAGTAGAAAGAGAAAAATTAAAATAAAAGCAAAAACAAAAAATAGAAAAAGAAAAGATTGAATTTTCTAAAATTCAAAGAGAACAAAAATAAGATATTGTGAAAATAAAAGGAAAAAAATAGAAGGATCTAAAGTTGTAGAAAAAGAACCTTGGGTAAAACTATAAATACATGGCTAGTCTTCATTAGTTTTTCCCCATGAATTCATTTCAGGTACCTTTCATTCCTCTTAATTTATCGTTGTCTTTCATGTTCTTCTCTAAGTTAGGAAGAGAGAGAGAGAGAGAGAGAGAGATTCCTTTATCTCTCTACCCTCTTCCTTCCACTCCATGAGTTCATATTGGAAGCAAAGAGAGAAAGTGAGGAAGAGAGCAAAACATTTCTCTATCCTTCTTCTTCTTGCTCCAATTGAATGTATACCTTTTCACTTTGACAAACACAAAGAAAAAGGGAAGCTTTTAACATAGAAAGAGTTGCAATAAGTTTTTATTCCTTATTTTTTAAAACAGGAATATCTATGTGTGTTGTTGTCTGTTGAGCACTTTGAAACGTGGAAATGACACAGTTTTGAATATGATGGATGCCTTAAACATTACACCTATGGCATGACATAGTCTTTTGAACAATAAGCCTTTGGAAGATTCTGTTTTGACTCTGTTATGTCTCAGGAGATAGAGTTTCGATGGCTACTTCTTGCTTGGGCACTATGTGTGTGAGTTATAGAGCAAAAGAATGGGTTGAGAGGGAGAGAGAGAGAGAGAGAGAGAGAGAGAGAGAGAGAGATTGTTTTCTCTCTATGTTGGCTTACACACAGGAGCTACTATTAGCAAAGAACAACATGTTGATATAATATTGGGAGTTTCAATAGGAGAGACTCTTGGTGAGGATCATTTTCATAGTGAATGAGAAAGAGAAACTGAGACAGAGAGAGGAGGCAGACCACACTGTTGTGTTGTGAATGTGAGAGAGAGAGAGAGAGGAGATAATCAGTTGTTGCAGACTTAGCTGATGATAAAACTCCTAAAGACAATTACAAAGAGAGAGAGAGAGAGAGCATCTTAGAGATTATCTACTATGGTAAAATTTAGGTGAGGAAGATGAAGAGAGAGATGGTTGATGGAAGACAATAGAGAGAAAGAAGGAGGATCCTGAGAAAGAGTTAGAGAGTGAGAGTCCTTTTGTTACTCCTATAGAATGTAGAGAGCGAGAAGCACATGTGATTGTGTGTGTGTGTGTGTGTGTTTGCACTCTATGTGAATCCTAGAGAATAAGAATGAGGAAGAGAGAGAATGGGTGTACAAAGAGAGAATTGGTTTTCCCTCAGCGTTGGCTTATGGATAAGAGCTATTGTTAGTAGAGAACAATATTCAGAGTTTTGATGGGAGGGACTATTGGTGAGGATTTGTTCACATAGTGAACAAGAAAGCCAAAGTGAGAGAGAGAGAGAAAGGAGGCAAACGACATTACTTTGTTGCAAGAGAGAAAGAGAAATATTAAAGATATTCTGGTGCTACAATCCAAAAATCAGAGATAGACCAAGGAAAAATGAGAATGAGGAAGAGAGAGAATCTAGCAATGAAAGAGAGAATCAAGCAGAGAGTGGTGCACATTCAAAGAAAGAGAGAGATACACTCGGTGATAGATTTCCAATGAGCATGATCACGTTCGTGCTTGATCTATAGAGAGAGATGTTGATCTTCATGGTCGAGGTTGTAGTGTTAAAGGGTTTCTAAGAAGGTATCTCTGCTAGTTTTGGGAAAATTTCTATGATCGAGGCCTTTGTCAAGCCATCTTTGGTCATATATGAGACCTTGGTGAATTCTACTCAAAAGTGAGCTATTGATGTATGAAACATCACAGGAAATGAATTAATGTGACACTAGACAAGCTCTATGGTCACCATTAACTCAATGCTTCTCCAAACTTTGAGAAAAGATTGCTTAAACTGAGAACTTTACTTCTATAGAAATTTTTAGTCACTAAAATGAGATACCTTTATTGCTTTGGTTATTTCTCTTAGTACAAATATCATTTTGGCAAGATCTTTTGCTGGATGAAAGTAGAAGAAAAGAGCTTTCCAACAAGCTATTATTTCCTAAAAACCAACCACTAGACACCCGTTATGACCTTCACAAATTGACCATGCGTGAGCTACCAAAATAGGAAACCTTTCCTGTTTTAGCCAAAAGTATGTCCCTATACTTCAAATTCGATGCCTAGGATAGACCTGGTGCATAAAAATCCACTTTTCAACATGAATTCCATGTCGGACATTGACTTCCTGCATAAAGCCTCAGTTTTTTAGGCACAAACTCATTGAGTGAATCATAGGCATAGAAAATAAGAGGTTATCAACTACAACTCGATGCTAGGCATCGAAATGGTCCAACAACCTCCTGTTTTGAAAAACTTTACAACAATAGTAAAAGCAGATAGATAAAATAATGATTTATCATGTCAGCCTCGATGCCACGCATTGACTTGCTTGGGAAACTTGAACTTTTGAGATCATTACACAGTAGGCAAAGCATGTAGATGGAGGAGGAGAGTCTCATACACAAAACTTTAATTATTTTAAAGTTTAATTATTATTAGTCTCATACTTTAATTATTTCTTCGCATAGCTATAAAAAACTCAGAAGTTTACAGGTGCTTTCTTACTTATAGAAGCTCGAATATTTCTCAATCATACAAAATGAACTCTCTCTCACATTCTATCTTTTGCTCTCTCTTTTTCTCACCACATCAGATGATACAAATTAACTTATATAGATGTTTCTCAATCTCGTGACTTTTGAAAATTCTAGAACTAAAGTTAAGTCTAACTTTACAAATATGGTACATGTTTAAAATTTTCCTTTCACATAGGCATGTGTTTTTCTTCTTAGACTTTGACCTTCAATTTTATGTCCAATCTGTGATTAGTTCTCGAAGAGCTCCCCCTCAATCACTAATTGACATTCGCTGTTTCTTCATATCATCTTTTTTTCTTTTTACAAATGCCATGCGTTTGAATCTTGTGGTCTTCACACCATCCAAGCTCTTTTTCATTATATCGGCTCTCTGATCCTTTGTAGAAATGTACTACGCTTTAATTTCTTTCTCCATGATATTTTCTCTTAGGAAATGATACTATATCTCTATATGTTTTGTTCTTGCATAAAATACTAGATTTGCTACAAGATAAACTGAACTCATGTTATCTCCATGTATCATAGGTATACCATGATTAATTCCCAAGCTTTTGAATAATGTCTGCATCCATATGATCTCCTTAGCTACTTCTACAAGTCCTTTGTACTCAACTTCAATTGATGATAATGCTACTGTATGTTGTTTCTTTGAACACCAACTTACAAGCTTATCACCAATGTATATCATGTAGTCATGAGTTGATCTTCTTTCATCTTGATTACCTGCTGAGTTTGAGTCACTATATGCTCTCAACTTCAAATCTAAAGTAGAAGGATAATACAATCCTCTCACTAGTTGCAAAGATGACAACAATCAGAACATTCATAAATGTATCTACTGTAAGAAATTGGAGACTCCTCCAACTTGATGTAAAAAAAGAGTTTCTAAATGGTTTGATAAGTGAAGAGGTATGCATGTCACAACCTCCATGTTTTGAAAACCCTAATCATGCATCTTATGTTTGGAGATTTAAGAAAGCATTGTATGGATTCAAACAAGCTCCTAGAGCTTGCAATTATAGGTTGGTTACATACCTTCAGAATCAAGGGTTCATACCTAGCAAGTTAGATCCTTCTCTATTCATCAAAAGGTATCACAATGAGGTTATCTATTTATTTGTATATGTAGATGACATAATTGTGATAGGTGATGATCTGAATGGCATTCAAAGGATCAATAGACATATGCAAGAGGAGTTTAAAATTAGTGATTTAGGTGAGCTCACATATTTCCTAGGTATGCAAGTGATTTATAGAGATGAAGGGATGTATCTAACTCAGAGAAGGTATATTCAAGATATACTTCTCAAGTTTATGCCATCTCGAATTCATCTTGTGGAGAATCTTGTGGATAGATCCTCTGTTCCTCTTATACTTCTTGAGCATATCCTTGGCTACAGTAGACAACTGAGCAGATCTACAGGAGGATCATTGTTGGAGCTTTCCCTATAGTAGTTTTTTGTGCTTTATCAAAACTTGTAGAAAAATAGGGGAGAGATCATTAGTTTCCATTGTTGTAGAATCAAGAATGATCTCACCATTGATAGTGAAGTCATTCTAGGAACATAAACCCTTTTTTTTTTTAATTTATGTTCTTTTATTCCAACATTATAGTTGTTCTAGAGAGAAAGCCACCCAATCCACATGCTTCCCTATAGAAAAAAATCAAAGTGAAGAAAAATCTTTTCACTAGGACAACTAGTTTTCTAAAAATCCATCCATGCCTTCCAAATCCTATGGCTTAAACGGCTTCCAAGAACAGAAAAGGGATGAAGGGAAACAATAATCTCCCACAGGGAGTGACCATTCCAAGACTTGTAATGCTCTAGGGAAAACTAACCAAGATCTGTTTTGATGAGACATGCCCAAATATCATTAGAGTCCAAGGATCTCGTTTTCTATTTGGCAACCAGGTTGGAGGCCATTCTAATAGGATAGAGAATACCAAGCCCTCCCTCTCTTTTAGGGACACAACATATTTACCAGGCCACTTTGGGCACCTTATTGTCATGAAGACTTCCTCTCCAAAGGAATCTCCTGGCAAGAGCAATAACGTGACATAAATATTTTTTATTAGGCATCTAGCAGAAAGGGAAGTAAGTCCAATGAGTCATGATGTAGTGATTTAGAAAAAAACTCTATGAGAAAAGGAACTCTCACAAGCATATGATTTAAAAAGTTTACCTCTAAACTTGTAAAGAACCCAATCGCACCTTTGACTAAGAGAGATATTGAAACCCATAGGGATGCCCAAGAGTCTGAATATTTCCCCATCTTTAATAATATCACAACCAAGGGCTTTTATAAATTTAGGAATAGTGTTATTAGAAGCTCTAAAAGCAATTTTTTTATGATTAATGTGCGACCCACTAGAAAGACAAAAAGTATTCAAACAATCAAGAAAGCACTCAATAGAGCTGATGTTAGCTTTCATTATCACATTGGTGTCATCAGCAAAGGCTTAAAGGCAAAGGGGTTTAGGAGAAATAGGAATGTCAATACCTTCTATTTTGTTTTGAGAAATAGCATTTTTGATCAACCATACAAGGGAATCATTAGCAATAGCAAAGAGAAGGGGGGCAAGAGGGTACCCTTGCCTAATGGATCTCTTCAACCTAAAGGGGGGAGAGATGGCTCCATTAATGGAAACTCTGGAATGAGCATTGCCAAATAGGGTTCTAACAACTTTAATGGATAACTTGCCAGTTCCAATGTCATGAAGGGATTGAAGAACAAAGTCCCATTCAATTTTATCATAGGCTTTATCAAAATCAATTTTGAGGAACTAAAAGGGTTGATTTGACTCATTAGAAAATTCAACACCTTCCCAAAGAGAGATAATGGCATCCAATATGAATTTACCTTTGATACGTCCTTTTGGTTCAAGGAGAATAATGTCCTTCATCATGGGACTAAGCCTCTTAACAAGGGAAGAGGCAAAAATCTTTTATATAGTGGTTAAGCAGGTGATAGGTCTCCAATTGTTCAAGTCCTCTTTGGGCTCCTTTTTATGAAAAAATTTTAGTACTCAAGTGTTGATCTCAATCGTTTAGGTACTCCTTCATTTTCTCCAGCCACATGTCTAATGTACCACCATTCCATAGTTTGCAAATAAGAGACGTGCTTTTGTTGTGGTGCCTAGCTAATCCAAGTGGACTAATAATTCCACTATGCATAACAGATAAAACCATGCCTTCATTCATGCCTTCGTTCTCTCATGTTTTTATGTCTACACCATGTAATTTGAATAACTTGGCTGCAAATACTTTGTTGATGAATCTTGGGTGGGTTATTCTGACTTTGTGGATCATTCCATATTGTCCTTCCCCCATGAGAGCTACATTTTTTAAATGAATAGATGAATATGGTAGCAACAAAGATTATTTGATGTTTGATCTCCCATATTCACATGTGTATCTCTTGTATTTGGAACTATCGATGGTCTCTCTCCCTGTTTAGTCATGTCCAATCTCACTTTCTTTCCTCTCTTCATTGTGTGATAATCTAAATCGACGATTGTAATTTTGTTACTGGATTTAGGCATTGTGCTGGTATGCAATGCTGATGACACTCCTATTTTGATGATCTATCCTAAGATACAAGTAAGTTCATTGGACATTTGCTCATCTCATACATGTGCTCCACCTGACATACTACCAAATTTATCTTCAATGTTGATATATCCTATTCTAGATAATTGCTCAATGAAATCTTTGTAGTTAGGTATGTCCATGGCTAGAGTGTTTTGATCTTCTCTCATTCCATACATGTAGGAGAACACAAAATCTTCCAAAAAGTTTTGCTCGTGCTTATTTGTTTTATGTGCCATCTATTCAAAAATAAACAATAGACTATCAGACTATCAGAATTGATATTAAAACTTTAAACAAAAATCTAATTCATAAAAACAATAATAAAAAATAAGTCTCATAAATAAACTGATAGATACTCAATACATTTTAAGTCCACATATACATAGATACATCAGTAAGTGTATGGATAGATAAATCAATAGTATGTGTAGACAAATGATAGAAATATGGACATTTAGTTAGATAAGTAGATTTATAACTAAATAGGGATTGTAGTTACAATCTTGAAGTGAATCCTTGTAACTATTAAAAATTTAAAAGTGAAAGGATCAGACATTTATAATAGTTCATATACACTCACTACACTATGTATGAGTCTTGTCACATGACTATATATAAATATTTTGATAGTAAGAGTCAAAGAATCAGACAATCACAATGGTTTCTATACACCTTGTGACCTACACTAAGTATGCTCATTGGAATCTAAGTGACTATTGTGAGAGTAAGATTCAAAAAATCAAACAATTATTCGATCGAATAAATGCAACCTAGCTTCTGAGTTCCAAACCTAACATATTTGGAGATAATGCAAGTTCCATGCATCTAGCAGCAAACCCTATTTTCCATGCAAGAAGCAAACATATAGAAGTTCATTACTAGTTTGTCATGAAGAATCTCATGGCAAAGGAGATTCATATTTCTTCTGTTCCAATTGAAAATCTAGTAGCAGATATGATGACGAAGGCACTTGATGGAATAAAGCTTTGTAGATTTAAATCAATGGAAAGTATTGAACCTATTAGAGAATGAAGACTCAAATATACTTTAGATTGAAAGGGAGTTGTTGGCATATCAAGCTTAGACTATGTTTGAGGAGGATTTGATCTACATCAAAAAAGCTATGGTTTGGATTATGCCAAAATATTCATTGAAATGTTCTTTTGCCTATGCTCATTTATTCTATTTTTAAAAAGATTTTTTATGCATCATTTACCATTGTAAAAGCCTAGATCTTTACACATGTAAAATGAAAAAACAAGAGCTAAACTTCCACAAATTTGAGGTGGTTAAGTTGCAATCAATGAATCAATCAATCACCTAAAAGTAGATCAAATTAGATCTTCACTTTTCCTAGATTGTAGGAAAGCTAACTGATTCTCTTCAACAACCTTTACCGCCTTCATTTTGATTTAAAATCCACTTGTAGAAGTTGTGGAGAACTTCAAGAATATATATAAAGACTTCAAATGAGTTGTACACTACATGGAAGCAATATACATACACTTGTGGCCATCATTGTCTTGCTCCATTTTTCTGCATCATCTTCTTCAACAACAATAAGCTTGCAGAGGCTACTAATCTTTCTACAACACTTCACATTGAACAACTCAGCACACATTGGAAAGTTATTAGTGTCTAGTTTATGAGTGTAAATTTTCAAAGCATTTGGTTTTGTAGATTGGGATAAATTGCAATTTTTTCTGTCTTAGGGTCTATCTCTTTGCACTCTTGAAAAATAGGAGGTACTACTATGGAGTATCAGATTCATTCCAAAAGCATATTTTGGTTACTTCTTGTACTCTTGTGCATTGTATACAGTAAACCTATGAGTATCACCCCTCCAAAAGGAAATTATCCAATTGTAATCAGGTTGGGTTCTATGAGCATTTGAAGTTGATTGTCTCATCCAAAGATAGTAAATTTTTTGAGCTAGTCAATGTGCAAACCTATCTATTTTGTATTGTTTGTTTATCCTTGATTCTCCAAAGTATATAGTGCATTTTATTGCATTATCACATACCCATAAGGTCTATTTGAGTCTCCATAAGCTCAAGGATTGGTCTTGTGCCAATTGAATAGTCCGAACTTCATCGATTCACAACTCACTTTTCTACCTCCTACAAGCTTCTCCAAGTTCTTTAAGGATCCACTGTTGAGCGAGACAATGGTGGGAAGTGGGTTGATGTCTCACAAGACTCTGTAAATAATTTTCAAAGTTGTTCTATATATTCTTTTGTGTTAAAGTTGCTTTGTTAACACAAACAAATCAAATAAATTTAGGAGAACATATGAAAAACAGTACAATAACTTAGGATTCATGTTGGGTGATCAAAATATTGAAAATATAATTGATTTGGAAAGTAGTTCAACTATTCTCGAAGAACTTAAGCAAGCACGTAAAAGAAATGAATAACTTGAAATTATCATGCTCAAATCTATCCAAGAATATGATTTAAGTGTGAATTTTTTGCAAGAACATGTAGTGAATGTAAATACAAAGTACAAGACTATTGAAAATAAAATAAAACCCATAGCCCTACCATTGTCAAATGATAGTCATGAAAAGTATATGAGAGTGTTGGATAACCTTATGCTAAGGAGACAGGAGCCTATTGGGCAGCACTTGACTAGGGAGACTCTTAAGTGGATAAAATTTGAGAGAGATCATTTCTTAGAGAAAAAGAGAAAGATAATTTCATAGAAGTAATCAAGAGACATGAGAAAGCATTAGTTGTTTTTTCTTATGAGATAGGTTGTGCCAACATGAAACAAGTTCCACCCATGATTATCTTTATAGAGCAACATATACCATGGAATATTTGATTTAATCTGGTCCCAAAGGTTGACTTACTTGAGTTGATGAGGCTCTCAAAGGAAATGATATCCATGCAAATATTAAAACAATCTTTAGCACCATATTTGAGTAGGTGGTTCACATTTCCAAAGAAGAATGGGAAAATTCGTTTCATCCTGGAGTTGCAGCCTGTAAATCAAGTCACGATCAGAAATGTAGGGATAAGACCTCTAGTAGATGAGTTTGTAGATGCATTTTCTGGGCATTCCTTTTCTCTAGAGAAATCTATTTCTGGAGTCAATGAGGTTCTCATTGTTGGAAGAGATGGATGGATACCTCAAGAAAGTGAACAGGTACTGCCAAAACCTTCTTAGTACCTGCCCTATTTCACTTTCAAGTTATGTGTAGGCCCTCTTAGCTTGCAAATAACACCAAATAAATACCTATGTACTTTGAAGATGATGCTTCAAACAAATAGATCAAAACAGATAACTTCATAAGTAGCTAGTGACCAAAAACTTGCTATTTTGGCCATGATACTTGCTGGATCTTTTGCTCAGTGCTCAGAGTACAGTAGCAATTGATCAAAATCCTTTTGAGGGTATCTAATTAGCTTAGATAGCTAATGATTACAAGTGGAATCACTTAAAATGATAAAGTATACACTCAACAATCTGATGGAGAATGTTAATCTCCAAAAGAACAACTTATTCTTGTGATTAGAGCACCTCTATACCAAGAATAAGTCAAAACCTTTCACACATTTAGAGGATCAACTTCTAATTATCAAAAGATGAACAAATCTGTGAAGAAGGTAATACACAGAAAAGTCTGCTGCACTATTTCCTTACATTGACTTATCAAATGTGTAAAGTTTTTCATGAACCTTTGTACGAATCATCTCTTAGAGATTGCGCAACTATTCCAAGTTGAATTACTCCAAAAGATTAAGTGTAGCTTGAGAAATTAACTTCTCAAGTTACCTATGTCAGAAACTGTACTTCTGAGAAGTCGATTCTGACACCCCTAACTTCTTAACTTTGATTCTCACAGTATCTTACCCGTTTTGCCAAATGCTTTTAGCCACGAGTAGATCACCTTCCAACTTAAAGATTAAGTGCTTGCTTGCACAAAACTTTAAACTATGGAGTGAGCACTGACCAAAAGATTAAACACGAATTTTGCGCCTGTTTCAGAGAACTGTAGACATTCAACACATATGAATGTTCCTACTCATAATTCTCCTAGCCTGTTCACAATTGAACTCTGAAATTCAGATCACAGGCTCATCAACTAACAACTTAGATATCCTCAAAAGGATTTCACAAATGATCAAACACAGAAGGAGCAGACACGAAAAGATCGGGCGCAATATTTCTTCATTAACTCAGAAGATTACAACTGAGTGATGAGAGCTAACACAAACTCACTTTCCTCTATCTCTTAACTTCTATCTCATGTCACATATGCTCTCATGTGCTCTCATTCGCTCTCATTTGCTCTCATTCGCTCTCATTCCATGCCCCGACTTTTCTCAAGGTTTTTATAGATAATTTGTACATAATTCTCACTGAACAAAAGTTCTAAGTCATCTATGACTATGCTAATGTACATATGTATACAAGACAACATTCTGACTTCTTCTTCATTTTGCAAATGTCTTCCATTGCTTCATTCTGATCATAAGCATTCTCCAAGATCTGTATAATCACCAATTTGTGATTGGTTTGCTCCAACAGCTCCCCCTCAATCACTAATTGTGATTATTCCATTCTTCTTCACTCCTGCCATCTCCTTGAATCTCTGTAGCTTAGGTCCATCCAAGCTTTTTGTCATCATATCTGCCACTTGTTCTTTTGTTGGAGTGTACATCACTTCAATCTCTTTATCAAGTACCTTTTCCCTCAAGAAATGATACTGAATCTCTATATGCTTAGTCCTGGCATGAAAAACAGGGTTAGCTGCCAAATACAAAGAACTCATATTGTCTCCAAAAATTATTGGATTACTATGATCAATCTCAAAACTTTTCATCAAGGTCTTCAACCATATGACTTCTTTTGCAGCTTCTACCATTCCCTTATACTCAGCCTCTGTGGATGATAAAGCAACTGTATGTTGCTTCTTTGAACACCAAGACACTAACTTGTCTCCAACATAACATAGATATCCATGAGTAGACCTTCTATCATCTGAGTCACCTGCCCAATCTGCATCACTAAACACTTTGATTCTTGTGTCAGAAGTGAAACCATAGTACAAACCTTCACTTAGGGTTCCTTTGATATATCTGAGTACCCTTTGGGCTGCAATCCAATGAGTCTTCTTTGGACAATGCATAAATTGTGACAACACACCTACTGCATATGATAGATCTGGCCTTGTCAAGGTAGCATAGATCAAACTACCTACCAAACTCTGATATTTCTTCATGTCATTGAACTCTTCACCTCCATACCTGCTTAATTTATGATTTACCTCCAATGGAGTGGTTGAGGTCTTGCAATCTTCCATGTTAAACTTGACCAAAAGATTCTTCAAGTATCTCTCTTGTGAAACATATACTCCATGTTGAGTATACACAATCTGCATTCCTAGAAAATAAGATAAGTTTCCCAAGTCACTTATCTTAAACTCCTTCTCTATTTGCTTCTTGAGTTCATTGATTCCTTGAGCATCTGTTCCTGTAACAATAATATCATCAACATAAATGCACATGTATATATATCCATTTTCACTTGCCTTCACTAGCAAGCTACTATCTGCCTTTGATGCTTGAAATCCACATTCATTCAAGAACTTGACCAATCTGTAATTCCAAGCTCTTGGGGCTTGCTTCAACCCATATAAAGCTCTCTTGAGCTTACACACATAATCTGATCCAATTGACTCCATGAAACCTTCTGGTTGCTCCATATATACTTCATCTGCAATGTAACCATTAAGAAATGCATTCTTCACATCCAATTGTGATAATTTCCATCCTTTGCAAGCAGCAATAGCAATCAATGTCCTAATTGTAGACATCTTAGCAACAGGACTAAAGGTCTCATCATAATCTACCCCATAAGTTTGGGCATAACCTTTAACCACAAGTCTAGCCTTATATCTAGACACCTTACCATCTGCAAACCTCTTTGTTTTATATACCCACTTGCATCCAATGACCTTCTGATTCTTTGGTCTTGGTACTAACTCCCAAGTTTCATTTTCAAGTAGAGCATCATACTCTTCTTGCATTGCCTTCTCCCAATTCTGTTTACCTTTGGCTTCTTCAAAAGTAATTGGGTCTTCTTCTGTTTTCACAATGTAAGCATAATCTCTTGTTGTTAGGAAAGATGTATCATAACTATACCTTATAGGCTCTTTCCTTTCCCTTGTAGATCTTCTGATTTCTGCACTTCTTGAAGTTTCAGCCTCATTTGATTCTGGATCAAATCTTGGCCCTTCTTCTACATGATCCTGCACTCTACATCTAGAGTCAACTTCATCAACAATTTCTTCACAAACTTTTACCTTTGCCTTTCCTTTCCTTTGAATTTCTTCAACACCTGCATACTCATTTGGTGATCCTGTATACCATGTGTTTTGCTCATCAAATGTCACATCTTTAGTAACAAGAAATTGTTTTGTGGATGGACTCCACAACCTGTAACCCATTTGTCTATCATCATATCCAATAAACACATACTTCTCTGCTTTTGGTTCTAGCTTATGTCTTAATTGTGAAGGAACATAAGCATATGCAATACATCCAAATACTTTACAATGATCAAGACTAGGCTTCTTACCCCACCATGCTTCATAAGGAGTTCCTCCATCCAAAGCTTTGCAAGGCAACCTATTCACAAGGTATGTTGCAGTGTTAATGGCCTCTGCCCATAAGTAATTTGGACAATTCTTTTCCTTCATCATGGCTCTTGCAAACTCTACAAGAGTCCTATTCCTCCTTTCTGCTACTCCATTTTGTTGAGGGGAGTACCTGCAGGTCACTTCTCTTTTGATACCTGCATTCCACAAATAATCATCAAACTCTTTTGAGAAATACTCTCCCCCTCCATCTGATCTTAACCTCTTTAGCTTTTGTCCTGTGATCCTTTCTGCATAAGCATGAAAGTGTTTGAATGTCTTGAAGACTTCTGATTTGTCCTTGATTACATACAAAGTAATCCACCTGGTTGCATCATCAACAAACAACACATAATATCTGGATCCATTTATGCTATAGTCCCTTGAGGGACCCCATACATCTGTATGAACCAATTCAAGCATATTTGAATACTTGTACCCTGATTTGTTATAAGAACTTTTATGTGCTTTACCTAATTGACAAGCTTCACACTTGTACACCATATGTTGCCCTTCAATGTTTGGCAATCCAAGCACCACCTGATTCTTTGACATCTCCTTTATAGCTCTCTCATTGAAATGACCTAGCCTCTTATGCCATAGGTCTAACTCAGATACCTTTTGACCTCCATAGGTAAACAATGCATGTCCCACATTACCTTGGACCTTGAGAGTAAACAATCTTCCTTCCTTTTTACCTGCAATTATGGTTCTATATCCCTGATTTGGATCTTGTACATAGACACCATCATTTGTGAATCTTACCTCATATCCTTTCTCCACAATTTGCCCTACACTTATCAAATTTTTAGGAATAGTAGGGACATAAAGTACCTTGCTCAGAAGTGTACTTCCACTCTTTGTCTTCACTGATCCAATGCTCTCCACTTTATGTTTGGTATTGTCACCTGTTTGAACTGTATGTCCATTCACCCTTGCTTCCATATCAGTCATCAAGGATAGGTTCCCACTCAGATGGTTGCTGCACCCTGAGTCAATATAAAACACTCTTTGATCATCTCCCATTGATTCATGAGTTGCATTCAGGATAAGAGTCATATCATCCTTCTGATCTGATGCATAATTGTAATAATTATTGTTGTAGGACTGAGATTGGAAGTTCCTTCCACCTCCTCTACCATATGATGTCCTACCACCTCTTCCTCTGAAATTACCTCTTTGGTTTCTGCCTCCTCTACCTCTTTGACTATAATTCTGATTGTTGTATCCTCCACTTTGATTGTTATACCAACAACCATTTGCCAAATGATTTGTTCTGCCACAAATCCAACAAGCTTTAGCATTATCTTTGTTCTTACCTCCTCTTCCTTTACCTCTGAAATTTGTCTTCCCTTTTGTGAAGTTGGCTTGATTTGAATTCCCTTCATCATCATTTGATTGCTTTCCCTTGCCATTCTTTTTCTTGTCTTTGGAGTACATAGCTTGACTTGTACTTCTATCATTGTCTCCTTTAAGATCCTGCTCAAAGGTTAGCATGTGTCCTAGCAATTGATTAAGATCAGGAGTAAAGTGATCAAGTGACAATTCTATGGACAATATAAAAGGCTTCCACTTCTCATCACCTCTTAGACCTGTAAGTATTTGTCTTACCAACTTTTCTTCTTCAATATCTTCATCCACTGCTCCCAAGCTATCTTCAATATCTTTCATTCTTGCCACATAATCTGAAATTGATTGTGAACTCTTCTTCTTGAATGTTGTGAACTCAGCCCATAGTGAGGACTTCCTTGACTTAGTTGTATTTTGGAAATGCTCTTCCAAGGCATTCCAAACATCTGTAGCACTTTCTAAACCTCTGATGTGAGGTAGAAGATAATCATTTACAGCCATGTAGATGATGCTCCTTGCTTGAGCATCCTTTCTCATCCAAGTCTTCAACATTGCAAGTTCCTCTCTAGTAGGTATACTTGGATCTGCAAATTCTGGTTTTTCTTCATCTCCTGTAATAAATGATATAAGATCTTTGCTCATGAGGTGTGCTTCCATCCTCATGGACCATGCTGGATAGTTCTCCCTATCTAGCTTATCAATCTGCAAGCTTTCTCCCATCTTGTATCCACCTGTGTATTGAAATCTTCAACCTTTTCAAACAATGTATGTACCTTTACTTCGAGTTGAACTCCTTTTGCCTTTCTTGATGTCAATTTGTCTTCTCCTCGAGCTTTGACTCCAAGCTTTCACTTCTTGATCCTTCAAGTGTTGAATTTCTTAAATCTGCAGCAGTCGAGATCCTCCTTTTCTTCAAATTCCTTCAAATTGATGTCTCCTGCTCTGATACCACTGATGGAGAATGTTAATCTCCAAAAGAACAACTTATTCTTGTGATTAGAGCACCTCTATACCAAGAATAAGTCAAAACCTTTCACACATTTAGAGGATCAACTTCTAATTATCAAAAGATGAACAAATCTGTGAAGAAGGTAATACACAGAAAAGTCTGCTGCACTATTTCCTTACATTGACTTATCAAATGTGTAAATTTTTTCATGAACCTTTGTACGAATCATCTCTTAGAGATTGCGCAACTATTCCAAGTTGAATTACTCCAAAAGATTAAGTGTAGCTTGAGAAATTAACTTCTCAAGTTACCTATGTCAGAAACTGTACTTCTGAGAAGTCGATTCTGACACCCCTAACTTCTTAACTTTGATTCTCACAGTATCTTACCCGTTTTGCCAAATGCTTTTAGCCACGAGTAGATCACCTTCCAACTTAAAGATTAAGTGCTTGCTTGCACAAAACTTTAAACTATGGAGTGAGCACTGACCAAAAGATTAAACACGAATTTTGCGCCTGTTTCAGAGAACTGTAGACATTCAACACATATGAATGTTCCTACTCATAATTCTCCTAGCCTGTTCACAATTGAACTCTGAAATTCAGATCACAGGCTCATCAACTAACAACTTAGATATCCTCAAAAGGATTTCACAAATGATCAAACACAGAAGGAGCAGACACGAAAAGATCGGGCGCAATATTTCTTCATTAACTCAGAAGATTACAACTGAGTGATGAGAGCTAACACAAACTCACTTTCCTCTATCTCTTAACTTCTATCTCATGTCACATATGCTCTCATGTGCTCTCATTCGCTCTCATTCGCTCTCATTCGCTCTCATTCCATGCCCCGACTTTTCTCAAGGTTTTTATAGATAATTTGTACATAATTCTCACTGAACAAAAGTTCTAAGTCATCTATGACTATGCTAATGTACATATGTATACAAAACAACATTCTGACTTCTTCTTCATTTTGCAAATGTCTTCCATTGCTTCATTCTGATCATAAGCATTCTCCAAGATCTGTATAATCACCAATTTGTGATTGGTTTGCTCCAACACAATCAACTTAGCGATTGGATGCTTACCCCTAACATTTTAGAGACTATATAGTACAAGACTAGTGAGAATTTTGATGCCAATTTCTCCCACTTGGCTGAAGAAAATCTCTTCCAATTTTCGCAGATTGAATTGGACTTTTTTCTGGTTCCAATAAGCTATAGAACATGAAAAATGGTGAAGGGATCACTAAGATATGATCAAGCAAAGTTCACTATACTGAGTGGACATACCAGAGAATTCAATAGAAATACTCAATGATGTATATGTATTATAGAATGTGATTTTACAAGATCATTAATAAAGAATTGATGCCCAATGATAGTGATATGCATATTCTATGAAGTGAGCTACACAACTCCAATAAGTGATTACTAAGAGCTTCAATAGGGGCCTCATGGACCGCGAGTTTACAAGTCTCTTTTATAATGACTTTCTTCAAATTTGGCTGACTAAAAAGTGATCCCATTGATCTAGGAGATATTCTCTCAATCTAAATTTGTTACTAATGTTCTATCTAACTCCACAAGTTTGTAGCCTTTTACAAGGTTCTTCAGAGGTACAAACTATTTTACAATGGTAAATCATTAAGCTAATACAAGGTATGGTTTATATGAGCCATCAAAATCTTCTTCAAGGTCTAGCCGAATGTGAAGGCTTGGAATTGCACCAACAACTCCCCCTCAAGCCAATCATCTTGGCTTTTTCTTCTTCATGAGTCTTCTTGAATGTCCTGCAATACAATCATACTCTTAAACCTTCCAAGTTTAGTACCATCGAGTGCTTTGGTCAATAAATATGCACATTGCATATTTGTGGATACATATGCTAATTGAATCTCCTTGCTCAATAGCTTGTCTCTAACATAGTGATAGTGTACTTCTATATGCTTGGTTCTTCATGATAGATAGGATTGGCTGCAAGATGCAAAAAACTTGTATTGTCACCAAAAATTATAGGTGAGTGAGTGTGAAGTCCCAAATCTGAATATAGCAATCTAATCCATATGGCTTCTTCTGTAGCATTTACTAATCCCGTGTATTCAGCCTCTGTTGAAGATAGAGCAATAGTAGGTTGCTTCATGGAATACCATGAAATGGGCTTATCACCTGCAAAAGAAAGATAACTAGAAATACTCCTCCTGTCCTCCTTACAACCTGCCCAATCTACATCTGAGTATAGCTTGATGTCTAGATCTGATGTGTATGGAAAGTATAAACCTTGATTTGAGTACCCTTGAGATACTTCAAAATCCTTTTGGCAGCTTCCAACTAAGGTTCTCTAGGTTTATGCATGAATTGGCTTAAAACACTTACTCCATACGCTATGTCAATCCTTGTCAATGTTGCATAGTTTAGACTTCCAACTATTCTTTGATATCCTGCAATGTCTTCAAGCAAATCACCTTCATGAGCACTCAATTTATGATTTACCTCTATAGGGATGCTAGTAACCTTTGCATTCTCCAAGTGGAACTTCTTCAACATGTCTTGCACATATTTCCTTGAGTAATGTAATCTCCAGAATTTGTGTAGACTAACTCAAGTCCAAGAAAATACTCTAGAAACCCTAAATCAGTGATTTTGAACTCCTGCATCAATTGATTCTTGATCTGCTTGATGCCACTGGCATCATTACCTGTAAGTATGATGTCATCAATATACACACATAAGTATATCATCTATAAATTACTTCTCTCGACAAATAGAGAAGAGTTTGCTTTGCTCATCATGAATCCTTGGCCTTGAAGATAGGGTTTTAACCTATGATTCCATGCCCTAGGTGCCTACTTCAAACCATAAAGAGCTTTATTCAATTTTCGCACATAGTTTACCTTGCTTCGGTCTTCATAGCCAGGAGGTTGAGCCATGTAAACCTTCTCTGAAATCCATTCACTGAGAAAAGCATTTTTCACATCCAGTTGATACATGCTCCAATTTGTGGATGCAGCCACACTTACCAGTACACTGATGGTTGGCATTTTAGCCACATGTGAGAAAGTCTCTTCATAATCAACTCCTTGGGTTTGTGCAAAACCCTTAGACACAAGTCTATCTATATACCTGTTTATGGATCCATCTAAGTTTCTCTTGATTTTGTAAATCCATCTAGAACCAATTACCTTCATTAATGCATTCTTGGGTACTAGCTCCCAAGTATCATTCTCTTGGAGTGCTTGCATTTCTTCATTCATAGCTTCCTTCCATTCTGCCTTGGTCTTTGCCTCTTCATATGAAAAAGGCTCTTCAAACGATAAATCTTTAGCAAGATAAATAGAGTGCTTAGTAACTATTGAAGTTTTATACCCATATCTTATTGGTTTCTTGCTCTCCCTTTGTTATCTCCTTAGAGCTTGGCTGGATGATTCAGGTAAGTCTTCCAACCTCTTCATCTAACTTGATGATGTCCTCATCATTTGATTTGATGTGTTCAATTTTGTCTGGCTCCTCTTTGTGAGGCTTGGAAATTCCTCTTCCAAGTCATATCGCAATTTGACCTTCCTGCATTCACTTTCAAACCAAGAATCCTTCTCATCAAACACAACATCTCTATTGATCATAAATCCTTTGTTGGATGGATTATACAACGTGTATCCTTTGTGATTTAAATCATACCCTATGAAGATGCACTTCTCTGCCTTAGGGTCTATCTTACCTCTCATTTGAGATGGAACATGCATATATGCAACACATCCAAATATTCTACAATGATCAGGTGATGGTCATCTACTATGCATGCTTCATATGGGGTCATCCCATCAAGTGATTTGGATGGCAACCTATTAATAAGATAAGTGGCAGTAGAAACACTCTTTGCACACAAATCATTAGGTAATTTCTTTTCATTAAGCATTGATCTCGTTGCTTCCAAAATCAACCTGTTTCTTCTCTCTACTACCCCATTTTGCTCAGGGGTATACCTTGTAGTAATCTCCGTTTTGATACCTCTGTCTTGCAAGAATGCATCGAATTCATTGGAGAAGTACTCACCTCCTCCATCTGACCTTATCCTCTTTAGGCTTCTTCTTGTTTCATTTTCCACAAGTGCAAGATACTTCTTAAAGCAACTGAACACTTCATCTTTATGTTTCATAAAGTACAAGATAGTCCAGGTCCTACTAAAATCATCAATGAATGACACATAATACCTTGAGCTTTAAATTGAAGGTTCCTTGCTTGGTCCCCACACATTTGTGTGGAAAAGTTCGAAAGAGTCCTCATGCATATAGCCTTCCTTTGTAAGAGGTAACTTGTGTGATTTACCAAACTAAGAAGCACCACATTTATAGATCATGTGTTGCTTTGATATATTAGGTATTTGAAGCACACATTGATCTCTACATATTTGCCCACCAATATGCCCTAATCTTTAATGCCAAATCTCAAGCTCAAACAATGTTTGATCCTTGTAGTTATAAAATGCAAAATTTCTAGTGTCCTCAAGTTCAAAGGTAAGTTATCTACCTATTTTTTCTCCCTTCACAATTCTCTTGAATCCATGTTGGGGATCCTCCACAAAAGCTCCATATTTGTTGAACTTAATCTGAAAACCCTTTTCCACTGTCTCTCCAACACTCATCATATTCTTGGTGATTGTAGCTACATAAAGAACCCTACTCAATAGATTTTTATTCCCATCAAAGGTTTTGACATTTCCTACCTTGACCACTGAATGCTTGATCTCATCACCTGTTTGTACTTGGTGCTATCCCTTGGGTTCCTCAAGATCAGAAAGAAGAGCTACATTTCTTGCTACATGTTTTGAACATCCTGAGTCAATATAGAAGAGGTGCTCATCATTCATAGTGTGTTTTGATGTCATACTCACAGTGAGAAGAGAATCCTCTTGATCCTCTGCATAATTTTTGAGTCTTTTCGTGACTTGTATCCTCCTTGATAATGTTTTAGCCATGGTTCTAGCCTTGATTATGGTTGAACCTTCCTCTTGATTGTTAGTAGCCACCTCTTTGATATCCTCTTCCTCTCTAATTCTTGAAGTTCCTATAGCACTCAACTGTAGCGTGATTAGATAGTCCTCATATATTCCATGGGGAAGAGTTGAAAGGTCTCCCCCTACCAATCTTACCTCCTCTGCCCCTTCCTCTTGAGTTCCTACCTCTCCCTGCATAGTTATCTTGAGAAGTAGTACCTTCATCCTCTACTTTCTTGCTCTTTTGTCTTTATCTTTAGACTTTCCTTCATCTGTGTATAAGGCAGAAGAGTTGTTACCTCTTGACAGTTCTCCATTTTTTATGAGCTTGGCTTCATGGGTAAAGAGTTGTCCCATGAGTGTGGTAAGGTCATGAATCTGCATATCCATGTAAAGGTTCATAGCAGTTATGAAGGCTTCTCACTTATCATCTGCCTTGATGCCATTGATTATTTGTCTCACTGTTTGTTCCTCTTCAATCTCCTGTCATATGCTTGCCAATTGCTGAGCCACATCTTTAACCTTGGTCACATACTCTGAAACACTTTGCTTGGGTTGCTTCCTTTGAGTGGTGAACTCAATCCACAATTGATTTCTTTTAGCTCTTGTATTGGAAGAAAAGTACAAAGACAATGTTTCCTAATTCTCTTGGAAATTTTTACAATTCTTGATGTGGGGAATAAGGAAGTCAGAGACAGAGTTAAGTAGATATGACCTTGTTAAAGCTCCTCTCTTGTAGGTTGTCTTTTGCTTTCGAAAATGGGCATCTCCTCATCTCCTGATATGTATCCATAGAGACTCCTTCCTTGTAGATATGTCTTCATCATCAAGGACCATGCTTGGTAGTTGTTCCTTTCCAATTTATCAATAAAATAAGGGACACCATCTCCCATTTTACCTCAACATGCTTTGATACCACTACTAGAAGAGATGGATGGATACCTCCAGGAACTGAGGTCGTACTTCCAAAACCTGCTTAGTACCTACCCTATTTCACTTCAAAATTATGTAGTAGGCCCTCTTAGATTGCAAATAACACCAAATAAGTACCTGTGTACTTTGGAGATAATGCTTTAAACAAATAGATCAAAACAGATAACTTCACAAGTAGCTAGTGACCAAAAACTTGCTATTTTGGTTTTGACACTTCCTGGATCTTTTGCTTAGTGCTCACAATACAATAGCGATTGATCAAAATCCTTTTGAGGGTATCTAATTAGCTTATATATCTAATGATTACAAGTAAAATCACTTAAAATGATAAACTATACACTGAGCAATCAACTTAGCAACTGGATGCTTACCCCCGACTTTTTATGGATTGTACAGTACAAGACCCGTGATTTTTTCGAGGCAGATTTCTCCCAATCGGCTAAAGCAAATGTCTTCCAATTTCGGTAGCTTGACTCAGACTTTAAGCTGGTTTCAAGAAGATATAGAAAATGAAAATTGGTTAAGGGATCACTAAGATATGATCAAGCAAAGTTCATTCTACTGAGTGGACATAGCAGAGAATTCAACAGAGATACTCAATGATGTGTATGCATTATGGAACATGATTTTACAAGATCATTGGTAAAGTAATGATGCCCAATGATAGTGATATGAGTAGTCCATGAAATGAGATACTCAACTCCAATATAATATATATATATATATATAGATATAGATATATATATATATATATGTGTGTGTGTGTGTGTATGTATGTATGTATGTATATGTGTGTGTTACAAGTAAGCTTCAACCCAAAAATCAAGGGAAATCAATCATGGAAATGCGTACCAATGTGAGGAAGCCTAAGTACATGAGATTTCATCAAAATATCTCAGTTAACTACTGTCCGAGTGATTTCAACTGTCCTATATTTTAAGAGGATGATTCTTTTGGGAAAGGTGGTCCCTAGATTTAAGGGGCCAACTTTTCTCTACAAAAGTAGCTTGTATCACATATTCTTTGGTGTCATCATGTTGGAGTTTCTATTTCATTTAGAGTGTGCACCATGTGCTCGAGTTGTAATAAGCAAGCCCCTTTCTTGCTTGGTTGTTACCTTTGACTATGCATATCTTTGTGTGTGCACAGGGAATGTTGCAACTCTCTTTCTCTCAGTTGTTAGCTTTAGTTATCCCTTAGTATGTATTAATTTGATGTTCTCTTTGTGGCATGGATAGCTCTTGGAATCTTTGTGGAGTACACAATGTCTCTAGAGCATTCTCTAAGTACTTTGGGAGGAGCCTTCAAAATAGTGAAGCATGGTGATTGATATCTCTCTTTGTGTGTAGGTTCTATCGGAGCTAGTTTGCTCTAGGCTATAAGGGCTTGTTCTCATTCTTTATTTATCCATTTTCTATGATCTTGGTGTCCTTGGGTATCCCTTTTAGGTTTCTAAAGTTGACCAAATGTTTGGATTCCTTTTCTGTGTATTCTCTAAGAGAAGCCTGTGGGAGTGAAGTGTGGTCTCTGTTTGACTAGCTACTATGAGCATTCAAGTAGGTCATCTTGTGGAATTGTTTCTCTAAGTTTAGGCATCCACTTCGAGTGAACATTATTGGAAAGCTCTTGGTTTTTACTATAGGTATACAAAGGGTCACTAGAGTTCTCTACATATTTTCTAGGAAAGGGCAATTTTGGTGAGAAAACTTCAAAGAAGGGTACATGTGGAGTCCATATGCGCTTGTCCTTCAATAGGGCTTGAGATAATTACCCCAATAGAGGTATTCGAGAATTGTGGAGTCCTGGAGACATCAAATACAAGCATGTCCCCTTAAAGAAGAACAAAAGGGATCCTTACAAGCTCCATGTAGGGTTCATTTTTTCCCCTAATGATCAATATTCTCTTGAAACTCTTTTTAGTTTTTGTGTTCTTCGTTCAAAAATGAAACATAGTTTTTATTTATATATATATATATATATATATATATATATATATATATATATATATATATATATATATATATATATATATATATATATATATATATATATATATATATATATATATATATATATATATATATATATATATATATATATATATTATATATATATATGTGTGTGTGTATATATATAATTACATGTACATATGCATGCACAAATATATATAAATATACATGTACATGTACATATACATATACTTGTACATATCGATATACATGTACATTTACATATACATGTACATATACATGTAGATATACATATACACATACACATAGATGTACATATATGTATACATACACATGCATGTATACATACTAACATACATACATGCATGATACATACAATTAACACACACACACACACATACATACATACAAATATATACACATACATATATATATAAGTATATGTTTAGGTTTATCTATGTATATATACATGCACATACACATAGGTATCTATCTCTCTCTCTCTCTCTTTCTCTCTTTCTCTCTCTCTCTCTCTCTCTCTCTCTCTCTCTCTCTCTCTATATATATATATATATATATATATATATATATATATATATATATATATATATATATATATATATATATATATATATATATATATATATATATATATATATATATATAGAGAGAGAGAGAGAGAGAGAGAGAGAGAGAGAAAGAGAGAGAGAGAGAGAGATAGATACCTATGTGTATGTGCATGTATATATACATAGATAAACCTAAACATATACTTATATGTATATGTACATGTAAATATACATATACGTATATGTAATTGGACATGACTATAAACATATACATGTACATATGCATATACATACACATATACATATACATGCACATACACATATAAATGCACATGCATATATATATATATATATATATATATATATATATATATATATATATATATATATATATATATATATATATATATATATATATATATATATATATATATATATATATATATATATATATATATATATATATATATATATATATATATATATCTTATGTGGAATGCAAATACAATCTCTTTATAAAGAATCCTATACAACTTAATAGTTCTAAATGAACAGTCTTCAAATATCGTATTTTTCATCTTCAATGTTTGTGCAAAGAACATTCGCGATATTCAATCTGTCACTTCACTTCACTTCACTTCACTTCAATCTCTCTTTAATCTTGAATGTTTCTGCAAGGAAAACATTAGTATATTAGTAATATTACAAGAATCATTAAGAAACTTTAAAGACATTAGTCACATACCATTGTACATAAACATGCATAATAATTTGCCTTTAACATACATATATTCTCAGAATCAATCATTCTTATGCATTCAATCATAAGTAAACATTAAACTTCAATCCATATACATGCATTTTCACATATACTAACATAAACTCATTCAAACTAATTATACATGCATTCCTACTTCACTCAAAAACATGCATTTATGTACACTCATGCTCATGCACATATCACTCATGCATATGCACACATCACTCACATGCATGTTTTCTCATACATACATGCAAAGACTTACACATACATGCATTGTAAATATTCTATGCATATAATTAACCTTTATACTTGATTTATCTAATTGCATCATAAAAGTAAAAGAAAACCAAACAAAAACAAAATAGCAGAATACCATTTATTTATTTCTCTCTCGCTATGTTCTTTCTCTCTCTCTCTCTCTTTCTTTCTTTCTCTCTCTCTCTCTCTCGTTCTCTTTCTCTCTCCCTATCTCTCTCTCTCTCTCACTTTCGCTCTCTCTCTCTCTCTCTCTCTCTCTTTCTCTCTCTCTCTCTCTCTCTCTCTCTCTCTCTCTCTCTCTCTCTCTCTCTCTCTCTCTCTCTCTCTCTCTCTCTCTCTCTCTCTCTCTCTCTTGTATGCATCCTATAACTCCGCCAAAACTCCCCTATTTTTCTCCTCGCTGTCGCGCGTAGAGCCTGTCAGAAGCCAACGTGGAGGGAGGGACAACAGGAAATTTAAAAAAAACCTTATACTCTCTTCTCTCTACTCTCTCACTGTCACGCAGAAGCCGTCGTGGAGGGCGGAAAAAACAAATCATCAAAACCTTCTCTCAGCGCTCCACTGTACACACACTCTACACACGCTCTAGACACTCTCTGCGTGCTGCAAATGCCGCCAGAATTGTGGGAGAGATCAGATGACTTTCCTCTCTCTCTCATTTACTGTACTCCTCTAGAGTCGTTTTCTGCGCATGCCCAGACACCGTTAATAGCCACCATTCTCTCACTCTCACACTAAGAGTGCACTCAGGGCGCCTGGTGTCACCAGAAATGATTGATTTTCTCTAAAAAAATGGTGCAACAATAATGTCTCTGTTTATTATCAAAATACACAGTGAATCTACTTGAGAAACTGCGGTGGGAAAAAACCATCTATGCATTCTCTAAGTAAAGCATACATAACCCATCCTTCAGGTTCATTTTGATCGAAAATTGAGACAATGATCTCACTTTCTAATCACTATCTCTCTCTAAGATGGTCAATAATAGAATCAAAGAAAGAATGCAGAGAATCAAGAATAGTACCTGCAAGGAAAACATTAGGAAAGAACATAACTTAACCCACATATTTATACACATAGAAGTCAAGAGCTTACCATTCCTTTTTGAGATTGCTTTAAATTCTCAACCTCACTTTTACCCACTAACTTTCACCACTCTTTAAATTAACTTTATTTCCACAACACACTTGCTCCATTCTTTGAACCTTTTTCATATATACCGTTCATTTAAAGTTTCTTTTTAACCTACTTTAAGTGCATCTTCTATTGAGACCACTCCTTAAATCACTTTAGTTACATATTACTTACATACCATTCTTTTTCCTAGCACTCATATAGACCACTAGTTATTTATCCATTTAATTTATCATTTTAATTCTATTATCCTAAATTTCTTAATTAAATAATGCATTTAAATTAAGCTTAGGTTAATTTACACACATGAGTAAATTAATTACTTAATTCATATTTTTATTTCTAATACATAAATATTCATTTTAAACATTAATTTAATTAAATACATGTTACTTTAACCCTTAAATTTCAATAAAACCCTTGAAAACTTACTTGAAACCCTTTGGTAATCCCTGATAACCCATTAAAATCCTTTTGAACCCTATCTTAACTCATTGACATTGACATAGACCCTAACAGTAACGCATTTTCATAAACAACACATGAATTCAAGAAACCCTAGGATTGAATACCCATAATTCTTGAATGTATAAATATAAAACACTCATTAAATGTGAAATTAGGGAAAACCCTAATATGAACATATGTTCTTCGTCATTTCTTGTACCTCTAAAACACTTCAAAAGTAGTAACATCAATCCAAAACAACTGATCAACAGTGATATAAAAGGTTTGAGATCACCAATAAAGTTGTTTTCATTTTCTCTGATCATCAATGGAAAGGTTTAAAACTTTCCGACATTCGCCCCGACCAATCCTGCACATCGTCCTCGATGGGCCAAACCTGCAGACCATAGAAAGCAATATCAAATTCTTTTGAAAATTATTCATGACTCAAATGCGACTAGTCTATTGAAAATGCTTCTATCATTAGTACATCTTGTGATAGCAAAGAAAACTTATAAAATTATGTAAGCTTGAATTTCAACCTTTTCGTTCAATGCATGAGTTGGAAAACAGGTTTTAGAAGGAAACTATAGAAGTCATTCAAATAGTGTTCGTACTAACTCTTCTATTAACTCTGTTCATAAGTAAAGCATATGTTATATAGGCCTTCTATCCTCATCTCCTATCCACTTGCCATTAAGATACAAAAAACTAACTCCCCTCTAGCATACATCCGCCTTATATAGCCCGCTTTTCAATTCAGAAGTGATTTCGAGACCACAACTGATTTATTTGATTCTTTCTTTCATCTCTTTTTTCATCATAATTTTTCTTTGTGTCATTTTTTTCCTCTTTTCATATACAGCAACCATTAATGTACTGTTTTCAATTTTTCTTTGCAACTTTTTTGATGAAGGGGAAAGGCTTAACCCTTAATCAGAGCAAAGGATCTAGAGGTAAGCTAAAGCAGGAACTAGGATCTCTTTAGCTAAATGGGTCAGATTTAAGGAAGCTTACCTATATAAAACAAGCCTACTTCTACTAGGAGTTGCAAGTTAAGGGTTCCTTCAACTATCCATATGACAGCCATAGGTCTCTAATCCCTATCTTCTCTTCAAGCACATCCCTACTTCAGCGTAAATTCTACTGTTCCTAATTTTAAGAGGTTTCTTAACCTATCTGAAGAATGTACAATTCTAATTATGATAATGCATGAAAATAAATTAAAACATAAATCAGGTTTATAACTTTTTCACCTGATCTATATTGACTCCATCTTTAGATCTCTTTAAGTTCATCAGAACTTTTGGCATAACATCTCCAATTGCTTTGATCAATTCACCTTCAAAACCTGTAAGCAATCATAAAGTAGAAGCTACAAAACAAGTAATCTTCATTATCATTTATCTTTGCAAATATAAATTCATATATTCTATCAGATTCATCTTCATCATGTCACAGTTTTCATCATAAAAAATTCATAGTGGTTATAATTATCATAAATAATGCATTCTTAATTTTTAAAATAGGTTTTTCAACCTATGAAACAAAGTTCATAAATTTCAGAAAAAATTATAATGTTCATAGTATAATATAACCATCATATTTGTTGTAAAGAAAATCATTTTATTCAAAATATTCATCATTTCATTATAACAATGTTCTTCATAATTGTTCATCATAATAGATTTCTTCCTATTTGTGAAAGAAAGAAAATCATAAGTTCATCAAAGCATAATGTAAAACTTTATCATAAGCTAGTTTTTCCAAGCATAAAACTTCATAAAACAAAACAATGTAGGTATATGTTTCTCAACTTTAGGAAAACAACATATATACAGCAAGCAATAATAATAATTTGAAAAGTTTTCTCTTCAATAAACAATTCCATCACAATAAAACTATTCTCTTAAATTCTTCTCCTTTTTCTTAACTTTAGATGAGTTTTTAATATTATTTTCAATCTTCCATATGGCTTCTTGTACCCATTTTTCCATCTTCTTGTCATGTTCTAATTGAATTTGAAGATTTTCATCTTCAGATGTTTGTACTATTCTTTTATCAGTTTTATTTTGATCACATTTTTTGTCATTTTCTTTGACTTTAGGTTGTGTTTTATCCACATATATGTCTTCATTTCCATTAATTGATTGTTCATTTTCATCATCTTTTATCCTAACATCTTCTTTCTTAAACTTTTTCAATGTATCTTGATCCTTAGATATAGTTTGCATATCAATGTTACTCATAGATTTAGGTTTAAGACGGTTTTGATCATTGTCCAAGCATTCACATTTAGTCACAATCTTGGTGTTCATAGAATGTAATTGACATACATTGCTTTTCTCATTATGACTCCTAGGTTTCCATTGTTTTTGAAGTTTGGTTTTAGGACTCAATTTTGTTTGATCAAAATAGTCTATCATCCCCCCTCTACCTAAGTTTAATCTCAAAGGTAATTGTGTTTGATAATCACATATTTTCTGTTCACTTTCTAGTACCAATTGTTGGCTACATGCTTTCTCATAGGCCATACAATTTCCATAAGTATGACCTAGTTGGTCACACCAGAAGCATCTTACAATTCTCTTTGGTCTAGGAACGACTCTTCTATGATCGGGTAAAGGTTTTTGGTCAATAGAATATATAGATCTACTTTGAACTTGTACATGATATTTATCTTTGCATTCACATGTAGCACTTTCTTGTATTTGATTGTTTAACCTTTCAATGTTCTCTTTTAAACTTGCAATGTCATGACCAATAGTTTTGAATGATGAAATTTCTTTTACATGATTTGCTAATATTTCCATATTTTCATTTAAATTCGATAGTTCATAATGAAGAATTCCTTCTAAATTCATAAACTCATGATCAAATTGAGTATCCATTGACTTAAGTGTTGCATTAAAATCAGATACTACTGTAGTTAAGATTGAAAGAAACGAGTTTAAGGATTCAAACTTAGAATTCAGCTTTAAATCTATAGAGGAAACTAATCATGATTCCATATCAAGCAGAAGGTTCTCTACATTAGATTTCATTTTCGTTTAACTATGTGCAAACCAGGAAAATTCAAATATAAATACCTAGAATTTGGTTCCGGTCAGATGTACCTGAGTCTAGAATAGCTTGGACTGTACGTCTCCCTTGCTTTTCTATCATCATGTTCTTGAACATCTCCTTTGCTCTCTAAATTGCCTAAATCTATCGCTAGTTGATAAAGCCAGGGATTGCTTTACCCTAGTCCTAAGCTTTACTACAAATAATTTTGATTTCAAAAACCTAAATTTATCTCTTATATTCAAAAACCTAATAAAGTAGTTTTTATAAATTTTTTTGATTTAAGTCCTTTAGTTTAATATTAATTTTCTTTAAAAAATAATTTCTTTGAAAAAAATAAAAGCATTAACTATGAATCAAAAGTAACCTAAATTTAATCTATTTTTATGCTAAAAGCTTTCTTCTTTATGCAATGAAAATAAAGCAAACAATCTTTCTTTTTCAAAACTTAAAATCTTTTCTTTTTGATGATGCAAAAATAATGGCTTTTCCTAAAATGTAGATATTTAAATGCTTTAAGTAAAAATTATATCTTTCCTAAATACAAAAGAAAGATTCAAATACTCTTTTAATGCTAATATGAAAGTGCTTAGATCCTAGTGTAGATGAAAACAACTTTTCTTTTTAAGTGATGTGTGTAAACTAAAAAATAAAGAACTTAAAACACCTTACTTGATGATATCTTTGCTAAAGAGGTTCGAAAGTAAATGTTAAAACAATCTTAAACACAAAACTAAAATGACTATGACTATGTCTTGATTCTCTTGAATGTTGATGAGGGGGGTTTGAAGCGACGAAACTTCACCAGTTGGAAATACTTCTTCTCGTGGAGGTGCTCACCAAGGGAAAACAGGAGATAGCAAACCGTTCACGTTTTGTCACAACTGCAATCTTCAAGTTTCCTGCATTCAAGAAGAAAAATGAAATTAAAAATTTTAGTTAAAACTAAACATACAACGTAAGTCCTAGGCACACGATCGTCACGCTTCACGTCGGGTTCACCAAAGTTGTCGTAGAGGGGTGTGAAGGTAGGCTGACATTCATCCAAAAGAATCACGCTAACCTAACCGTGTGACTGCACGCAGAGTGCTTCTAAGTATGCTTAGGGCTTTCGGTTGCTTTCTCAGTTTAGGATAGTTAAAAACTATAGATTTCTAATATATTCGAGTTTAAATTAAGAACTAATTTTTTAGAACTAGGAGCCGTAAGGATGAGCGTTTCTATATCTTTCCATTGCGTAAAAATAAGAAGGTAAAATTAGTTTTTCGCTAATTACTTGATCTTTAATGCATTCAGTTTCGTTTGAATCGTCTTCAAAATTATCGTCGTTTCTATCTGCGGATGATGGGAAAAGGTTTGCACTATTCTCAATGCTAGGTGGAACAATGGAAAGTAAATGTAAAGTTCTACTAGGATCGTGTAAAGTTACTTCTACTATCTTATCTTTTACTAGTTCTTCAGCTTCAAGTGGTTTAGGAAATAATGACTCAAATGTAGATGAAGGTAGAAAGGAACTACTTGATGAGGCTTCTTGCGACATAAGATCAAAAGACACTAGATTAATGATCAAATTCCTATACAAGCCTAAAAGATAATGTTCATAAAAAGATATTCTAATCAAGTTTAAAAGATAACCTATACAAATCTTATGTGGAATGCAAATACAATCTCTTTATAAAGAATCCTATACAACTTAATAGTTCTAAATGAACAATCTTCAAATATCGTATTTTTCATCTTCAATGTTTGTGCAAAGAACATTCGTGATATTCAATCTGTCACTTCACTTCACTTCACTTCACTTCAATCTCTCTTTAATCTTGAATGTTTCTGCAAGGAAAACATTAGTATATTAGTAATATTACAAGAATCATTAAGAAACTTTAAAGACATTAGTCACATACTATTGTACATAAACATGCATAATAATTTGCCTTTAACATACATATATTCTCACAATCAATCATTCTTATGCATTCAATCATAAGTAAACATTAAACTTCAATCCATATACATGCATTTTTACATATACTAACATAAACTCATTCAAACTATTTAAACATGCATGCCTACTTCACTCAGAAACATGCATTTATGTACACTCATGCTCATGCACATATCACTCATGCATATGCACACATCACTCACATGCATGTTTTCTCATACATACATGCATAGACTTACACCTACATGCATTGTGAATATTCTATGCATATAATTAACCTTTATACTTGATTTATCTAATTGCATCATAAAAATAAAAGAAAACCAAACAAAAACAAAATAGCAGAATACCATTTATTTATTTCTCTCTCGCTATGTTCTCTCTCTCTCTCTCTCTCTCTCTCTCTCTCTCTTTCTTTCTCTCTCTCTCTCTCTCTCTCGTTCTCTTTCTCTCTCCCTATCTCTCTCTCTCTCACTTTCTCTCTCTCTCTCTCTCTCTCTCTCTCTCTCTCTCTCTCTCTCTCTCTCTCTCTCTCTCTCTCTCTCTCTCTCTCTCTCTCTCTCTCTCTCTCTCTCTCTCTCTCTCTCGTACGCATGCTACAACGCCGCCAAAACTCCCCTATTTTTCTCCTCCCTGTTGCGCGTAGAGCCTCTTAGAAGCCGACGTGGAGGGAGGGACAACAAGAAATAAAAAAAAAACCTTATACTCTCTTCTCTCTACTCTCTCACTATCACGCAGAAGCCGTCGTGGAGGGCGGAAAAAACAAATCATTAAAACCTTCTCTCAGCGCTCCACTGTACACACACTCTACACACGCTCTACACACTCTCTGCGTGCTGCAAATGCCGCCAGAATTGTGGGAGAGATTAGATGACTTTCCTCTCTCTCTCATTTACTATACTCCTCTAGAGTCATTTTTTGCGCATGCCCAGACACCGTTAATAGCCCCCATTCTCTCACTCTCACACTAAGAGTGCGCTGAGGGCGCCTGGCGTCGCCAGAAATGATTGATTTTCTCAAAAAAATGGTGCAGCAATAATGTCTCTGTTTATTATCAAAATACACAGTGAATCTACTTGAGAAACTGCAGTGGGAAAAAACCATCTATGCATTCTCTAAGTAAAGCATACATAACCCATCCTTCAGGTTCATTTTGATCGAAAATTGAGACAATGCTCTCTCTTTCTAATCACTATCTCTCTCTAAGATGGTCAATAATAGAATCAAAGAAAGAATGCAGAGAACCAAGAATAGTACTTGCAAGGAAAACATTAGGAAAGGAGAGAACTTAACCCACATATTTATACACATAGAAGTCAAGAGCTTACCATTCCCTTTTGAGCTTGCTTTAAATTCTCAACCTCACTTTTACCCACTTACTTTCACCACTCTTTAAATTAACTTTATTTCCACAACACACTTGCTCCATTCTTTTAACCTTTTTCATATATACCGTTCATTTAAAGTTTCTTTTTAACCTACTTTAAGTGCATCTTCTATTGAAACCACTCCTTAAATCACTTTAGTTACATATTACTTACATACCATTCTTTTTCCTAGCACTCATATAGACCACTAGTTATTTATCCATTTAATTTATCATTTTAATTCTATTATCCTAAATTTCTTAATATATTAGAACCTTAATATTTAAATGCACACACATGAGTAAATTAATTACTTAATTCATATTTTAATTTTTAATACATAAATATTCATTTTAAACATTAATTTAATTAAATACATGTTACTTTAACCCTTAAATTTCAATAAAACCCTTGAAAACTTACTTGAAACCCTTTGGTAATCCCTGATAACCCATTAAAATCCTTTTGAACCCTATCTTAACTCATTGACATTGACATAAACCCTAACAGTAACCCATTTTCATAAACAACACATGAATTCAAGAAACCCTAGGATTGAATACCCATAATTCTTGAATGTATAAATATAAAACACTCATTAAATGTGAAATTAGGGAAAACCCTAATATGAACATATGTTCTTCGTCATTTCTTGTACCTGTAAAACACTTCAAAAGTAGTTACATCAATCCAAAACAACTGATCAACAGTGATATAAAAGGTTTGAGATCACCAATAAAGTTGTTTTCATTTTCTCTGGTCATCAACGGCAAGGTTGAAAACTTTCTGACAATGCCAAAATGAGGGGCTACCCGATCTGCCTCATAGAAAGAATAGTTCTAGCATCCTGTCGGTGCCTATATGCACTCAAAAATGAGGACAAATGTCCTCAAAACCTCCTCAATTGCAGCTGACGCACACTTGCAACAATAGAAGGTGAGCATACAGGGCATTAGCGCAACTATAGAGGTGACTCATGACAGTTTGAAGAGCACTGTGATGAGATCCGAATATGGATGAGGAGCAAGAACAATATTGCTATGCACAGTCTTGGAGACGAAGAAGCATGTGCATCAAGATCTCTAGCTGAGGAGACTACAAATCAAAGGTCAGATAACAAATGCTCCAACTCTGAGAAAGCCTCTAGCAATAGAGAAACGGAGGTAGCGGCTATAGCAAGTATGCAAACTACGCCTCCCTTCACATCCTTCTTTGCTCTTCAGAATACCTGTGCAGAGAATGTAGATAATTCCTCACAGTATAGTCGTAGTTCAACGTTGAAAAGCCCGCCTCCAACAGAATTTTTTTCGCATTTGTTATGAAAGGCTTGGTGTACATAGTGCAATCTGATGTCCGTTGTTACCTCTGAATCAGAGGGAATGAATCTGCATGCATAATAATGTACTTGATAGATGCTCGAGGTCTACTTAGACAGAATCCATGCACAAAATCATATTACCAAGAAATCCTATTTAGCGGCAGACTTTGTTGTTTTTCTAATTTCGGATGCCAGTTGCATCTTCAGCGTATCAAATTCTCATTTTTTAATCAAATTGAATCTATGGGTCCCATGCATCTTGGTCACATGCATTGTATTGCAGTGAGCAAGGCTTGGAAACCACACAAACAAACTAGCTGGCTTTTGCACCTAATTAATCCCCCATTGTATGTACATCTTTGGGTCATGGTACATATACATGTGAACATGTGAGGGACTAGACACCATCTTGAGTAGTACTCAAGGTAGGACATTCGCAATGCCATAAACTATTGAAGCTATGAATACTTCCTACATATTATAGAGATTTCACTAAAGTGAAGATGTATTAACACTTTCCAAATCATATCAAGCCCCATGTAAAGGGACTAGAGACTGCTCTTTAAAAGATTAAGACCTTCCCTATGGCTTGAACAAATGACACTCAAAGCCCACTTCAAGGCCATGAAGCTCACAAGACAAAGGATTCACCAACACCAAAAGGAGGACCATATCAAAGATCCCATCAATGGATCCCATGAAGAATACAACAAAGCTTAAAGAAGGAGAAGGCAAATGACTCCAAAGACACTACCTATCCCATGATGTAAACCCTAAATGTCTAGGGATCCCATATGTCCCTAGATCCCCACACACCATGGATCCCATATGTCCGTGGAGCTAAAAACCAAGGGATGCCATATGTCCCAAACTTGGATCCCATATGTCCAAGTTATGTCTAAGGATCCCATATGTCCTTAGATCCTAAAAGCCAAATGGACTAAGTGATCCCATATGTCACTAGTCTCCATATTAAAAACAAAAGGGTCATCACATGGAGGGGGGGTGTTGAGAAGTTCCATGCTCCACCCTTTTGTCCAAAGGTAGAATCATTCTCATGCAAGCACATATATCCCACATGCAAGGGAATTCTCCCAAACTCCATATAAGCAAGGCCTCCCTTCACTCCACACAAGCCATTCACTCTAGCTCATTGCCTAGAGTATGCTTCCTCTCCTCATGGAGTCTTCATGCTCATAGAGAATCCTTTGTAAGTTTTTCTCTATTTATTTATTTCATCATGTTTTCATATTTATTGTTTCTTCCTCCATAGCTTGGTAGGATTGTGTTGCTAATAGAGTAGGAGTAGTTTCTTTGTTATTTCAACAGATTAGTCAACCATCCGAACAAAGAAGGGAGCTAGATCAATGCTATTCCAACCCATTTGCTTACACGTGGTGGTAGATGCAATATTGATACTAGAACCCCCATCAATAAAAACCTTTGGAATAGCTTAACTTTTATATTGTACTATATTCATAGGAACCACATAATCCACTATTTGGTCCGACACATTCCTTACCATTGAGACTAAGGGTTCCGGATTTTAAAAAGGTGTATATTTTTTCTGCAATTGGTGTAGTAACTATGTCCCGAATGCTAGGAATAGTTCCAACAATTCCCCTAAGGGTAGTTTGATGTGTGATTCCTTTAGAATTTCACAATACTCCCTATTTACTGGTCGTTCGTAATCTTTATACCAATGCTTCCGCCCATCTGAACCTTGTTTCTGTGTTAGCCTTGATTCGGTCCAGTACCCATTGATGGCTCTTGCGAGATTTCTTCAGATTCTGTACCAACTGTACTTTTTATACAGTTCTTTCCGAAAGAGTATGTTGGAAATAATGGAGAATCCACATAGTGCAATGGGTATTCCATAGCCCACTGTACTGCCTTCTTCAAAGTTTGTTTTTTCTCTACAGGAGTTAAATAATCCAATTTTCGCCCACTTGAATACTCTTTCTGAGACCCCGTGACTACTGTTGCGGATGGCTCCAAACATTCCAAAGTCACCACATTGGCCATAGGTGCCTTAAGCTTCGCTTCTTGCTTTTAGTGATCATACTCCTTAGCCTCCTTGAACTCCCACAGTCTATGAACATATTATCGGAAAACTCACACTGAATTGGGAGATTACGAGAGTTACCTAGTCAAGGTTGTTGAAATCTCCGTCCTCTGCCAAACTCTTGACTGTTTTGCCAAAAGCCACGTCATTGCTATGAAACTTGCTGTGAATCTGAATATTGAGATGGTCTTGAAAGTCTAGCATCTTGAATATTTTTCCATTGTCCGATAGAAAGTTGGGGTTTATACCCACTTAAATTCTCTTTCCAAGAAGGTACCTCTACTTGTGCAGTAGCCACTAAGGTATTTCGTGCATTAAAGTGACATTCCTCCAAACTGTGATTAGTTTTCTTACAAACGGGACAAAATACCTAGTTAAGTGCACAATCACTCGTAATGTGGCCCACATTCCTACATTATAGGGAATACAGCTGCTTTATCGAGATCCCATACTCTTTGAACACCAAATTAGTCTTCTCGGAGCCCAAATCGGCAAACTTCATCTTTCGATCCATCCTGATGGCTATGTCTATAATCTGATCGAGCATATGGGATTGGTCAAGTGTGCACATATAGATTTTCTCTTAAATGCATGGTTGAAGTCTGTCAACAAAGAATTCTGTTAACATTTCCTCACCAGGACATTTATTTGTTGGAAACTATTGTAGCATAGATGTAAAATCTGATGCATATTGCTTGACCATCCCTTTCTGCAGCATATACTGAAGTGAAGAATCTAACTTCGAAACACTCTTAGTAGTCCAAAATCATTCTAAAAACACCCCCTTCAACTCATCATATATTGAAAAGTAATCAGAAGGGTACTCAATAAGCCATTTTATTGCATTGCCAACTAACATGGCTTGAAACACTTTAAATTTATGCGGATTATCATGCAAATTATGATGGTTATATAAGTACTAGTTCTCAAATGTCCGTACGTGCACATCTCAATCCTCATCCACTTGCCCATGAAAATGAGTATAGTTTAACACTAGTAATGGTGCTTGTTCACCATCGAGTAACCAAGCATCTATAAGGTAGTGGATTGAGGTAAGGGTATTTTAAAAGCTAACTCCAATTCTGGCAGGGTTATGCTGCCGCCACTTTGACCTACTTCTAGAGGGTATTTCTCTTCTTGCAGGTGGTTCTGTGGGTCGCTCCCACTAAATTCCCATGCTACAATACTTTAGCTAATTTAGTGACCTTTCAAAGCTTGGGGGATAAAACTCTGGTTTCCACCCAAAACTATACTTCCTATGTAATAGTGATTGCATCCTCAAGAGGAATATCTTTAAGATTCAATGTTGCGAGTGTGTGCTACATGAATTCATCTAGATAATCGTGATGCTGAGCCTTTTGTAAGTACTCTTTGCCACTTCATACTGGCATCAATCCACTTTGCGTTGTGCTTTGTTACCCCATCCCATCGTTGTTGCCATATGTTTAGCGTACTAGTTTCCTAGAAACTAACAATACCCCACTATATAGGTTTGGGAATGGGGATTTACGAATACAAAATACTCGTAAACATGCCATTCTTTTCCAGCACTTAAAATAACATTGAGTGCACATAGAGACAATCCATCATACACAATGTGCATAGAATCATAGTTTCTACACACCAAAATAGACTCTTGATTTTAGAATATGAAGGTGAGTACATTACAATAACATTTCTATAATCCAACTTCAAAAATATAGACTTCACCCTCCACAGTTCTAAATCTGCTTATTTCCTATTCGTCACTTCCTGGAATCCATGCATAAGATACCACATCGTACTTCATCGCGAAAGGGGTAGGAGCTTCACACCGTTCCGAACTTCCGAAATATGGAATAATGGAAATTAACAATTTCCAGAAACTCTTGATATTTTTGTAAGCCTCCATTCAATTACATTGAAAATAAGAATCAAAATTACAATGAAAGTAGCTTGTCCACACCGACTGCTAACCCTGAGGTAGCAAAAAACAAGTGTGCCATCACTCTTGGTACATGAATCTAGTAAAGCTCATTAAAATATCCCTAACATATATAAGTGTGACCACTTTACATGTCAGAGAAATGAAAAAGTGATGTGTCATCCTTGATCATCACATGTTGAGCTTGATATCTCAATACATATGTGGAAAATTTTGCCACTATGCTAAAGATGGATACCAAGGAGGAAACCAAAGGAGCTATAATAAAAGGTGTTCATGTAAAGTCCTAGATAATTATGCTTCCACAAATTCAAAAAATGATAATCTTTTGATGATGCACATGAATGGTAACTCAAACAAACTAGACATAACTTGGTATATTGATAGTGGATGTACGAATATGAGTTGCAATGCTTCTTGGTTTACTAATATACATGCTCCCAAAGGTAAAAGACATGTAGAAATAGGTGATGATACAACCCATGAGAGCTTCCATATCAAATATGTAGCTTTGGATGACGAGGAAGAAAGATGTCTCAAGGATGCCTTGCATAAACCTACCATCAAAAAGAACTTGGTGTGAGTAGGGCAAATTGTTGAAAGAGGGTATAAAATAAGGTTCATTAAAGGTGGATTCTATATGGAGAACCCTAATCCAGGTTAAAAGGTCCTAGAAAGAGGAAGGAAACAAATAAGACTCTTCACTTTGGAAGTAAATTCCCATTCCAATCAACATGTATACTTCATATATGGCAACAAGTAAATTTTAGAGTTCAACCTATGGCACAAGAGGATAGGTTACATCACAATACAAAGGATGAGGGAAATGTAATTCAAGAGGCTGATTGAAGAGCTTCTCAACTTCCAAGGATAAGGTATGAAGCATATATGTGAATCTTGTCAATTATGGAAGCAAGCAAGGCTTCAATTCAAGAAGAGTGGTTGAATAAGCCAGGAACCATTGGAGTTGATACATAAAGATGTGTCGAGGCCAACCAAAGAGCAATTCATTGAAGGTAATAAGTAATTTTTCACTTTTACAAATGATTGCACAAGGATGGTTTGGGTTTATTTCATCAAACACAAATCAAATGTCTTTACATGTTTTAAAGCATTCAAGGGAGTGGTAGAGAAGGAAATAGTTACATACATCAAGAAGCTAAGGTCCTATGGAGTAGGAGAATATTTCTCAAATAATTGTTTTGAATATTTATGGGATCAAGGCATTAGTAGGCAAGTAACATGGGCATATACACCCCAACAAAATGGGGTAGCAACGAGAAAGAATAGATACATTATGGAATTTGCTAGAGCAATCCTTAGTAAGATGAATGTATCTAACATGTTTTGAAGTGATGCATCAAATACCAGCTTGAATCTTATGAATATAGCACCTAAACTAGGGATTAATGGCTTGACACCATATCAAGCTCATTATGGTAAGAAACTTGATCTCTCCCACTTAAAGATATTTGGATCTACTTGTTATGTACATGTGAAAAACGAATCCAGGCACAAGCTACAACTAAACGCAAAAATGTGTGTGTTTCTAGGATATTCAAATGACCATTAAGGTTTTTAGGTTCTTCAACCCAAGCATAAAGGACTAAAACATATCAAGGTATATAGCCTTTTAATGAGCTCCTCCCTTGGTATAAGAAATATCAATATATGCAAGAATATGAAGAAGAAAATCATGGAGATGATGAAGGACAAATTGACTTAGAACTAAGGAGCCAAAAGCATTCCATCAATGAAGATGGTTCAAGCATGAACTCACCATGGGAGGAGGGAGATATTTATAATCTATGAAGCACAATCAATCAACAAAGGCAAAGCAACATTGGTGGTGTTGAATGAAGAATGTAATGAAGTTGATGACAATCAAGGAGCCACGATCAAGAAAGGAGCCACATAAAAAAAAAGATCAAGTACCCAAGGCAAAGGTGGTTTATTCCTATAAAAGGTGAATAAAAACTTCTTCTAGGTATAAGTATCTAGCTCATAGGTTTACTTATGACTCTTACTCCACAACTCATTATGCATATATGAACAAAGTAGTAGAAGATCATGAGCATAATTTTTATGAATATGTAAGCAGGTATACTTAATGGAAAGAGGAATTTCAAGAATAGATTGCGAAAGGAAATGAGAATAAAACATGGAATCTAGTTTGCAAGAAGGAGAACATGAAGATAATAGGTAATAAGTGGGTATATAAATAAGAGGAATTGAGCTAGATCTATTTCTAGGTTCAAATCAAGATTAGTGGCCAACGGTTTTACACAATCCTATATAGTGGACTTTTACGATACTTTTAGCCCTTTGGCAAAAATGAGCACCATTAGGAAACGCATTGCAATGGCTACAAGCAAAAGATGGAAGCTCTCACAATTGGATGCCAATGATGCCTTTCTCAATGGAGACTTGTAGGAAGAAGTATACATGGAGCAAACACTAGGTTTTGTTCATAAAATGTTTCCACATGATGTTTGTAGGTTGAAGAATGTGTTTTGTGGCATAAATCAAACTCCAAAGGCTTTATGTTCATGTACCATCACAAATAAGAGGTAATTTAGATGAAAGGGCA
>CM035410.1:45363056-45365556 GCA_020310875.1 Ceratopteris richardii
ATTTTCTATTTTTTTAATGCATTCATCGTGTAGTATGATGAACTCATGTAGTCATCGAGACTCTACTTAGAATGCTTCAGCACTTTCAGTGAAATTGAGAGTAGAATTCCAAGAGTTCTCCTTGAAAGACTTACAAAAAAGGGTTGATTAGACTCAACTATCCATCCTTTGCAGCATCAGTTTTTCTAGTGAAGAAGAAAGACCAATCTTATAGGATGTGCATCGATTACCGAGCACTCAATAAGATTGCTATCAGACACATATATCCTATGCGCAGGACTAATGATCTTTTAGATGCTCTAGATGGAGCCGTGGTATTTCGTCAAATAGATTTCATAAGTAGCTACCATCAGATTAGAGTAAGAGATCATGATAAGACTCAGTTAATCTCAAGAAGACTCAGTTGTTTGTTTCGAGGATAGAGTATCTATTAATGGGATTCAGATGGATCCCAAGAAGATTTTAGTTATGTTATTTTGGCCTAGTCCTTAGGATGAAGGGCAGTTATGGTCATTTCTAGGACTTGTCAATTTCTATCGGAAATTCATATCTTCCTATTCATCGTTAGCAGCACTTATGACGAACGTGCTTCAAGGCAAAGTTCCTATACTCTGAAACAAGCTAGTTTTGATACTCTGAAACAAGCTGTTCTAGAGGCTCCTATACTCCAAGTGGTAGATTCACAAAAACCATTTGAGTTAGAGACAGATGCTAGTGGCATAAGCCATAGGGACATTTTTGAGCCAAGATGGTAGGCGAGTGCATGAGCAAGAGTTGTATGTAGTGGTGTATGCACTTAAAGTCTAGAGACACTATTTTTATGGTGTAGACTTTAAGGTATACACAGATCACCATACACTTAAGTATTTTTGTAGTCAGCGAGATCTTTGAGGCAGTCAGGCTCGTTGGGCTGAGCTCATACAAGAGTTTCACATCGAAATCTTATATAGAAGAGCAAAGAGAATATAGTTGATGATGCATTATCACGGATAATGTATCAAATGAGCTTTACAATTCTAGAAAGCTCATTGCTTCAAGAGGTAAAGGAAGCACACGTGGAAGTTCCACATTCGAGCCATCACTGATGACTCTATTATAGGACATGGGACAGTTTCAGTTGTTTCTTCCCCTCACAAAGCAAACAAGTCCATTCCGTATTTCAGTTTCTCATAGGAGAATGGAATAGTTAGACAGAAAGAAAAGGTTTGCGTACCAGATTCTCGGGATTTGAGAAGAAAAATCATGCATGATAGTTATGATGTGCCTTCTGTAGGACATCCAGGTGTTGACATGATAATCCAGCTTGTTAGAAGTACATTTTGGTGGCCTGGATAGCCAGAGATGTCCACACTTATGTTTAACAAGCTTTATGTATCAAGTCAAACAAAGTAGAAAGGATAAAGATTCCAAGTCTTTTGTATCCTTTACAGATTCCAGATCACAACTGGGACAGTGTATCCATGGACTTCATAGTCGGGTACCACAGACCCAAAGGAAGTGGGATACTATCCTAGTTGTGGTAGACAGATTGATGATCCATAGGGATCATGACTTTGGTCCATAGGCATCTGTTCATACCCACGCAGGAGATTATAGAAGCTCCACACAGGGGTTAGTCCAGACATTGATTCACAGGGATCAATCACAGGGATGATCCACATCAATTTATCCACAGGTAGCGGAGTTGTTTATCCAGCACGTCTTCAGATTGCATGGGTTGTCGACATCCATAGTTTCAGATAGGGATGTCAGATTTACAGGACCAAGCAGGTCAACCAGTTTTTAGAGGATATATTGAGGGCATATATGTCTGAGAGATAGACAGATTGGGATAGTATTTTGCACTAGTTGCATTTCCTTTTGAGATGAACTATGGCATGAATCCCAATGCTCTTAGTACCATAGGTATGTCATAGAAATATCCTAGTATTTTGGAGTTCTTAGCAAACATCCAAGTAAATTTAGAAATGGCTAAAGCCAAGATGCAACAAGAAGCTCATAGGGCTAAGGAGTACACTGATAGGAAAAGATCTCCTAGATCCTTAGAGGCAAGAGAAAGAGTTCTTCTTCAAGTACCAGCTAGATCTACTTCACTGTCCACAGGGAAGTGAGTAAGCTACCACCAAGGTTTTTGTGGACCTTGGATGATAGTTAGAAAACTAGGTGAAGTTGCATACCGATTAGATCTTCCTCTAGATTGCAGATTTCATCCAATGTTTCATGTTTCTAGAGAGGATAATATAATAGAAGGTATTCTTTATTTGCAAGAAAGTAAAAGCACGGATCATTCTCCAGACAGGATACTAGATCAGAAACAGAAGCGATTGAGGAATCGTGTCGTCCAAGAGCTTTTAGTAGCCTGGAGAGGATTACCAATTACTGACTCCATTTGGGAATCAAAAACTCTGGTTCGCAAGTACTTTCCCTCATTGATCATTAACGACAATGATCTTTAGAAGGGGGAGAGAGTGTCAGACATTGATCCAGAGGGATCATTGTA
>CM035410.1:45368056-45375556 GCA_020310875.1 Ceratopteris richardii
ACGTATATGTATATGTATATGTATATGTATATGTATATGTATATGTATATGTATATGTGTATGTATATGTGTATGTATATGTATATGTATATGTATATCTACATAAATATGTATATGTATATGTATATGTATATGTATATGTATATGTATATGTATATGAATATGTTTATGTATATGTATATGTATATGTATATGTATATGTATATGTATATGTATATGTGTATGTATATGTGTATGTATATGTATATGTATATGTATATGTATATGTATATGTATATGTATATGTATATGTGTATGTATATGTGTATGTATATGTATATGTATATGTATATGTATATGTATATGTATATGTATATGTATATGTATATGTATATGTATATGTATTTGTATATGTATATGTATATGTATATGTATATGTATTTGTATATGTATATGTATATGCTCTTGTGGAGAATCAAAAAGGTAAATCACTAAAAAGGCTAAGGTCAGATGGAGGGGGAGAATACTTCTCCCATGAGTTTGATTCTTTTCTTCAAGAAAGAGGAATCAAAAGAGAGGTAACTACAAGGTACAGTCGTGAGCAAAATGGAGTGGCAGAAAGGAGGAATAGGACAATTGTTGAAGCTGCAAGGTCTATGTTAAATGAAAAGCATTTACCTAATTACTTATGGGCTGAGGCTGTATCTACAACCACTTACTTGATTAACAGGTTGCCTTCAAAATCCCTTGATGGGATGACTCCATATGAGGCTTGGAATGGAAGAAGACCAAGCTTAGATCATTGTAAAATTTTTGGATGTATTGCTTTTGCTCATGTTCCTTCACAGGTTAGAGGCAAGATGGATCCAAAGGCAGAAAGGAGTGTATTTATTGGATATGACAACAATCAAAAGGGCTACAGGTTATACAACCCTACCAACAAAGGATTCTTGGTAAGCAGAGATGTAGTTTTTGATGAGAACAATTCATGGTATGAAGATTCATGCAGGAAGGTCAATTTACCATATAATCTTGAAGAAGATTTTCCAAAGCTTGGTAGAGAACAACCGAAGATTGAAGAACAAGACACCTCAGAGGATGATGAAGAATCTCAGATGGAAAAGATCAAAGCATGGAAGTCTAAAGGTAAAGCAAAATTGCAGGAACTTGGACATGAGGCAAAATCATCACATCATGGCCTAAGAAGATCTATGAGGGAAAAGAAAAAACCAGAAAGGTATGGGTTTGACACCTCATTAGTAACTAAACACTCTATCTACATAGCACATGATATAAACCAAGAGGAGCCATCATCATTTGAAGAGGCCAAAGCAAAATCAGAATGGAAGCATGCAATGAAGGAAGAGATTGAAGCACTTGAGGAAAACAACACTTGGGATTTGGTGCCCAAGACTTCATCCATGAAGGTAATAGGCTCAAGATGGGTCTATAAACTCAAGAAGAATTCTGATGGTTCAATTAACATGTATAAGGCAAGGCTTGTAGCAAAAGGCTTTGCACAAACTCAGGGAATTGATTATGAGGAGACCTTCTCTCCTGTGGCAAAGATGCCTACTATTAGGGTTTTGCTTAGTATTGCCTCTTCCAAGAATTGGAATATACTTCAACTAGATGTAAAGAATGCATTCTTGAATGGTTGGATAACAGAAGAGGTATATATGGCACAACCACCTAGTTTTGAGAATCAAGTTTATCCTGATTATGTGTGTAAACTTAACAAAGCATTGTATGGTCTCAAGCACGCTCCAAGAGCTTGGAATTTCAGGCTTGTTTCATTCTTGCAGGACAAAGGCTTTCAACCAAGCAAGGTAGATCCTTCACTCTTTATTAAAAAGAGTAATTCCGAGGTCATCTACCTATGTGTATATGTAGATGATATTATATTGATAGGAAATGATGCAGATGGTATGAAGAAGATCAAAGATTAGATGAGAGAAGAGTTCAAGATAAGTGATTTGGGTTCACTTACCTACTTCCTAGGTTTGGAAGTTGTCTACAAAGATCATGGTTTGTTTCTCACTCAAAGGAAGTACATTAAGGACATGTTGGCAAAATTCAAGATGCAAGATTGTAAGATTGCAGGTACTCCAATGGAGGTCAATCACAAATTGAGCTCACATGAAGGTGAACTCATAGAGGACATCACATCATATCAAAGTCTAGTGGGTAGTCTCAACTATGCCACATTGACAAGAGTAGATATATGTTACAATGTGAGTGTGCTAAGTCAATTTATGCACACACCAAGGAAACCACATATGGATGCTACCAAAAGGATTCTCAAGTATCTCAAAGGAACCATAAATGAAGGACTTTATTATCCTTATGTATCTGATTTAGGTTTGAAGCTATTTTCTGATGCAGATTGGGCTAGCTCCAAGGAAGATAGAAGGAGCACTTCAGGTTATCTTACCTTTGTAGGTTCAAAGCTTATTTCATGGTCATCAAAGAAGCAACCCACAGTTGCTATCTCTTCTACTGAAGCTGAATACAGAGGTCTTGCCATAGCTACTCAAGAAGCTATGTGGATGAAGATATTGTTCAAAGATCTTGGATTGGAGTTTGGAACTCCAACTATTTTTTGTGATAATATGAGTTCTATTCATTTGGCTGCTAATCCTATTTTTCATGCAAGGACAAAACATATTGAAGTTCATTATCACTATGTACGAGAAAAGGTTCTAAGCAAAGAGATTCAAATATCATATGTGTCCACTCATCAACAATGTGCAGCTATTCTAACCAAAGCATTGGATGGTACAAAGCTTTGCAAATTCAAGGATATGATAGGTTTGCAGGTAATCTTGGAAGATTGAAGACCTCAAGCATACTTGGCTTGAGGGGGAGCTGTTGGAGCAAGTCTATGACAAGCCTAAGTATTGGCTTGAGTCCCACAAAGTCTTAGAAGAAGCTTTAAAAAGAAGACTATGTAAAGTTCACTTGTGAACTACCTCTTGTAACTTTTGAAGAGTTTACTTAATGTAAAAGTGAAAGAATCGTAAGTGGTTGAGTCCACTTGATCAAGAATGAAAAGAGGAGCCACGAATTCGTGAATTGTCGTAGGTAGAGAATCAAATCAATCATTGATTGATTGGAGAGTGATTGAGGGAAGTTAGCCTCCCAAACTCAACTATAAATAGATGGCAGTTTTAGTCGTGGTTAGAGAGACCTATGTGAAGACCTCAAAGAGCTGAGCTTTATGCCATATCAAGGTGTGATTACAAGGCACACATATGTATCAGTAATTTATTGTATTGTACAAGCAATATACTTTCATTTTCATGATTATTTGAGTTCATCTTTCCATGTTCTTGTGAAGTGTACTACTCACTGCCATTACTCTCAGTTTTCTCAGTCAGCTTGCAGAGATGTTTTCTCTAAGCTTGGTGCATCATTTTCAGTGATTTAACTTGGTAACGTTAGCTCTAGAAGTCTACTATATGCTCACAAAGTTGCATGTCATTTGGATGTTGCAATCTTCAGTTATGTTCAGTTGAAGTCAACAGTGTCTGTGCATTTTCACTTCTCTCTCAGGTACCCGACTTTTTCACTCACCTTGTCAGAGATGTTTGTCAGTGGTTACTTATCAAAATTCAGTGATTTAAAGCTTGTTGGATTCAGCTTACTGTCTTGTATACCCATACAAAATTTCATAATCATTGGATTCCTAAATGTTGAGTTATGTTTATTTTTCTGCTCACTGGTCTCAAACTGTAGCAGCCCGTGAAAATCGGGATGATGTCATCACTTGTTAAAACTCATTCTCAGTGTGTGGTTTATTATTTTTGATGAGATTACTCTTGAAAGTTAGCTCTTTAAGTTACCTAGACTTCCCCAAGAGTAATTAAGCTAATTACTGCTGTGCTCAGAGAATTATGTAAAACACTGGACAGGTGTATGAACCAAGAATAGCAAGTTTTCACCTCTGAGCTAACTCCAACTTATCTGTTTTGATCTATCTTTTTGAGAGTGATCTTCCAAGGTACATAGGGTTTCTAATACATCCATTGGCAAGCTAAAAGGGCCCACCATCTACTCCTGGAGTTCATTTGGCTGGTGTAGATCAAGGATTTTGCAACACCTCTTCATCTTCAAACACATACTTATCCATCTCTTCACAGTGGTATCAGAGCAAGGTTGGACAACATGGAAGATGGATTTCCTTCATCAATTGACAAATTGGACAGAGGTAACTACTCAGCTTGGTCATTAAGAATGGAAGCTTATCTCCAAGGTAGAAGTTTATATGGTTATGTGGTTGGAGATGAAGTATGCCAAGTTTCAGGAACAAAAGTCAACCAACACAAGAAGAGCAAGAAAGATTGAGCACATGGTGCTCCAAGGATGCACTTGCAAGGTCTTATCTCCTCAACTCTATCTCAGATTTTTTGTTGCCTCACATTAGAAGTTGTAAGACATCTCAGGAAGTGTGGGATGCACTTCAAGCTTTCTTTTCTTCAAGTACTAAAGCTAGGAAGCATCAACTATGGCTGGATTTCACAACTCTCAATAAGGCTCCCAAACAAAATGTGACTGATTTTGTCACAAAGCTCAAGGACATAGCGGATCAGTTGGGAAGCATTGGAGAGGTAATAGATGAAGAGCAAATTGTAAGGCACGTCATCAATGGCTTGAAGGCAGATGACAAGTGGGAAGCATTCACCACAGCTATGGATTTGTACATGGACATGCATGTACCTGATTTCAACACACTCATTGGACAACTACTTACTCAAGAGGCAAAGCTTATCAAAAATGGAGAAAGCTCTAAAGGTAATCAATCTTCAGCTTTATACACGGATAAAAGCAAGTCTAAAGATAACAAAGGAAAGGCAAAGAAAGTGGATGATGAAGCAGGTCCATATCAAGCTAACTATGCAGGTAGAGGAAGACATGGCAGAGGTAGAGGAAGAGGAGGTAGACAAGGCACGGGGAGATCCCAAGACTCCAACTCATGTTCTATTTGTGGATTAACTAATCATACAACTGAAAATTGCTTTAGGAATTCCAGGAATCAAAGAGGCAGAGGATACAATAGAGGAAGTTATGGCTTCTCAAGAGGAAGGTTCAACAACTATCATGGCAACTACAACAACTACAATCATTCAAACTATCAAGGAGGCTACAAAGGAAGGAGAGACTACAATAACTACACAGAAGACTCAAACAAAGAGGATTCATTATTGATCATGAACATGGCTATGCCACAAGGTAAATCTGATGAGCATGTTTTCTACATAGACTCAGGTTGTTCAAATCATGTGGCAGGAAATGTGGCACTCCTATCAGATTTAGAAGATCCAAGGAATAAGCATGAGGTACAAACAGGAGATGATACAAAACATCCTGTGGAGAAAATAGGCAATGTCAAAGCACCTGATGGAAACATCAACCTACTCAGTAAGGTACTCTATGTCCCTACCATTACAAAGAATTTAATAAGTGTTGGGCAGATAGTAGAGAAAGGGTTGCAAGTGAGGTTCACAAAAGCAGGAGCATTTGTTGAAGATCCAAGTCAGGGATTCAAAAGAATTACAGAAGGTGAAAAGACAGGTAGATTGTTCACATTTGAATTACAGGACACTAGAAACATTGCTCTCTTTAATTATGGTAGTCAGACACTCACAAAATTGGAAGTATGACACAAAAGGTTAGCACATATTGGTGAAAGGTCATTAAAGCAAATCTACAGGGACCAAAGTGTACTTGGACTTCCTAATTTGTCAAAACAACATATGATTTATAACTGTAGTGCATGTCAATTTGGAAAGTCTCACAGGTTACCATTCATGAAGAAAGGTTATATGCATGGAGATCTCTTGGAGTTGGTTCATACAGATGTATGGGGACCTAGCAAGGAAGCTTCAATATCTGGATCAAGGTATTATGTTTCCTTTATTGATGATTGCAGCAGATGGACTGTCCTATTCTTTATGAAACACAAAGATGAAGTTTTTTCATGTTTCAAAAGATATTTGGCTCTTGTGGAGAATCAAAAAGGTAAATCACTAAAAAGGCTAAGGTTAGATGGAGGGGGAGAATACTTCTCCCATGAGTTTGATTCTTTTCTTCAAGAAAGAGGAATCAAAAGAGAGGTAACTACAAGGTACACTCGTGAGCAAAATGGAGTGGCAGAAAGGAGGAATAGGACAATTGTTGAAGCTGCAAGGTCTATGTTAAATGAAAAGCATTTACCTAATTACTTATGGGCTAAGGCTGTATCTACAGCCACTTACTTGATTAACAGGTTGCCTTCAAAATCCCTTGATGGGATGACTCCATATGAGGCTTGGAATGGAAGAAGACCAAGCTTAGATCATTGTAAAATTTTTGGATGTATTGCTTTTGCTCATGTTCCTTCACACGTTAGAGGCAAGATGGATCCAAAGGCAGAAAGGTGTGTATTTATTGGATATGACAACAATCAAAAGGGCTACAGGTTATACAACCCTACCAACAAAGGATTCTTGGTAAGCAGAGATGTAGTTTTTGATGAGAACAATTCATGGTATGAAGATTCATGCAGGAAGGTCAATTTACCATATAATCTTGAAGAAGATTTTCCAAAGCTTGGTAGAGAACAACCGAAGATTGAAAAGATCAAAGCATGGAAGTCTAAAGGTAAAGCAAAATTGCAGGAACTTGGACATGAGGCAAAATCATCACATCATGGCCTAAGAAGATCTATGAGGGAAAAGAAAAAACCAGAAAGGTATGGGTTTGACACCTCATTAGTAACTAAACACTCTATCTACATAGCACAGGATATAAACCAAGAGGAGCCATCATCATTTGAAGAGGCCAAAGCAAAATCTGAATGGAAGCATGCAATGAAGGAAGAGATTGAAGCACTTGAGGAAAACAACACTTGGGATTTGGTGCCCAAGACTTCATCCATGAAGGTAATAGGCTCAAGATGGGTCTATAAACTCAAGAAGAATTCTGATGGTTCAATTAACAGGTATAAGGCAAGGCTTGTAGCAAAAGGCTTTGCACAAACTCAGGGAATTGATTATGAGGAGACCTTCTCTCCTGTGGCAAAGATGCCTACTATTAGGGTTTTGCTTAGTATTGCCTCTTCCAAGAATTGGAATATACTTCAACTAGATGTAAAGAATGCATTCTTGAATGGTTGGATAACAGAAGAGGTATATATGGCACAACCACCTGGTTTTGAGAATCAAGTTTATCCTGATTATGTGTGTAAACTTAACAAAGCTTGTATGGTCTCAAGCAAGCTCCAAGAGCTTGGAATTTCAGGCTTGTTTCATTCTTGCAGGACAAAGGCTTTCAACCAAGCAAGGCAGATCCTTCACTCTTTATTAAAAAGAGTAATTCCGAGGTCATCTACCTATGTGTATATGTAGATGATATTATATTGATAGGAAATGATGCAGATGGTATGAAGAAGATCAAAGATCAGATGAGAGAAGAGTTCAAGATAAGTGATTTGGGTTCACTTACCTACTTCCTAGGTTTGGAAGTTGTCTACAAAGATCA
>CM035410.1:45385556-45388056 GCA_020310875.1 Ceratopteris richardii
CCTGCTTGCATCTTCATAGCAATCGGGCTCATGATCTTCTACTACTTTGTTGATATATGCATAATGTGTTGCCATGTATGAATCATAAGTAAACCTTTGAGTTGGATACTTAACTCTAGAAGACTTCCTTTCTTCACCTTTTGGAGGAATAAACCTCCTTTGCCTTGGGAACTTGATCTCTTTCTTTGACGTGGCTTCTTTCTCCATCATGTGTCCTTCATCATCTTCAACTTCATTACCTTCTTCATCCAACTCCACCAATGTTGCTTTGCCTTTGTTGATTGATTGTGCTTCATAGCTTGATGAAGATCTCCCCCTCCATGGTGAGTTCATGCTTGAACTATCTTCATTGATGGAACACCTTGGGCCGCTTAGCTCTAGGTCGATTTGTTCTTCATCATGTCCATGCTTTTCTTCTTCATAGTCCTGCATACAATCATACTTCTTATACCAAGGGAGTAGCTCATCAAATGCTACATCCCTTGATATCCTCAAGTCCTTTGTGTTTGGGTTGAAGCACCTGTAACCTTTATGATCATTTGAATATCCTAGAAACACACACTTTTCTGCCTTTGGTTGTAGCTTGTGCCTCAATTCACTTGGCACATGTACATAACAAGTACATCCAAATATCTTCAAGTGGGAAAGATCAGGTGTCTTACCATAATAGGCTTGATATGGTGTCAAGCCATGGATCCCTGAGGTAGGAGCCCTATTCATTAGATACACGGCGGTATTTGCTGCATCACTCCAAAACATGTTAGGTACATTCATCTCATTAAGCATTGCTCTAGCGATCTCGGCAATGTATCTATTCTTTCTCTCTGCTACTCCATTTTGTTGGGGTGTGTACCTGCATGTTACTTGCCTCTTGATGCCTTGATCCATTAAAAAATCAGAAAACTCATTGGAGAAATATTCTCCCCCTCCATCGGACCTTAGCGTCTTGATATATGTACCTGTTTCCTTCTCTACCATTGCCTTGAATGCTTTGAAACATGTAAACACATCTGATTTGTTTTTGATGAAATAAACCCAAACCATCCTTGTGCAATCATCTATAAAAGTGACAAAGTACTTGTTACCTCCAATGGATTGCTCTTTCGTTGGCCCCCACACATCTGTATGTATCAACTCCAATGGATGTTGGCTTATGTAGCCACTCTTCTTGAATGGAAGTCTCGCTTGCTTCCCTAGTTGACAAGATTCACATAAATGCTTCATACCTTGTCCTTGGAAGTTGGGAAGACCTTCAACCAGCCTCTTGAATTGCATTTCCTTCATTCTTTGTATGTTGATGTGACCTATCCTCTTGTGCCACAAGTCCAACTCCGAAATCCTCTTGTTTCCATATGTGAAGTAGACATGTTGAGTGGAATGAGAATTTACCTCCAAAGTGAAGAGTCTCCCTTGCTTCTTTCCTCTTGCTATGACCTTGTAACCTTGCTTAGGGTTCTCCACAAAGCAACCACCTTTGTTGAACCTTACTTCATAGCCTCTTTCAACCATTTTCCCAACGGACACCAAGTTCTTTGTGATAGTAGGTACATGCAAGACATCCTTGAGACATCTTCCTTCTTCCTTGTCATCCAAAGCTACATCTCCAACATGGGAGATCTCATGGGCTGTATCATCACCTGTTTCTACATGTCCTTTACCTTTGGGAACATGTAGATTAGTAAACCAAGAAGCATTGCAACTCATATGGTTGCTACATCCACTATCAATATACCAAGTGTTATCTACTTTGCTTGAATTCCCATTCATGTGCATCATCAAGAGATATGTAACATCCTTCACCATCTTGATTCCTGTTTTGTTGATGTCGTCCTCCTCTTCCTCTTGTTCTTCCTCTCCCTCTTTGTGATGAGGAGCCTTGGTCATGTCCTTGATTGCTTGAGTGGCCTTGCCTTCCTCCAAACCTTCCTTTGCCCCTTCCTTGTCCTCGTCTTCCTTTGCCCCTTTGATTACCTGCATAGAAAACTTGTGCATCCTTGCTTTTAGTTGAACTTCCACCTATGTTCATTTCTTCGGTGACCATGAGAGCAACCAATTGCTCAAAATCGGGAAGATTATCCCTTACATAAACTGAAGTGGTAAAGGGTTTCCACTTCTCATCATCTCTCAAACCATTGAGAGTATAAGCCACAAGATCGTCATCGTCTACGTGGCTTCCAATGGATCCCAATGCATCTGATAACTCCTTGACCTTAAGTATGTAGTCATTTATGCTACTCCCTAAGCTCTTCCTAAGGTTGTTGAGCTCATTCTTGAGTTGGATCTTCCTTGCTTTGGTGCTTGTTGAATAAAGCCTTTCAAGTGTCTCCCATACCTTCATGCTTGAATCCAGGTCTTGGATATGGCCGATCATGCTATTGCTAATGTGTTGTGAAAGAATAAAGATAACCCTCTTGTCTCTTTCATTCCATTCCCTAAAGGCCCTTCTCTGGTCATTGGTTGGATTCTCATCCATCCTAGGTCTTGGTTCACTTCCACTAAT
>CM035410.1:45393056-45395556 GCA_020310875.1 Ceratopteris richardii
CTCAGTGTTTCGATGTGCCTTTTTATGATGGGTGGTGCTTCTTCCGCTCTGTGTTTCGATGCTATGAAGGATCACTCATTTTTAACTTGCCTCCATCACCATCCCTTGGGGGTGAGCACTTGTAAGATCATCTTCTCTCAGTTATGCTCAGATCGAGAGCTTCGAGTTGTGGCATGGAGTCGTATGCCCTTCAGGTTCCCCATCGTATCTATCATGTGAAGGTTGGTAAGCTCTAGAACTCCCCTTTCGAGCCATGTCTACAACATGATTTGAGTGGAGCTCTACGCTCGGGATAGAGTTTCATATTCTCCGTCTTCTCTTGATGTTCCATCTTGGGTCTCACCCCTGTCGCATCAATTGGCTGTTGTAGGGCATTCTGAGATTGAGTGTTACTCCCCATTTTCTTTCGCACTGAAAGATGAAAATGCTTTGACTCCCCAAGCGTGACAGATCGGCTTTGTTGCTTATTTGCCTCTATTTCTGGACTTCGGTGTTGAGCTTTGGCTCCCCTGTGTGTTTTTTGTTGCAGGGAAGGAATGTGTTGTATTTTTTTTACCACGAATTCATCAATGAAATCTTCTCATATCTATGAACAAATTTCTATCTGACAACCAAAGTTTATTTTATGGTAAATTTGTAATATTGTGTCGAGGTTCATACTTTTCTATGGCTACTGTAATACTTCGAACGAACTCAAAATTGAAAGAAAAGGTTTATTACATTCTTTGTGAGACTCCCTTTCCCACATGTGGTTCTTTAAACAATATGGTTTCAATTATCTAAGTAATGACTTTCATGACCCTATTATAATGTTTTCTTTGATTCATCTCTCTTTCATGGTTGGCGTGAGCTCTTTGGATGCAACAAACCTCATGTAGAGATATGAAGTAAAGCATCTCAGGGTCGAGGCTCTTCAAGATCTGTGAACCTTAGAAGGTTGATTAGAGTGGGTGTTTGCCTCTCATGAGCTTGGGATGAGTCTCTATGACTACCCCATTTTGGGATGCTGTCCACAATCTACTACCCATAGGTTGCACGGAAAGTATATGTGCCATCATTTGCATGTGTGTGAAGGCGGTCTTATGTTTTTGAAAAGAGACTCTTGATTATTGTTCTTTTTCTTTACATGTGTCTCAAGGAAGAAGCATGAACCATGATGGTGTTAACATTCATTTTGTTTTTTCAGCTTCTATAATATGGAATGTTGCATATCTGTGGGCGGGGTAGTCTTTTGTCTTAGAAAATGTGGATGATCAAGACTTTGAGGCTGTTGTTTTTGAGCATTTTGTAGACAAAATTTTGAAAAGAACATTTCACACCCTGATTTTAGGTAGGTCGAGGTGGTCCCCTTGCGGCTGCTTGGGAGTGTGTAGTCTCTATGACGGCCCACCTGGGGATAGTTTCCAACCCTCAGTGACGTTTGAACTTATTCTAACCTAGTGATTACAGATATGAGACCTTATCTCTAGGCCGCTTGTTTGTTTGGGGCATAATCAAATTCTTGCATCATGAATGGTATAACATTGCATTGCAACCAGCTATCTCCAATTTAAAAGCATTAGAGTACTCTGAATGTACATCAGCACCATCCCCATGCCTCAATTAAAATATCTACTCATGTCATGGCTTCATCACTTGGTAATTCATGAAGCGAACAAAGGTCGACATTTTTTTTACTATCATATGAACCATTGATGAATCCCAGAATCCCAACTTCTTGCTATCCAAAATGCTATATTCGCACATGCACATTTGCCTTGACATGTATTCTTTGAGGTGTATACAAGCTTCTTGTTGGTATTCTATAACAGCGAACACAGTCATTTTCCACGTTGCATACCTAGAGTTGAGGAGTCTACTATTTTGTAAAAAAGATAAAATCTCGATAGTTTCCTGACTGTTTTCTCTTTGGATTTTCCAAGGTGTTTCTGGTTTTAAGTCGTATGTTTCATACCCTTCGTGCTCCTCATGTAGGTGGCAGTTCAACTTCCATCAGGTTTTGAAAAGTTGTTTTCATATTTCAAGGTCTTGTAGGGATCAGTGAATCTCTCGATATGGCAATAGAAATTGGGAGGGATATATATTGGTACACAAGGAGCAAAGCGTTGTAGGCTTTCAGAACTCCAAGAAGTTTTTGAGCTAAGACTTTAGCTATATTATTAACATTGTTGAGATTCTTCTCTCACAGGTTTTACAGATATCCTTTGGGGCTTCTCCCTCAAGATGGAGGGTTCAAGCCTCTACTCTCTTGGAAGACCCATCAACTTTGGGATGTCCTAATTTGTGTCCATAGTGTTGTAAGGCTATGGGACACAAGCATGTTGGAGATGGTGATGTAAGGTCACTCTTGGCATGTATTGGAAGGTGATCTTCTCTGTTCACTGTTTTATATGCTTCCTTGATGTTTGAGCTCCTTGAGTGGTATGTATGTTGTTTCCCTTCAAGTATTTTCTTTCTCATCATTCCTGGATATGTTAGGCTGAAGCTCTACATGGAATTG
>CM035410.1:45400556-45405556 GCA_020310875.1 Ceratopteris richardii
TATCACCTTTTCCCTTATGAAGTGATAGTGCACTTCAATATGCTTGGTTCTAGCATGATAGACAGGATTCGATGCTAGATGAATGCTACTCATATTGTCACAAAAAATTGGATATGTGTCAACCTGCAAATTAAGCTCCATAAATACTTCTTAATCCACATTAGCTCACATGTGACTTGAGCCAAAGCTCTATACTCAGGCTCGATGGAAGATAATGCCACCGTGGGTTGCTTCTTTGAAATCCATGAGATGATCTTGCTACCTAGCATGACTAGGTAACCACTTGTACTTCTTCTATCCTCCTTGGAACCGGCCCAATCCGCATCAAAATAAGCTTTGACCTGCATATCATCATCAAAGGAATAGAACAATCCTTCATTTATAGTGGCCTTGAGATATCGTAACATTCTTCTTGCAGCTTGCAAGTGTGTAGTCCTTGGACTATGCATAAATTGTGATAACACTCCAACTCCATATGCTATGTCAGGCCTAGTTATTGTGGCATAATTGAAAGAGCCTACAATAGAGCGATAAAAAGTTACATCCTCTAATGGCTCTCCATCAATGGAGCTTAGCTTTACATTAACTTCCATGGGATTTGAAATAGGCTTGCAATGTAGCATCCCAAACCTCTCAAGTAGGTCTAGAATATACTTCCTTTGTATGAGCATAATACCTTCTTCTTTGTATACAACTTCAATGCCAAGAAAATACCTAAGATCTCCAAGATCAGATATCCTAAACTCCTTTCCAAGCTTTGCCTTGATCTCCTCAATGCCCTTTGTATCATTACCTGTAATGATAAGATCATCTACATACACACACATGTAGACCACAAGTTCTCCTCTTTGTTTGATGAAGAGAGATGGATCCGCCTTGCATTGATTGTAACCACATTTGATCAAATAGTCCACCAATCTTTGGTTCCAAGCCCTTGGAGCTTGCTTTAGGCCATAAAGTGCCTTCTTCAACCTACAAACATGATGTGGAAACTCTTTATGAACAAAACCTAGTGGTTGCTCCATGTATATCTCTTCTTCCAAGTCTCCATTGAGAAAGGCATTCTTGATATCCAATTGGAAAAGCTTCCATCCTTTGCTAGCAGCCATTGCAATGAGTGTCCTAATGGTGCTCATCTTTGCCACGGGGCTGAATGTCTCTTCAAAGTCCACTCCATAGGTTTGTGCAAAACCCTTGGCCACCAATCTTGCTTTGAACCTAGAAATAGATCCATCTGAATTCCTCTTTACTTTATACACCTTCTTATTACCTATTACCTTCATGTTCTCCTTCTTGGGCACTAGAGTCCATGTTTGATTTTCCTCAAGTGCGTCGATCTCTTCTTGCATTGCCTCTTTCCATTCGGTGTACCTGCTTGTATCTTCATAGCAATCGAGCTCATGATCTTCTACTACTTTGTTCATATATGCATAATGCGTTGCCATGTATGAATCATAAGTAAACCTTTGAGTTGGATACTTAACTCTAGAAGACTTCCTTTCTTCACCTTTTGGAGGAATAAACCTCCTTTGCCTTGGGAACTTGATCTCTTTCTTTGACGTGGCTTCTTTCTCCATCATGTGTCCTTCATCATCTTCAACTTCATTACCTTCTTCATCCAACTCCAGCAATGTTGCTTTGCCTTTGTTGATTGATTGTGCTTCATAGCTTGATGAAGATCTCCCCCTCCATGGTGAGTTCATGCTTGAACTATCTTCATTGATGGAACACCTTGGGCTGCTTAGCTCTAGGTCAATTTGGTCTTCATCATGTCCATGCTTTTCTTCTTCATAGTCCTTATGAAGCATGGCATGGAAGAAAACCTAGTCTTGGACATTGCAAGGTTTTTGGTTGTTTAGCTTATGTTCATGTACCATCACAAATAAGAGGTAAGCTAGATGAAAGGGCAACAAAGGCAGTTTTTATTGGATATGATTCAACTCAGATGGGTTACAGGTTCTTCAATCCTTCAACCAAGCAATTCACTACAAGTAGAGATGTTGTGTTTGAAGAACACAGGTCTTGGTATGATGAAGACAAACAAAAGGTAACACTACCATATGATCTTGATTATGTTCAAGAGGCAATATGGTTAAAAGGATTGTATATAGATTTGGGACTTGTGAGTTCCAAACCTCACATATTTGGAGATAATGTAAGTTCCATGCATCTAGCGGCAAATCCTATTTTCCATGCGAGAACCAAGCACATAGAAGTCCATTATCACTTCATCAGGGAGAAGCTCATGGCAAAGGAGATTGACATTTCTTTTGTTCCGACTGAAAAGCAAGTAGCAGATATGATGACGAAGGCACTTGATGGAATAAAGCTTTGTAGATTCAAAGCTATGGCAGGTATTCAACCTATCAGAGAATGAAGACTCAAGCATACTTTAGCTTGAGGGGGAGCTGTTGGAACATCAAGCTTACACTATGCTTGAGGTGGATTTGATCTACATCAAAGGCTATCGCGTCGAAAGAATGTCCGTTGGAGAGTTCTTTTTCATATGCTCATTTATTGTATTTTTTGAGAATATTTTGATGGCTCATTTACCATTGTAAAAGCCTTGAGCTTGACACATGTAAAGGTAGAAATATAGAGCCAAAATCCCACGAAATTTTGGTGGTTGAAGTTGCATTCAATCAAGCAATCAATCACCTAAAAGTAGATCAATCAAGATCTTCACTTTTCCTAGATTGTAGGGAAGTGAACTGATTCCCTCCAACAACCTTTCCCACCTTCATTTGAATTCAAATTCAAGTTGTAAAAGTCGTGGAACACTCCTAGAGGCTATATAAGGAGTTGACATCACTTGTATTATACATGGAAGCAATATACATACACTTGTGACCATCATTGTCTTGCTCCTTCAATTTTCTGCATCATCTTCTTCGCCAACAGTAATCGTGCAGAGGCTGCTGATCTCTCCTCAGAGCTCCAAATTGAGTGCAAGAGGGCTCATTGGAAAGGTATTAGTGTCTAGTTTATGTTTGTAAATTTTCAAAGCCTTTGGTTCAGCAGATTTGGAGAAATATCAGTTTTTCTTCCTCGGGGTCAATCTCTGCGTATTCCTGAAAAATAGGAAGTACCACCGGTGAATGTCGCATTCATACCTATAGCATATTTTGCTTATTCCTTATACTTTTGTGCATTCCATACACTCAACCCTATGTGTATCACTCCCATAAAAGGATTTTTTCTAATTGTAATCACGTTGGTCGCTATGGGCATTTGAAGTTCATTGTCTCTTCCATAGATAGTAAGTTTTTTGAGCTAGTCGACCCGCGAACCTATCTGTTTGTATCGACTCATTCTCCTTGACGCTCCAAGGAACATAGTGTGATTCTTTGCACTTATAGCATGCCTATAAGGTCTTTTTGAGTCTCCATAAGCTCAAGGGCTGGTCATGTGCCGGTTGGCTTGACCAAACTTCATTGCTTCGAAACGCACCTTTCTACCTTCGACAAGCTTCTCCAAGTTCTTTCAGTAAACACATCTGATTTGTTTTTTATGAAATAAACCCAAACCATCCTTGTGCAATCATCTATAAAAGTGCCAAAGTACTTGTTACCTCCAATGGATTGCTCTTTGGTTGGCCCCCACACATCTGTATGTATCAACTCCAATGGATGTTGGCTTATGTAGCCACTCTTTTTGAATGGAAGTCTCGCTTGCTTCCCTAGTTGACAAGATTCACATAAATGCTTCATACCTTGTCCTTGGAAGTTGGGAAGACCTTCAACCAGCCTCTTGAATTGCATTTCCTTCATTCTTTGTATGTTGATGTGACCTATCCTCTTGTGCCACAATTGTTTCCATATGTGAAGTAGACATGTTGAGTGGAATGAGAATTTACCTCCAAAGTGAAGAGTCTCCCTTACTTCTTTCATATTGCTATGACCTTGTAACCTTGCTTAGGGTTCTCCACAAAGCATCCACCTTTGTTGAACCTTACTTGATAGCCTCTTTCAACCATTTGCCCAACGGACACCAAGTTCTTTGTGATAGTAGGTACATGCAAGACATCCTTGAGACATCTTCCTTCCTCCTTGTCATCCAAAGCTACATCTCCAACATGGGAGATCTCATGGGCTGTATCATCACCTGTTTCTACATGTCCTTTACCTTTGGGAACATGTAGATTAGTAAACCAAGAAGCATTGCAACTCATATGGTTGCTACATCCACTATCAATATACCAAGTGTTATCTACTTTGCTTGAATTCCCATTCATGTGCATCATCAAGAGATTGTCATTTTCTGAACTTGTAGAAGCATAATTACCTTGGCCTTTGAATGAAGAACCTTGATTATAGCTTCTTTGGTTTCCTCCTTGGTAGCAATCTCTAGCATAGTGGCCAAACTTGCCACATATGTAACATCCTTCACCATCTTGATTCCTGTTTTGTTGATGTCGTCCTCCTCTTCCTCTTGTTCTTCCTCTCCCTCTTTGTGATGAGGTGCCTTGGTCATGTCCTTGATTGCTTGAGTGGCCTTGCCTTCCTCCAAACCTTCCTTTGCCCCTTCCTTGTCCTCGTCTTCCTTTGCCCCTTTGATTACCTGCATAGAAAACTTGTGCATCCTTGCTTTTAGTTGAACTTCCACCTATGTTCATTTCTTCGGTGACCATGAGAGCAAACAATTGCTCAAAATCGAGAAGATTATCCCTTACATAAACTGAAGTGGTAAAGGGTTTCCACTTCTCATCATCTCTCAAACCATTGAGAGTATAAGCCACAAGATCGTCATCGTCTATGTGGGTTCCAATGGATCCCAATGCATCTGATAACTCCTTGACCTTAAGTATGTAGTCATTTATGCTACTCCTTGAGCTCTTCCTAAGGTTGTTGAGCTCCTTCTTGAGTTGGATCGTCCTTGCTTTGGTGCTTGTTGAATAAAGCCTTTCAAGTGTCTCCCATACCTTCATGCTTGAATCCAAGTCTTGGATATGGCCGATCATGCTATTGCTAATGTGTTGGGAAAGAATAAAGATAACCCTC
>CM035410.1:45413056-45483056 GCA_020310875.1 Ceratopteris richardii
AATAATAGTTTTTTAGCTTAATGTATGTCCTCAAAAAATGTGGATGTGCAAAAAAACTGCATGATGACCATCATGTAATTTTTCAAGTTTCAATGCACATTTGGAATATATTCGTTACTTGTTGTTTCAATATAAAAATCCATTATACAAATGAAATTTTCATTGATACATTGATACTATGTTTTTATGCATAATGTTCATAATAGGTTCATAGAAAGACTCATGTTGTAGCTCATGTGAAATTTGGTTCAGTAAATTAGAGTTTACCATATAAATGAAGTTACATAAAGGTTTATGACTCAATTAATTTTTAAACGTATTTTCCTTACTAGTTAACAGCCTAATGTATTTGAAACTGATTATTTGTTTTAAAAACGATACTCGTTTAATAGTTGAATCCAATGCTTTTGTATATTTTTTAAGCAATGGTTGTGAAAATGTATTTTTGACTTTGATGATCTATGTTGGACTCTAATAACCTCTCTATTCTTGACCAATGGCTACGTGGAAATGTATTTTAGAGTCCCATCATCTATTAAGAGACTCTAATGATCTAATAAACATTTAAAATCTATTTTAGACCCTCATGATCCATTTTAGACATATCCCCTAGTAGTAGATCTCTCCTATGCTTACATGTGTGTCTTGACGTTAGTTTTTCTTTTCTATTTCATGAATCCTACTCTCCCTTGCATGAATTAATAAAAGAATATTTGTAGAATTGAGGGGGTTTGTAATAAAGTAAGTCTATGGTCTAGGGGTCCGACTCATTTAGACACATATGAAATTGGAGACCGTTCGGTCACTCATGTGTAGGACCAAAGATCTCTAGAATAGAGGCAAGGATAAGTTCATGTGCTCTCATAAACAAGTGACCCACTTAGCCTATTGGTTACGTCTCAAGAGTGTGAAGGAGGAGGTCTTGGATTCAAGACCAGGCTACCAGCACTTCAGGAAGAAAGCTATATTTTGTAATCTTCAGCAAATACAGCTTCCTTTTTTGCACTACCAATAGGGATGGCACACCCGCGAGCAACGGACGCCACTCACGAGGGGTTGAATCCATGAAAATGGGGATGCTAAAGGTGAGAATGATGATGAAGCTCACTCAAGGTCACCATGGAAGCTGTGATACCAATGCAAGAGACAACAAACACCACTCACAAGGGGCGGAATCTGTGAAAATGGGGATGCTAAAGGTGAGAATGATGATGAAGCTCACTCCAAGGTCACCATGGAAGCTCTGATACCAATGCAATAGAGTTTCCACAATACGAGATTACAAATGAATGTAATACTCACCTCCTAGCCATATGCCTTTATATATAGCTGCTTGAATCAACGAGGACCACAAATGTACCTAAAGTCCTCAAGTGCATGTGCAATCTTGAAAATATAACTTTGTTCTTGCAATGGTGGTAGACAGGTCTTGAACCCAAGACCTCCTCCTTCGCACTCTTGAGGCTTAACCACTAGTCTAAATGGATCACTTGTTTATGAGAGCATATGAACATATGCTTGACTATATTCTTGAGAACTTTGATCCTACACATGAGTGACCAAATGGTGTCCAATTTTAGATCTGTTTGAAACCGTCAGACCCCTTGAGCATAGAATTACTTTATTTTAGCGTTGATTAAGATAATTAAGTTTTCGTTATCTAACCCATCCTAAGGGCTACTATTTGCATGACATGAAAGCATAGAAGGTACTCCTATTTCAAGTATGTTCAAATTACAACTCTCTGTTATTATTTTTATGATTCAAATGATTTTTTCTAGCCATCATTCCAAAAAAATCTTCCATTCTTTTTAGTCAACATTGTGAGGGGATGAACTATCTTGGAAAACGTTTTACACGTTCCCTCATATTGTGCAAATCTTAACAAACTTGTTACATAACTTAATATTTCAGGAACTATCCAATCAAGAAATGTTCTCACTTTATCTTCATCTATATGAATCCCTTCTTTATATGTATATCTTTCTAGGAACACAAGACTATCCTTCATAGAGAAAACAAGTACACCTTTTCACATTAAAATTATTTTCCCTAAGTGTTTGCAAAGTTATCTTGAGATGAGGAACATGTTCATCATCATGCTTACAATACAAAAATATATCATTTAAAAAATACTAAAATGAAATCATCCAAATAATCATGAAAATGTACTTTCCATCAAGCACATGAGTGTGGTAGGATTGTTTGTTAATCCAAAAGTCAAAACTATAAATTCATAGTGGCCATGATGTGTAAAAAATTCTATTTTGGGTATCTCATTAGGTTTGATCCTAATTTGGTGATATCCCAATCTCAACTCATTTAATGTGAGTACAATTGCTTTACTTAATTGAATTAACAATTCATCTATATGAGGGACTGGATACTTAATTTTAATTGTTTTTTTTGTTCAACTCTCTATAGCCAACGCATAATCCATAAGACTCATTTTTTTAATAAAACATAGGTGAAACATTCATTCTTATTAAGCCTCTCTTAAAGAGTTTATATAATTGAATTTTGAGTGACCCAAATATAGACCTATAACATGCCCGATCTATCTAGGTGGGGGTATATCATCTGGGTCTTGAAGAAATACATCTGCATATTCTTTGAAAATGTTTTCTATATGATACTTAATCTTTTCTTATTAATTTCACTCCCCCAATATAGACCTATAGCGTGTTCAATCTATCTATGTGGAGGTAGACCAGGTGGGTCTTCATGAAATACATTTTCATATTCTATGAAAATGATTTCTACATGATATCGAAGCTTTTCCTTATTAATTTACCCATGTAGATTATTCACATACACTATAGATGTCGTGCAACCATCACATATACCTCAAATTATCTACATAGAAGAAATGATGATAGGCTAAGAACTATGCTCATCACCTAGGATGTGGATACATTCACCATTCTAGTTTAAATTAATTGTTCTTTTCTCATAATTAATTGTTGTAGAATTTTGAACTAGCTAGTCCATGCCTATAATTATATCACACCCTGTTATATTAAACTACCAAAGAAAACTCTATCAAAAAACATAAATGCAAGGCTTTCAATGTATCCTTCTATATATTTTATTCATTGATTGGCCATCTCTATAGGTATAGATATTTTCTACCTTAAGAATATCATTAAAATTTGTGCCATTTGAAAAGAGAGAAAATATTCCGTACTACCTAAATGAATGAGGAATCTAACTTTATGTCAAGGATTCATACCAAAATTTGTAACGAAAAAAACATGCAATGTAGAGTAGAATAATGGCACTTACCTTTGCCATATGCCTTTACAATTATTTTACCTTCTAGAATTACATTTATCACTTTCACTTGTGTTAGCCAAAAAGTTTGCTTGTTTGGGCATTCATAAGTCCAATGTTCTTGTTCTCCACAATGGGAACATATACTAGGTCCTTTTTCTACTCAATGAACTCAAGATCTTTATGATGATGAATGGGTTGTCCCTTCCTTTGAGTTTTTTCAGGTACACAATTCTTGCCTTGGTTATTCAAAAGGTGGAGTCTTCTTTGAATTGTTCATGTTTGTTGTAGAAGGACTCTTTGGCTTATGTCCCATAGATATGAATCTAGATATACTCTTTTTTTATCACATGAGTGTTCTGCATCTTCTTCAAAATTTTCGCCATCATAATAACATTTATAGATTCCATGCATCGAGATCCTTTCACTTCGTAATGGAGTTCAGCTCGAAGATTTCAATGATTTTTCTCTTCAAAGCATCCCCATTATCGTTCAAATGAATATTTATGAAGCCATTGAAACTTCTCTTTATACTTATCACTCACAAACTGTGTTTTTTAACCTCATAGAAAAGAAAATTATAAAGTTCCATTTCTTATTCATATGCTAATGTGGAGATCTAGAACACAAACTTTTCTAGTTGCTTCCTGAATTCTTTCCATGGTACCCAACCAGCCTACATTTGAGTCTCCATAAAATATTTCCAAGATAGCTTGAAAATGCCACATAGATGTGGAATCCTCATATTTGTTTTTGGATCTTCATTGAATTGAAAAAGATCATAAATTTGTTCTAGTTGCTCAATCCACCTCTAGATCTTCATCACACTTCTTCTCACCATCAAAGTCATTCAACTTTGCCTTCTTAAAGACTTTCATAAGAGGAATATCATAGGCCCTCTCATCTTCATGATTAAATTTTCGTCTTGCTCTATCAACATTAAATGTTTTTGCATCTCCATCAAATTCAGCATTGATTTGCACAAACATATTTGTGGTATCCTTTGGTTTTTCATATCTTGATGTACGTAATGATACAAAAATCTTTTGAATAAGTTCCCCTTGCTTACAATTATTTTCCCTCAATGCTTTTGTAGTTGTTGATATATTTAGGTAGTGATGTGTGTGAACACACTAGGACCACCAGAGCACTTTTTTCCCTCTTTAGGAGGTTTTTTTCCCTCTGCTTGTATATACTCCTATTGCCCTAATGGGCTACTTATCTTTGTACATTCTCTAGTAATACAATCAGTCGTGTGTGTTGTGCTCCAAGCTTCTTCTTCTTCCTTGTGATGTTTGTGTGCTTCCGTAGACATCTAACTCCAACAATTGGTATCAGAGCAGGTCGCCGCTTCATCTAGGGTGTCGTCTACACCTCTCCGGTTGTAGTCTCAGAATCGTACGAAATTTGGTGAGCATACTCAGGTGTTTCAGAGATTAAAACCGCTTCGCTCTATGGTGCCAAAATCACGATTTGAGCTCGTTTCGGCCTTCGAACGCACTATTGAAGCACTTATGTGGGCTATTTCATCTTTTTGTGCCAAAGGTATATACCAGTTTCTGTTTGCCAGTATAAGCATCTCGAAGTGTGCTACAGGTTTAGCAGAATTTGTCTAGGTAGTTCTCTTCAACTTTTTGAGATACAATCAATTTTCCACATCAATGTATTTTAGCCACCGGCCATGGCTCAAAGTAGTGATGTATTCCGTATGTTGGTTGTTGAGGATAAGTTGGATGGTACCAACTACCCATTATGGGCTTATATAATGCGACATGTATTGGTTGCAAAAAGGACTGTGGAACATTGCACAGGGTGTTGAAAGACGATCTGTTATACCTGTGACTACAGGTACTACAAATATAGGTGTTGGAGCTGATGGAGATGGTGTAAAAGATGATATTCTGCAGATTCCTCTTCATGCTACTGTTTCTGCTGCACCTATTGTATAGTAGATTCACTCGGATGGCAAAGATGCCTAGGCACATGCATTGATAGCTTTGTCTACCAAAAGTGTCATTATTCCTCATATTTGCTCATGTAGAATAGCTAAGGATTGTTGGGATACACTTACCACATTGTACCAAGGTAGGAATGAGGCTCGTGTTGCTTACCTCCAAAAATAGTTGGAGAGTGAGCACATGATGAAGATGATTCTATGGAGAGTTTCCTAACAAAGATGAAAGACTTGAAGGAACAATTGATTTCTGTTGATGAGGTTATACTAGATAGCTCACTTGTGGAGACCCTTTTGAATGGTCTTCCTGATTCATATCAGAGTTTTTCTTGTGCTCTTCCGTTGATGATGAAAGGCAATACAAATGCCTTATCATTTGAGGAGTTAGTCTCTGATCTATTGCAGGAAGATCAGTCCATGCAGATTGAGTTGCAGATCAAGCTTTCGTGGCTAGTCAAAAGGGCAAAGTAAAATGGAGCTCTTCAACTAGTAAGCAGAAATCTGCTAATTCTACACATTCGAAGAAGGAAGATAAAGATGAGAAGAAATTAGAAAAGGAGAAATTATTTTGTAAGTATTGTAAAGGGAATGATCATATCATAAAGAAATGTCCAAAATTGACTGCTAAAGAGGCAAAGAAGAAAGAGGCTCGAATGGTTGTTGTAGAGGCCTCTACACCAAAAACAGAGTCTACTAATCTTGTGCAGGAAGAAGAATGGGCATTTACTATTGTTTGCAATTTTGACCCATCTTCTCATGAGCACTGCATGTCTATAGTAGCCGCAGATGTTTGGTACTTTGACAGTGGGGCCACCAAACATATTACCTTGCACCACAGTTTCTTCTCTTCACTCGAGCCTGCCCCTATAGGGAATACTATCATATGCTCCAAAAACTCCTCTTATCCAGTAATGGAAGTTGGTAAGATCCTTCTAACTAGTGCTGATGGTAGTTCTTTCACCTTGTCAGATGCTTTATTTGTGCCAGGGATCAAGAAGAATCTATTATCAGTTTCTGAATTAGCCAACATTGGCTTGGTTGTGAAATTTGTGATGAAAAATGTACAGTTCATGGATCTGTCAAATGGTGATGTTATTATTGTTTCTGGCATTTTATGTTGTGGGTTGTATAAGCTCATAGACTATGAAAGATCTGTGAATGATTTGGCATGTGCAGTACATGATTATCAGGCTCTGTTAGATGCAAATCTTTGGCATGCACGCTTTGGTCATCTGAATTTTGCTAGTTTGCTACGCATACAAAAATCTGATATGGTGTCTTCTTTGCCCAAGATTGAGGCACGTGGAAAACATCTATGTGAAGGCTGTATTTTGGGGAAAATGCAGCATTCCTTCTTTCCAAAAGATGGTTCAATTTGGGCAAGGAGGCAAAAACTACGCGACAATGGCTTGTGTAGACCTTATGTGACAACAAATTAGATGCAATTGCAGCTTGTACATAGTGATGTCTGTGGTTCTATACAGATACCCTCTTTTGGAAATTACCTTTACTTTGTGACTTTCATTGATGATTTTTCCAGGCATGCATGGGTATATCCACTCAAAGCAAAGTTCGAAGTGTTCATGTGCTTCAACAGTTTTTGATTTCATCTGAAAATCTGTCAGCATGTAAAATGGGCACCGTCCGTTCAGATGGAGGGGGGGGGATATATATCTTCTAATCTTAATGCAATTCTGGCTAAACGTGGGATAAAACACCAATGTACAATGCCGTATACACCTCAACATAATGGAGTTGCTGAACGAAAGAATAGGTCACTAATGGAGATGGGGAGGTGTATGGTTAAGAGTCAGGCTTTACATCATAGTTTTTGGCTTGAGGCTATCATGTGTGCAACATATGTACTAAATAGGTGTCCCACCAAAGCACTGCAATCTATCACTTCATATGAGCCTTGGCATGATCGCAAGCCATCTGTTGCTCATCTGCGTGTTTTTGGTTGTTTGGCATATGAATTAGTGCCTGAACAACATCGTAGAAAATTGGATGATAAAGCAGTAAAATGTATTTTTGTTGGAAACAGTTCTGAAAGTAAAGGTTATTGTCTGTATCATCCATAGACTAAACGTATTCTGGTTAGCCATCATGTTGTTTTTGTGGAAGATGCTATTCGGCCATTGCTTTCATGTACTAAGGAGACATTAGCTCCAAATACATGTATGATACTTTGATGCTTCTTTTATAGGTGGATAGTCTACTACTGGTCCTAATGAGGAAACTTCTCAGCCTTTGCAGGTTTCATGTGATGATGGAGATCATTCGATTTCTGATACAGATTTGCATGATGCACTAGTTGATGAGAGAGCTGATATTGAGCAAGAAAAAACTATGCCAAAATGGCCGGTGTAGACTTTGCATGAGAGCAAATTAGATGCACCTCTGTCATATCGTACTTGTTCAGGCTCTCATAGTGCCTCTTTTGCATTAGATTGCTATGCTATGGCTGCATCTAGTCTCTATGATGAGAATGAGCCTATTTTGTTTGATGAAGCACAACATTCAAAAAATTGGATGGCTACTATGCAATCTGAATATGATGCTATAATATGACTTGCCTCCTCGCAAGAAGGCCATTGGCACTTCTTTATATGACTTGCCTCCTCGAAAGAAGGCCATTGGCACTAAGTGGGTATACAAGTTGAAGTGTAAACCGGATGGTACAGTTGATAGGTATAAGGCTAGGCTTGTTGCAAAGGGTTATGCACAAGAAAGAGGCATTGATTTTGATGAGACCTTTGCACCTACATGCCGTATGACTACTGTTCGGAGAATCTGTGCACTTGCAACTCATCATGGTTGGAATGTACATCACATTAAAACAACATTTCTGAATGCTGACTTGCATGAAGAAGTGTATGTTTTTCAGCCCTATGGCTTTGTGCAGAAAGGGCATGAAAACTAGGTGTGTAGGTTAAAGAAGGCATTATATGGTTTAAAGCAAGCACCACGTGCTCGGTATGAGAAGATACATGCCTATCTGATTGCACATGGTTTTGAGAACAGTCCAACTAAAAGCACCTTATATGATAAGCATGCTAATGATGTGCTTCTAGTCATTGTTGTCTATGTTGACGACATGCTGCTCACTAGTCCTATTGAGAAGCATATTCCTGATTTTAAGTCTGATTTGCATGCCTCATTTGAGATGTCTTATTTGGGGCATTTGCATCACTATTTGGGCATTTACTTTACGCAAGTTGATGGTGGAATGGCTTTGTGTCAAACGAAGTATATTGACACATTATTGCAGCATTTTGGTCTTGAAGACTCTAAGGCTATTGCCACTCCTATGGAGACAGGTTTACGATTGAGTCTTCATGATGCTGGAGATGCATTTGATGCTGTCCTATATCAGCAAGCTGTTGGATGCTTCATTTACTTATGCATTACTCGGCCAGATATTTAGTTTTCTATCTCACAGATGAGCAGGTTTATGCATTGCCCAGGAGTCAAGCATTGGCAGGCGGTTAAGCACAATCTTTGCTATTTGATTGGCACTCGACTACTTGGGTTCTTTTATCCCAAGGGGGGATCACTACCGCCAGATTTGCATGCTTTTTTTGACTCATACTAGGTTGGTTGCTATGGCACTCGTGTGTCCACTAGTGGCTTTTGCTTCATGCTTGGTAGCTCATGTATATCTTGGTTGAGCAAGAAGCAGCCTATTGTGGCCACTTCCAGTTGTGAGGCTGAGTATAAGGCAACTTTCATAGCGACTGTTGAGTGTGTGTGGCTCAGACGCCTTATGGCTGATTTGCGTGTTGGTCAAACTTCCGCTACCACCATCTTCATTGACAGTCAGAGCGCATTGGCAGTTGCAAGGAACCCTGTGTTGCATGCTCGCACTAAGCACATTGAGGTGCATTATCACTATGGCAGGGAGAGGTTCTCTGTTGGGGAGATCAGCTTGGCATATGTGCCCACACAAGAGAACATTGCAGACCTTTTCACGAAGGCTTTGCATAGGGAGAAGTTTGAAGTTTTATGCAAAGCTTTGGGATTACTTCCTTTTGTGGAGTGATTTCCACATAGCTTGGCACTTCCTTATACATGAGTGCCAACTCCTTGTTCACCACATCACTTCCAGGGGGGATTTTTTCATATATTTAGGTAGTGATGTGTGTGAACACACTAGGACCGCCGGAGCACTTTTTTCCCTCTTAAGGAGGTTTTTTCCCGCCCGGCTTGTATATATGCCTATTGCCCTAATGGGCTACTTATCTTTGTACATTCTCTAGTAATACACTCAGTCATGTGTGTTGTGCTCCAAGCCTCTTCTTCTTCCTTGTGCTGTTTGCGTGCTTCCGCAGACACCTAACTCCAGCAATAGTTTCCTTGGATCGATTGTGCTTTAATGCCACTTTTAGTGATCCCATAGTCACATATCCACATTCACATGAGAACAAGAAAATAGAGAAAATATTTCACTAGAGAGGAGGGAATTGGAAACCATAAGAAAGGCAATATATGATGCATAAATAGATAGAGTTTTATATTATATAACTCAATAAAATAGAAGAGATTATGAAAAATAGGTTTGTTGTAAGACCTCAACCACATGAATGCCCCAAAGAAATCTCAATCTCATTAACCACTACACTCTTAATCAAAATCTTATTAATAATTTTACTCACAAATAAAATCTCTAAAGGTCTCCAACTCTTGAAAGCACAAAAATCATTCAAATCAGAATTAATTTTCATCAATCAACGAACTCCATGATCCATCACGTTTAATGAGAATCACATTTCCAATTGTTGCATGCAAGACTTTGATACAAAACCATGTGTTCTAGTGGTTTTCTATCCTTTTTAGGGAAAATATCAAAACTATATGTAAAAATAATGATAGAACACATATTTATTGGCAGCCAAAATATTTATGCACTAAAATTACAAATTTAAATATTATAGAAAGAATTCTTTCAAAGTGTTGGAAAAAAATTACTTTCTTTATCCTTATAACTCAAAACCTATTCTTAATTAATTTGTATCTATAATAGTCTAAAATACTCAACTCCGGAATCTACTTTATTCTATTAGAGATGTCCCAATTCAAGATGGATCACCGAAATAAAGTTAAACCCTACAACTTAAAAATTATAGAGAGAAGAATAACAGGTGATTATCTCGCAATGAACTAATTTCTAAGCCTCAAACAAGGTCCCTTACATATGATTCATAAAAATTTCAAATAGACACTTTGAATCTCTTGTGCATTACCTAAATGTCTCTCATGCAATAATTTCCTTATGCCTTCATTCCCACATTTGATTTGCAACTAGAAAACATAATGTACATGAGATTTAGAGAGATTTTGTGAAAAATTGTCAACCCACAATTTTATCTATATGAATAGAATGACATAAGATCTCATTCTAGACATTATATATATATATATATATATATATATATATATATATATATATATACATATATATATATATATATATATATATATATATATATATATATATATATATATATATATATATATACATATATACATATATATATATATATATATATACATATATACATATATATATATATATATATATATATATATATATATATATATATATATATATATATATATATATATATGTGTGTGTGTGTGTGTGTGTATGTATGTATGTATGTATGTATGTATGTATGTATGTATGTATGTATGTATGTATGTATGTATGTATGTATGTATGTATGTAGGTATGTATGTATGTATGTTGTGTGTGTGTGTTTACATCTATATGTATATGTACATGTATATGTGTTAGAAATTTAGGAAGCTAAAGTATGTGAGCTAATGCTAAATTCTAGTACCACATCACTTATTTTCTTGGTAAATATTCCAAATACTTTTGAACAAGTTTTTAAGCTCAAGATTCAATCTCACTTGATAGAGAAAAGTCGGAGTCTTTGGAGGCACCATTTGAATTCTAAAAATTACACTTAGCTTTGAAGATTATCTAAGCAAGATATTGGAAGAAAGTCAAGGCCTTCCTCTAGCATCTTTTGGAAGCTTGTGGTGTCTCATTGGGAGTATATATTTTAGATCTAAGCTAGCCCCCAGCTAATCTAGCACGCTCCTTGCTAGAACCTTCTCATGTGAGGATAATCGTAGTCTTAGCTCTTTGTCATCATTGAATGCATTGATTTTGAAAGTTTATTGTTTTGATCTCTACATATTTCCAAGTGTATGTACTTGGAGAGTACACATATGTAAATTTGCTTATTTGGATAGCTTTAAGTCTGTCTTGTGCATGAATGTTGACATACCACACATTCTCCAAATTTATTGATATATGTCTTATTGATAACCATAGAGAATCTAATTTGATTTTGCAGACATTAAGATGTTGAGTCCTTTGTTCTAGAAAAATTAAAGTTTTCAAGTGGTTGTGTTAGTTAACAGATTGGTGAAGGGAAGGATCCATGATTCTTCTACTACAATTAGGAGGGGATATACTTCATCCATGGTAGTTGATCTCAAAATTGAGGACTAAGGAAATGAAGAAAAAGGTCTTAAAGTGGATGGATATTCAAGGATTGAAGCAAAGAACAAGAGCATTTGAATAAGGATTTTGAGCAAAGGAAGGTTCTATCATCACCAAAGGTTCACGATAAGCGAGGGATCTTGTTTGAAGGTAAAATATCATGGTTTTTCACATCTATCACAATCAAAGGAGTGATTAGGAGCCACTATAAAGTCTCATATACAATGGAAGACTACAACACTCAGATTTAGAAGCTTGAAAATAGTAACTATTGACTTTTGAAGTTTACAATATCTAACTTTTTCATGTGAAAGGATCTATGGGGATTGGTTAGTGGTACTAATGTGAGGCCATACAAAGATGCACATACACCTGTAACTAAGAGGAGATCCACTAGAAAGTGGGAAGAAAGGGAAAGGAGAGTGATCTACGTTCTTTTTAAATTCATAAGCAACTCTATGATAGGTCATATCCAAGACCTAGACACATTTATGAAGGTAAGGATAGAAAGGTTTTAGTCTACCTATGCAAAGTTTAGTGAAGTTCAACTCAAGAATGACCTCAACGGCCTTAGGAAGTCATCAAATTAGAGCACGCATGACTTCATGCCTCAAGTAAAAGGGATGTTGGATGCACTTGGTTCAATAGCATATGCCTAAAAACTTAGCGGGCTTAGGGAAGATGAGAAATGGAAGGCATTCAAAACCTATACATATGTAAGGGACTCATAAGATGATTTTTCTCTCATGGTGATTTAGGATCTCAACCATGGAGGTAACACTTCAAAGGAAATCCAAGATCAAATCTTCTATGCAGGCAAAGGAAAGAAATGGGTTCAAGAGGAGGACCGTAGAACCAACTACCAACAAGGGATCCAAAACTATAAATGGAGTCAAGAAACTAAAAAAGGTTCATAGTATATCTAGGTGTAGAATCGACTTCTTGATTCTCATGATTGGATGTATTTATCTTGTGACTCTCATGATGATTCCTTTGATATGGGATGGTTATTGGGGAAGTCCTAATTCCAACTTGTTTCTTCTTCTTAGGACATATGAATACCATATGATCTTTATATCCACAATAAAAGCATAAGCCGATGTCTTTTTGATGTTTTCTTTCCTTTAGTGTAAGTCAGTGACACAAAATTTGGCACCGTTGTCAGGGAGAGAGATTTGATGACAAGCTTGTGATGGTACAACATAGAGTGGTGATGTTGGAGTCCTAGGTAATTTCCTTACTTTCTCTTATTTTCTCTTTTACCTTCTGCACCATCATCATCCTCACCATCTCCCAGCTCCATCTCCAACTTCACAAAAATTTTAGTTTTTTGGTCATATCACCTTCCCCACCTCATTCCCATTATTTCAATTGTGAGAGAGAGAGTGAGAGAGAGCTTATGTGTGATCCATTTTTTGCGTGTTTTTGAGCATTTCTTACATGTTTGGACACTATCAGCATCTCTAGTAGGTTACATAAGTACGAAAAATGTCTGCACAGGTCTTAGGGCATTGAGCTTTGTCAATTGTGATTGATAAAAAACTTGACCATTTGGTAAAACTAAGTGCAAATTCATAATCGAGAACCTTGCACATCACTAATCCACAAAAAAAAAGAATCAAACATTTGCATTTCCTTTGTCCATCACGATGGACACCCTGTCCATCATGATCGACAAGCCCTGATGGACAGCCCATCAATTGTGATTGACTGAAAAATCACGAATCACATTTGCATTCGGCAAGACACATATCCATCGTGATGCATGGAGGCCCAATTGACACAAGGCAATGCAAAATTCTGAAAAAACGAATCAATGAGGATTCATAGCCCACGATTTACTGCATGTCCATCGCAAATGATAGGAGTCCATCACAACTGGCAGGTGTCTATTGTGACCGACACCCCTATCCATCACAACTAATAGAAAAATCACGATTGATAGCCCCATTAGACGATAAACATATCCATCGTGTCTTAGAGACCCATGATTGATAGGTATTCATGCAAAGACCCAACGAAAGTTGTCCATCGCAATTGACACCATCAATCATGATCGAAACCATCAATCATGATGCACACCCCTATCCATTGCAGCTAACACCCATCAATCATGATTGACACTTGTTTATCGTGATTAAGAGGCCACAACAGACATCTCTTTCCATCACAATTGACAAGCTAATATGGCTATTTTTTAGGGTTTTTGATTTTTCAAATTTTGGGTAGATTTTGAGCATGAATTTCAAGAAATTGGAACATTGTGAGGCCCCCAAGAATATAATTCGAGAAATATTATTTACTTGTTAGCCTATTTTAATTCTATTTTTACCCCTAGAACCCTAAACTATCATCACGTTTTCATATGAACTCCATTTCTAGTGATCTTGGGCTCATTGGAAAGCTCGTTGGAATTATGGATATGGTATTTTGAAGTTGACCTTCCACAGGGGTGAGAAAGTGAGGGATCTCTAAGGGAAATTTTCATAAAGACAAAAAAACTTTGGTCATGGAATCACATGACTGAAGATGGTTTGTTATATCAATTAGATTAAAATCTTAAGCTAACTTTGGGACTTTGATAGGAACATTGAGAGCATTGAAGTGGGTCCAAAGCATGAGCATATTGCAAGCTTGCGAATGATTTTCTTGAGCATTCAAGCATGAACAAGGGTTAAGCTACTCGACATTGGATCATTCTCAACTCCCTCCATCAATTCCTAGCTTAGGCTAAGTACGAATAGAGGTTTCGATTAATTAGGGTGATGTTAAGAATGATCAAGTATAAGAACCCTAATTTCTCAAGTGCAAGGATAAATAATTTAGTCCTACAACAAAATCTAAGGTGAAAGTATATAAATCAAGCGATCAAATTTCAAGTATGGTAACATTCAAGTGTTCCTCACAATGGAGATTATTAGATAAGAAAGTGAGAACCTAAGTGAAGAATAAGTGACTATTACAAAAGAACTCTACAACAAGGTTGTGCTGGAAAAAATTGGGATAACCAATCAAGGCTTATGAACATTAGGTCAAGAAGATATCTAGGACGAGATAGACAAAGCCTCAGATCTTTTGAAGCTATTGTCAATCATACTGCTTAGTCATGGCCTATCAATTGAGTGATTACCCATACACTCTAAATTCCAAAAAGAGTGATTCTAAGATGTCCTATAGCATGGAGAGACCTGTAGGTAGCTCAGGAGTGGCATACCTAGAAAAACTAGAAGAACCTTACAAGACACAGTTGGAATATATCAAGACCAATTGACTAGGTGCTCACATCTATGAGGATGATCTAAGAAGGTTTGTTGTCCAGATTAAAAACCCAGATCAACCTATTGGTCTAGAACATCCAATCCTCAAATTCAAAAATGGTGCATACATAGATAAAGAAGGGACCATGTATGTGGTCACCACCCAACCAGATAGGACACACAAATTTGGCAACATAATCTCAGGGGCTGAAATAGGTGACATAGAGCAAGGGAACTTAAGAAGAGAGCCAAGAACCCATCAAGGCAAATCAATCCTTACTAGAATAATCACTCTAGAGTGGGTTCCCCAGGACAGTAAGAGCATGGATTTGTTTTTAAACTCAGAGAACGACAAGGCTTTTTGGAGGTATAAATCCAATCAGCCTAATGAAGTGGAAATGCTTACATTATATGAATTCAAAGATCCTGATACCCCATGAAAAGTGACCTACGTAGACAATACTTCAGAGAGGGTCTTTGTGGCCATGGAGCATGGTAGGCATGCCTACACTTGGAAGGGTGAATTTGTTTCCCCAACTAAAAGGTCCAATGTCTCTATTGGTCCAATGTCTCTATTGGTCACCAAGGAGATGGAACATCCCAAGAAAGGTGACCTACTTAGACAATACTCCATAGAGGGTCTTTGTGGTCACAGAGCATGGTAGGCATGCCTACACTTGGAAGGGTGAATTTTTTTTTCCCTAACCAAGGTCCAATGTCTCTATTGGTCACAAAGGAGCTAGAACATCCCAAGTTCATGGAGCTCAATGGGACAAGAGTAGGGATAGACCCGAGGTAAGCTTTGCTAACCTAATAGGAAGAGAAAGAATGAGAAGAGAGATAGATAGAATGGAAAATCAGAGACATAGAGACCCAACAAACCAAAGAAACACAGATAAATTCCCTTTGGCTCTACTAGCCTCACCTACAAACAATCCACATCTATTGAGGAACTTGCATAGAAGGTAGCTCACAAATTTGGAGTCTGTAGCAAACAAATACCTAGATTTTCCCTAGTGAAACAGTGCTATACCTGTGGAGGAGACCACATGGCTAACGTGTGTCCAAATTATGGCTCAACCCCAAGTGAACCCTAATAGTCAATACTGCACAATAGAGAGGAGATACACTAACCACACTGCAGAAGATTGCCCTTATAAAAAGCAAGCTGTTAGAAAAAATTATCCACAACCATATGCACAACAAGGAAGATAGTAGAACTAGTACCCATCATAGTAGTATGGTAGATCCCAACAACCCTACCAGCCACAATATCAGGCTCAACAAAGGCCTCAACCAGTGTTAGCTTAGCAACTTCCAACTCCAAAAAATGTGATCCCAATGAGGTATGCAGCTATTGAGGAAAATTTGAATAGAGCCTTAGTGCTAGTCTCACCATTGCTTTTAGAAAGTGATCTGAATGATCATAGTTTTGAATCGACTCATGTTGAAAGCCCATAGGCTTACTATATGCATTCACCGAAGCATAATGAAACATACTATTACGAACACCATAGTGAATCTAGTGGGGAGCAAGAATATGCTAATTTCATGTACGCGAATCCTAATTCTCTACCCCAACCTACACAGATCAGACCCAAGCACCTAGAGGACCATGCTACAGATGCCAAGGTGATCACTTGATTCATGATTTCCCTATGGATACCACCATGCAACGCGAATCAATGACAATTCAAGGTTTTTGTGAAGATTGTGGGAAAGAGCACCTCATACAAGACTACCCAAAGAACCCACACAATGCACCAAAAGATCACTCCCATTAATGTGATTGGGTTAGTAGTAGACTCTACTAGAAGTGTAACTTACATTACCCTAGTGCAAGTGGTCACGAGAGCTTAGGCATTACAACTAAACCAAGGCTTAGTTCATGAAAAGAGTTCTGAGGTTAGTGAGACTAAGAGTCTAACAAAGAAATGGGCAAGAGCATGGAAAGATAGCCGAGAGAGAGGATGAAAAGATAATGGTCGAGAAACATGAGCAAGCTTGAGGAAAGACTAAGAGAAAATTGCTAAACTCGCCTCTCAAACGCACTCTCACACATCACCACCACCACCATCCCCATCACCTTCCAATCTACCACCCTCTAATCCATTATATGTAACCCCACCACCCCCTAGAGTAGGATCAATCTTAGCAAATCCCAATCCCCAAGACCTAGTCATGATGCTTAAGGCATATCAAGCAAGAAGGGCCAAATGTGATAGATCATGAAAAATGTTACCCCAGAGCTAACCCAGAGATAGAGTGAACTAAGCTTTGCACTAAGATGGTAGAATTGGCTCAAGCCATGTTTGAAACCAGCTACCTCTTAAATTACTCTACTTTAGCTAAGAATCAGTTGCATTTTGATGGACTATTACAAAGATTAGAGAGTTTAATTGCAAAATCTCAAAAGGAAGCCACCTCCCAAGGTAAGGATAAGGCAAGTGAAAGAATGACCATTCCTCCGAGGAAGCTTATGTGCCTAATTCCACCAAACCAGACACCTCTTCTTCTATCAACTGATATTCCCAAGAATTTTTCTGATAAATTGAGGAAGAGAAGTGGGCTAAAGAAAGTGAAAATCCTCCTCCCATCGAACTTGTGGATTACCTGCATGATCAATTCCCACAAGACATTCCTATTTATGGAGAACAGGAGGATGCCCAATCTAGTGAGCGATTAGACTTCAAGTTTCATTCCTTGGAGAAACTCCCCCATTTCACAGGCCCATGGGAAGCAAAGTCTTCCTCTATGAGAGCTCCCACCGTCATGATAAGGAATGAAGACTCCCTCATACCTAGGAACATGGAAGTAGTAAAGAATACTAAAGTGTAGTGCAATCTCACTTTAGAAGAGCTACTCAAGGGTAAGCTAGAATTATGGAAACATGTATCCAACCAAGTGCCTGAAGTAGCTAAACTGCATTCGTAGGTAGAATTCCATAGGACAGTTTTTGAAATACCCTTGGACAAGATAAGAGACATGAGTGAAGGAGAAGAAGGAAACACCTATCTTCCAATCAATCATCAAGGTTACACCACAAGGCTATTTTGGATTCAGGCGCGGGAGTTGCAATTGCTACCACTTTCCTATGGAAGTGTTGGGGCAAACCAAAACTAAGGCCAATGAGAATGAAATTGCAAATGGCTGATGGTGACATAGAGAGACCTTCAGGGTTGCTAGAAGGGATAACTCTCACTATTTGTGGTGTAGAATTTGAGCATACATTTGCCATCTATGACTTTAGCAAAAATCATATCAGATGATTTTGGGAAGACCATTCATGAGGCAGTTGCAAGAAGTATAGGATTGGGGAACCAATTCATTGTATCTGCAACACTTAGGAGTTACAACCAAAGTCAATCTCAAGGAATACTCTCATAGAGACGTGCCCCCTATCCAGTGGAATCCCATACATGGAGCCACAGATGATATGGAGTCATTGCATTCCATAGGATCACGATCCTCATGGATGCATGAAGAAACCCACTTATGGATGTCGAAAGTTACAGAAGAAGAAGAGAAAATAGAAAAAGCTAGAGAGCTAGGTGCAAACAAAATTCATACATCAATTCGAGACCCAGCCTATGCGCCTATCGTATTTCTAGACAAAGAGTTTGAACCTCATGGTTAGGCAGAAATCCTAACAACAATGGATGTAGCCATCAATGAAGAACAATGGAAACCAAACTATGACGAGGATGGCTATGACATTTTAGTCTTCATGATAGAACCACTTATGTGTGATTCAGTTCTTGAAGAATGTGATCCGAGCACTGCTATAGTTGAGGAAGCAACTCACTCCGGTCTAGGGTCAATCATTATGGACCCTTTTTGTGCCTCAAAAGAAGAATTTTTATATGAAGTGGAGGTTCACCCCAAGAGCATGGAGAGGAGCTTACAAATGACATGAGGTTAATTACACAGGTGACTGCCAAGAGTGAAGGCAAGAAGAGGAAGAAGAGAGAAGCCTCAAAGATGAGGAAGAATCTTTGTTTGAGGTCCCTGAAAATTTGAAGAAGTACGAGATAGGTGATATGAGACTCATGGTAGGGATGCCAAAACCAAAAGCCCTATTATAGAGGCCTATGATAACAAAGAGACAACAAGGAAAGTTGTTGTAACCATAGAACAAGGACAAGAAAGATGCACATGCGTAGGAAATGACCTGGCTGAGGACGAGGAACAAGAGTTGATTTCCTTGTTAAGAGAATACAGAGATGTTTCTGCATGGAGTTACAAATATTTAAAAGGTGTAGACGCTCAGATATGCTCTGATATAATTCCCATGATCTCAAAGACCAAACCTTCCAAACGAAAGCCCTACATGTATAACCATAATTATGCTGTCAATATCAAGGAGGAGATACATAGATTGATAGAAGCTGGATTCATTTATGAAATAGAGAACACCAAGAGGTTATCTCCCATTATAGTGGTGCCCAAAAAGAATGGCAATTTATGAGTTTGCACTAGCTAGAAGAAAGTTAACGCTGCCACAATTGGAAATAGTTATCTGCCTCCTATCACTGAACATCTATTAGAGGGGGTAGGAGGCAAGTTTACAGCTTCCTTGATGGATTCTCTAGCTATAATCAAGTAGCCATTGCTCGAGAAAACATAGATTTTGCTACAAAATGGGGCATATTCGCTTTTTAGGTAATGCCATTTGGGCTTACCAATGCACCAACTACATTCCAAAGGCTGATGTGCCATGTGTTCAAAGAGTAAAAACTTGGAATTCTATGTTGATGATCTTTGTGTGCATTCCAACATTAAACAAACACATATACCTAAACTCAGACAAATCTTTGACAAATGTAGAGAATATCACGTCTGCCTCAACCTAGAAAAGTGTGTTTTTATGGTCAGAAAAGGCAAGATTCTAGGACACATAGTGTGAAAGAATGGCATATCCATGGACGAGGAGAAAGTTAGAGCAATTGCAAAGCTAACTAAGCTAAAGAATTTCAACGAGGTAGAAGCTTTCATGGGGATTGTTATTATCAATGTTTCATTCATATGTATGAAATTATTGCAAAGCCTCTGTAATCCCTTTTGACTAACTTTAAATGGACAGAAGAATGTGAAAACTCGTTTAATGATCTTAAAGACGATTATGCTCAATGCGAATCTTGACTACACCAGATTGGAAAAAGCCCTGCCACGTGCACATGGATGCATCCAATTATGCAATTGGATGTGTACTTGCACAATCTACTGGTTAAGGTAATATGGATCTTCCCATTGCTTATGCAAGTAGACAATTGAATGTAGTTGAACAAAACTATACCACTATCGAGAGAGAAGGATAAGGCATGGTACATGTGGTTAAGAAGTTGACATTATTTGCTTGCAAATAAGTTTAAATTTTTTAGAGACCATCAAGCACTATTATATCTAGTGAAGAAACCTTGCAACACTGGCTCATTAGTAAGATGGTTCCTCTGACTGATGGAATATGACTTTGACATTGTGGTTAGGAAATGCAGAACTCACATTTGGGCAAATCACCTTTCTCGACTAACTTCAAGAGTCACCTCAAGGAGTATCAAATAATCTTCCAAATGCTTATTTGTTCAATCTAGAAGTAGCACCTGAATGGGCCAAGAATATAGAACCTTCGGACCTACACATCCTGTATTGAGAGCAAGAGATAAAGAAGTAGTGAGATCTCAAAAATACCACATTATGGCAGGCAACATGTATAAAGGCACTAACCAAGGCATACTAGCTTGTTATGTAGTCGAGGATAAACATGCAAAGTGGTTGCAAATAGCACATGTAGGTGCACTTCAACAACATTACTCCAGACATAGAACCCTACTGAATCTACAAAGGTTATGGGTATATTGGCTAACCATGGAAGCAGATGTCCATAAATTGTGCAAGGAATGCACAAGCTATACTACTAGACATCCTATGGAACATGCTATGCTATATCAGGTGTCTTTAGTACTAGATTGGAGTGAACCATTGGTAAATTGTTTGAGAACAAAAGCATTCCTTCAAGAAATGACATTGGCTAGACTTAGAATATGAAGCAGTAGATTAGAAACCCACAGGTGGTATTCTATACAAGCGAGGAAAAGACGAATACCTTAGGTTGTGTGTTCATGAGAGTGAATATCTCAAGATCTTATAGAATGCTCATCAAGGTGTAGCAGGAGGACACTTTGGACCAGATAGGGTGATCATATCAATCATATTTGCAAGCCTTTGGTGGTTGACCCTTCACATGGATGGACATACCTATGTGAAGACGTGTGATATTTGTCAATGAACTCAGTATCCAATATAAAAAGTTGCGATGCCATTGAAACCTATGATGGGTGGACGTGCATTTTCAACATGGGGAATAGACTTTGTTGATCCCATAAATCCCGTGGCTAGGGTTTTACATGCGGAATACATCATTGTGGCCATCGATTATCTAAATAAATGGGTGGAATTGAAGGCAACAAGAAAGAACGATGTGCAAACCACAACCAAGTTCCTATTTGAGAATGTATTTACAATAAGTGGTTTGCCCATAGAATTAGTAAGTGATAGAGTCACATACTTCTTGAATGAAGTCATTGAACACCTTCTCCAAGAATTCTTGGTAGTACATAAGAAGTCAGCCCCCTATCATCCACAAGCTAACGATCAGGATGAGAGTACAAATAGGATTCTATGTAATGTGTTGACAAATTTGGTGAATAATAAATGCTATGATTGGAACAAACAAGTACACAATGCTATTCGGGCACACAGAGTTGCCTATAAAACGGTACCCCAAGCCACACCCTTTCATATGGTGTTTGGAAAAATGCAATACTACCTTTCGATTTCTTGATACCAACACTCAGAGTAGCATAAGAGCATAAATGCACTAGCCATGAGCTCTCATCTATAATCTTTGAACTAGAATGCTTAGGTGAAACAAGATAGAGAGCAACAATAGGGATTTATGCATCTAAGAAAAGAAAAAAGGCATATTTTGATGCTGATGTGAAGGATACAAGCTTGAAAGTAGGAGACTTAGTTTTGGTGCACACCGTGAAGCAACATGCACGAAAGTTGGAAGAGCGAGGCTACAATGATTGTTAATAGAATATCAACAAGTGGAGCCGTCCAATTAGCCACACTAGAAGGTGACATCCTACCAAGTTACATTAGTGGATGTGGAGTCAAACCATATCAAGAAACCCTCACGGAGGTAATGCTAGACTGACTCAACACTACCAAGAAATGTAAGGAAGAGGAAAAATGAGTTCGAGAAGAAGCATAGGCAGAAGCCATAGAACACATCCGGGGAATGAAATTGAGAAGACACGGTAGGGATCAGCCTAGGCCATATGATTATGAAGTTCCAAGATATCACATGGCCATGTGTGAAGCATCATGCGTACTTTGCCATAGAATAGTTGACTGCTGTCCTTTTGTGATCGTAGAGATAGGACAAGGAAATAGTGCAGGGACTGTAAGAGCCTTGATTGACTCACGAGCAACCACTAGTGCAGTTATGCTTTTGTATTGTCAAGACTTACAATTAGTTGTCAATCCTATAGAAGCATATCTCATAGGATAGGGAGGTGTGGGGGAACCCCTTGCATGGGCAAGGTGGAGCTTCCTCTCTACATTCAAGATATTTGTATGAGAGTGAAGGTACTAGCGTGTGAAGATGAGGACCTCATGGAACCTCTTATCTTGGGTCAAGAGTGGATCTACAATCATGGATTCAACCTGAGCCTAAGAAGTGGAATTCTTAAGGTTTGGGTGAATCAAGCCTACATCATCATTGAGCTAGAGAATCAAGCACACAAGAAACTAGGAAAGGCACCAACTCTTGGTCCTTCTAGGACTACTCATGAAGATAAAGATGTAGTTCTTGTCCAAAAATCTATGATGCATGAGGATGATGTTCTCAATAAAGAAGCCAATGATGTGATGGAACTCCCTTCTTTTCCAAACGTGATGAAGACACAACAACGAAAGGAGTACAAGAAGCAGACGGTCTATGCTCATAATCAATGGAAAATGTGAAACAAGAGGACTCAAAATGTGAAGGAGATCTGGATATGCAAGGGTGAACAATCCTCTACTTGAGAGACTGAACAAAAACGAGGCAATTAACCAACTACTCAAGCAAGGACTACAAAGAGTGAGTATTCTAGGAAGCTTGGAAAACGGACCATTTCTATTTGGGTCCCAAAGCGGTCCATGAAGGCTCACCTGAATATTAAACAAATTTGGGTTCCCAAGACCTGCTTACATGCTCAAGTAGCTTCACATAAGCTTACAATCCTAAATCGACGCTCATAATCAGAGGCTGAAATTGATGCAGTCAAAGGAGATTATCCATGGACTACCAATTTTCAAGGTTGCAGAGATGCAAAAGGTATGTGCAACATGTCAATTTGGTAAACAGTCAAGATCATTGTTTCCGCATGAGAAGCATGTTAGTGAGAATGTGCTAGAAATAGTACATATAGATGTTTGGGGTCCTACAAAGACCACATCTATGGGCGGTTGCAAGTTTTATGTTACTTTCATTGATGACCATACACAAAAAGTGTGGGTATATTTCATGAAAGAGAAGAGTGAGATGTTCACTCACTTCTAGAATTTTAAAGCTATGGTGGAAAAGTAGACAGGGAATTATATTCAAATATTAAGGTCTGATGGAGGAGGTGAATACATGTCAAATGATTTCAGCAACTTTCTTAAAAGTCATGGAATTTGACATCAGTTTCCATGTAGATACACACCACAACAGAATGGCATTGCTGAACACAAAAACAGACATATTGTGAAAATAGCAAGAGCCTTGATGGCTGAGAAGAATAGGCCTCATTGTTATTGGGCAGAAGATGTGCATACGGCTGTATAAATTATGAATAGAACTCCAACTACTCCTGTACATCAAGTTACACTTGAAGAAAAGTTCACAGGTAAAAAGCCAAACTTACCACATATGAAAGTTTTTTGCTTTATTGCATATGTACATGTTCCATATGACCTAAGGACGAGGCTTGATCCAAAAGCAAAAAAACGTGTCTTCCTTGGATTCTCCCTTGAGCAAAAGGGATAAAAATGTTATAACCCACTCACAAGACAGGTGAAGGTGAGCAGAGATGTGGTATTTGATGAAATGTCAAGATTCTATGCAAATGTTAAAGAAGAACTGAATCTTGAACCAAATGACAAAGAAGATGCTGAAAAATCAAGTGCAAAATCTCACGTTTTGAGTGGAACGGATGCATCACCAAGAAATAGTTCTAACTCAAATCCACAGACTAGAAGATTGGTGGAAATTTCAGTCTAACAAATTCATCAAATACATCCAAGAAAGGTAAAGAAAATCTTTTTGTTGGTTGTAAAACATGTGTAGGTTTTGAAGACATTCATGGAGATTCAATTGGTTTAGAAAACAGTCTTGATGAGGAACTTGGATTGCCCTCTATGAAGATTCTGGGAGTAAGAAAGGCACATGCAGATGATACAAGGAAAAATGACCCAAGACCAAGAAGATCTGGGAGGATGCAGAATTCAATGCAATGATTGACATATGATAGTTACATGGCTTATCATTATGCCTACATGACAAAGGTAATACAAGATGTTGAACCTTCTTGTTTTGAAGATGCAATTGGAAATGTAGATTGGGAAAAAGCTATGGATGAGGAGATGGCTACACTTTATGGAAATAATATATGGAAGCTTGTTCCATTGCCACAAGGAAAGAAACCCATAGGCTACAAGTGGGTTTACAAGGTAAAGCACAATGCTGATGGTAGCATAAGCAGGTATAAAGCACGTTTGGTAGCAAAATGATATGCACAAACTTATGGCATCGATTATGAGGAAACATTTAGCCTTGTAGCTAAAATGTCTACTATCAGAACACTTGTTGCATTAGCTACAACAAAAGGGTGGACTTTGCATCAGATGGATGTAAAGAATGCTTTTCTACATGGTGAGTTACAAGAAGAAGTATAGATGGACCAGCCACAAGGATATGAAGATTCAAAGCATCCATAATATGTTTGCAAAATGCAAAAGGCTTTGTATGGGCTGAAGCAAGGTCCTTGTGCATGGCATGCAAGGATTGCAGATTACTCAACCACCATTGGGTTTTCTATGTGTGATGATCATTCACTATATGCAAGGGAGGGTGATGATGGCATCACAACTGTGGCTATCTATGTTGATGACTTGATTGTAGGTGGTGATAATGAAGAAGGCATCAAAGAGGTAAAGCAATTTCTTATGCAAGAATTTGATATGAAAGATCTTTGTGTGTTGTGCTACTTCTTGGGCATTGAGTTCATACATACAAAAATAGGTATATTGATGTTGCACCTCACATGTTGAATATTCTCGTGTTTGATTCTTTCTTGGTTTTCTTGTATCTCTTGGACTTGTTGTTGAATAATCTTTAGAGCAAAAAAGGGCTCTTCATGAATAATATCCATGTTGTCTAATCTTGATGAAGGTAGCCTTGCCAAAAAGTCATGGGAGCACTAGATTGTGCCCTATGACTAGACCACACAAGATTTCAGAATTATAGTTATGATTACAAGATCACCCAAATAGGGAAAACAATATAAGAATATGTAATTGATACGCAAAGTCCCACAACGTAGGACTGATGGGTATAACAAATTGAACTAGAGATGATACAGAAATTTCTCACAACGTGGGACTATAGGTATGAAGCAAGGTCTCTAAACTACAAGAACTCCCTTTAGGAGGTGAGCTAGAAACAAGAAGTAAGTAGACAAGATCTCATACTATGAGACTACAAGAGGACATGCTAGATGTCCAAGAACTAGACTTATCTCGACTAGAACAAGGAACAAGAAAAAAAACTAGAACATGAACTTTGAAAGTACTTGGTGAACAAGACTCCTTGAGCTCCCAAGACTAGCATTGGGAAGACTAAGAATATATGTGGCAAAACCCTCCTTATATAGGTTTTCAAGGGCGGCTCATCAATGGTGATTACAAATTGCTGATATCATCAAGGATGTCGTCAATTCAAAACAAGACCTTTGAGTGTCAAAATAAAGCGAATAGATAGTTGATATTATGGTTTTGACACATTCTGGATGTGATACAAGCATTAGATTCTCCAATCCTGAACCAAGCATGAGATATAAAATGTGACATGAAATCTAAGGTTGAGGATGGTTTTCTTTGTGTCCATGACATCATCATTCTCTTCCATACCCTTTTGTTGATTTTCATCTTGAAGTAACAAGAATTGTAGTTCTTTAAATGAAAGTTCTATATCTCTTGTACAGAGATATAAAGAAGTAAAAGAAGCATGATATGTAGATGGAAGTGAGTTTAGAAGTGTATCTACCATCTCTTCATCTAAAATTTTTACTCCAACATTGAGTAACTGATCTCGTAAACCTTTGAGCTTTAAAACATGTGTCTAAAGTGACTCACCAACTTTCATCCTTCTTTTGGCTAACTATCTCCTTGGACGAGCTTTCTTAGGAGTGTTTCTACTCAGGTAGAGATTCTTTAACTTCAACCAAGCCCGATGAGAGGTTCTAAATGAACTCATTTGGGGTATAATATATCTCTTGAATCCTAGAGCAATATATGAAAGTCCTTGTGCATCCATTGAATCCCATCTTGATTTCTCTTCTATAGGAATTAATCTACTAGTAGTACGGACTCCTGATGATTAAGTAGTTCCTTCTTTATCTTCACCAACCTCTTGTTGACTAGAAATAGGAACAACACATTTTCTAGAAGATGAAGTAGCTTCTTCTCCAAATTTTCTTGGCCTTGGGTAAGTGCCATTGAAAATATTCCATAAGTCCCTTGATACTAACAAATTCATTATCATAAAATGCCACATTGGATAATTAGACATTCCTTCAAGCTTTTCTTCATTCTCAAGTCTATAGTCAATCATCTTGTTAAGGGTGTATGTCAACTATGCTCTCATACCTAATGTTGGATGTGGGGTGGGCCTCAATAACCATTAATCATAAGTTTTTAGGATCTTCTAACACATGAACCTTATCATACACACCTTAAGAATAAAAAAGAGATGAGTGAGATAAATAGATATAGAAAAGAGTTTCAAAGTGTACCAGTAAGCTATGATGCTCACCTACACTATCTTATAATATAATGTCAAATTACAATGTGTGAATATTATACAAATTGGCTATGTCTGAATCTAGGCAAAAATAGGAACTAATTGCAAGAAATTGCATGCCTAAGAGGTATGAAGAGTGTATGTATGCGAATATGGAGAATATGAAAATTTTAGAACTATTTTACAACAAACATGACTTTTGATTATCCCTAAATCAGAAACTAGTGAATCAACAAGTCAATGCAAGTGTAGACTTGTTACTTACAATATGTTTCCTGACACAAACTCTTCTACATGTCTCAAAATGAAGATCTGACCTGCTTCAAGAGCATATGATCTCTTCCTCCAAAAGAATACATTCGTGATCACTAAGTGACTCCTTGAATATTTGAGTGATTCATGAAATATGAACCTAACCCTCCTTATATAGTGACTTATTCTCAATCAATCTCAACCATGAAAAGAACTTGGGTTAAAAAATGGTGTTGCTCACAAAAGCAGAATGTCTACCCTAAAACAATCCACCAAACGGTATCGCTATTTTATTGCCAAAAAAAAAAACTCTTTGCTTTGTTTTGTTGGTCAAGATCAAACCCTAGTTGATCTTTTGAGAGGGAATTGATTTATCCAAATTTGCTTGGCACCTTTTCTTGTAAGAAGAACTAGGAACAAGAAACGTTATGGTTTTTGATTGAGGATTTTGGACCATTTGCACATTGTTTGCAATAGCTTACTCCTCAGCCAATTCAAGAAATGAGCATTTATTAGCTATAAAGCATTGTAGTGAAGGCCAACCAAATTATGGGTTCTGGTATGTAGGTAGTGATTGTACTAACCACATTGAAGGAAGAAAGGAGTTTTTCCACAATCTCCAAGAACCCAAGAAAAGAGGCTTTGTGGAGAAAGGAGACAACACAGAGCATGAGATACAAAAAATGGGAGATATGAAGCTTGAAGGTAGTCACAAAGCAAGAGGACTATCTGAAATATTACATGTTCCTCCTATTAGAAAGAACTTCATCTTTATTGGAAAGATAGTTGAAAGAGGATACCAAGTAAACTTCAACCACAAAGGATGCTTTATTGAATACCTAAGGAATGGCTACAAGTTGATAACGAAAGGATAGAATGAAGGAAGGATGTTCATTCTTGGTATTGGCTAAGAACAAAACAACAAAGTAATCCTCATTACGTATGGAGATAAGAGGAAAAGATACTTGAGTCTATGGTGCAAAGGGTGTGGCCACATCAACATTGAAAGCTTAAAGGTCAATGGAGAAGAGGCATTTGGTAAGAGCTTTACCACACTTTTTATTGTTGAAAATGTGAACTATGCAAGCTTTAGGTGGATAAAGCAGTCAAAAGACCTTAATGTGGACAAAAGTCATGACTCAAGTCACTTAGGATCATCCCAAGGTCAAGCAAGATAGTCCTAAGGAAGTGGAAAATTTGGGAGAGGCATCCAAAAGCTATAAATAGATTTGAAGAGACACCAAATGCATAGAAGTCTTGTAGGTCATTGAAGACTAAGAGATATATACTGAAGGATGCTCAAGGAGAGATTCATCCAATACTCAAGGAGCTGAAAATGCACCAGTCCAAGATAGGAAAATGTAGAGGAGGACATCACATGCATAGAGGAGGAGTAAGGAAGAGCTACCAATCCCACACCGTCTCTACTCTCTTAAAGGTATAGACATAGTCTAGTTACAACGGTTGTAAATCATTGTATACATACCTAATCAAAGAGATTTCAAGTGCATTCTATAGCTTATATACGTATCTTACTTTCCCTAATAGGGCTTTTTCAATTCAGCTTTATGTGGAGAGAAATCGGTGTATCTCTATAACCCTACTTTTTGCATATCATACATCTCTGCATAGTCTCTTTTGTATAGAGTTGTTGGCTGACCTAAACAGATCCATTTGAGGTGTTTATAGCTTGTTGGAAAGATTATGAATCATATCAACTTAAAGCTTAGCAGATGTGGATTATGAGCAGGGGAATCAAAGTTTTGCTATAGGGTAGCATAAAATGTGTATGAAGGGACCTAGGTATTGGGCTCACTTCACTTCTAGTGTGCAAATATGAGGGATTAAATTCCATCAGTTGGTATCAAAGCAAGAGAAATCCTTTGAAGATTCTAGGAGAAGGACAGAGAAGCTTGGACATCAAACCTAATAGGTACTTTTTAGTGTAACGCTAATTTCCCATTCATTTTGGCAGATCTAGGTTAAAAATTGGAGTTGCTTAACAAAGACAACTATCAGCCATGGAGGTTTAGAGTCATTAACTACCTCATGAGCAAAGGTTTATGGCCTATTGTGTGTGGAGATGAAGATAACCCTGATGTGGATCTTGTGAAGAGATGGATAGGTATGTGCTTGAAGATAAAGAGGTGTTGCAATATCCTTGATCTACACCAACCAAATGAACTCCAGGAGTATAGGGTGGGCTCTTTTAGCCTTCCAATGGATGTATTAGACACCCTTTGTACCTTGGAAGATCACTCTCAAAAAGGTAGATCAATACAGATAAGTTGGAGTTAGCTCAGAGGTGAAAAACTTGCTATTTTGGTTCATACACCAGTCCACTGTTTTGCATAATTCTCTAAGCACAACAGTAATTAGCTTAATTTCTTTTGAGGAAGTGTAGCTAGCTTAAAGAGCTAACTTTCAAGAGTAATCTCATAAAAAATAATGAACCACACACTGAGAATGATGTTTAACAACTGATGACATCATCCCAATTTCACGGGCTGCAGCAGTGATGAGACTAGTGAGCAGAAAAATGAACATAACTCAAGATTTAGGAATCCAATGATTATGAACATTTGTATGTGTATACTAGACAGTAAGCGGAATCCAACAAGCTTTAAATCATTGAACTTGGATAAGTACACACTCAGAATTGCCTCTGACAAGATGAGTGAAAAAGTTGGGTACCTGACAGAGAAGTGAAAATGAACAGACACTGTTGTCTTCAACTGATTATAACTGAGGACTGCAATATCCAAATAAAATGGAACTTGGTGAGCATATAGTATACTTATAGAGCTAACTTTAACAAGTTAAATCTCTGAAAAATATTGCACCAAGCTCAGAGAAACCATCTCTGCAATCTGACCGAGAAAACTGAGAGATATGGCAGTGAGTAGTACACTTCACAAGAACATGGAAATATGAACTCAAATGATCATGAAAATGAAAGTATGAATTCACAAGAACATGGAAATATGAACTCAAGTGATCATGAAAATGAAAGTATATTGCTTGTACAATACAATGGACTTACTGATACATATGTGTGCCTTGTAATCACACCTTGATATGGCATAAAGCTCAGTTTTTGGAGGTCTTCACATAGGTCTCTCTAACCACGACTAAAACTGCCATCTATTTATAGTTGAGTTTGGGAGGCTAACTTCCCTCAATCACTCTCCAATCAATTGGTGATTGATTTGATTCTCTATCTACCACAAATCACGAATTCGTGGCTCCTCTTTCCCTTTTTGATCAAGTGGACTCAACCACTTAAGATTCTCTCACTTTTACATTAAGTAAACTCTTCAAAAGTTACAAGAGGTAGTTCACAAGTGAACTTTACATAGTCTTCATTTTAAGGCTTCTTCTATGACTTTGTGGGACTCAAGCCAATACATAGGCTAGCCATAGACTTGCTCCAACAGATCTCAAAGGTCCAAAGGTCACCAATCAAGAATTGAAGATGTTGAAGGATTGGAAGGAAAGGAATAGGAGAGCTATATTGTACATAAACGAGGTAATCCCTAAAACTATTATTGGTCATATATCAGAGTTTGATCATGTTGGAGATGTTTGGGACCCTAAGAAGTAGAAAAATGTAGCTTAAGAATGAACTTCATTCTTTGAAGAAGGATAGCGGTCAATCTATTGTTGACTACAGCTTGAGGGTGAAGGAGTTGAGCAAGTAGTTGGGATACATTGGCTGCAAATTATAAGATGGGGTCAATCTATTGTTGACTACAGCTTGAGGGTGAAGGCGTTGAGCAAGTAGTTGGGATACATTGGCTGCAAATTAGATGAGGAAAACCTTGTGCAGATTACTCTCAATGGGTTGAGTGGGGAAGAAAAGTGAAACCCCTCATTACTTCCATCTTGTATAGATATCCTCTACCAACTCTTCAGGAGTTCATCCCACATCTAGTGGCAGAAGACATCCAAGAAGGATGGTCATTCAGATGTCCTATATGCTTGCAAAGGCAAAGGAAAAAAGTGGCAAGAAGGGGAAACGAGGAAAATGCAAGTGGAAGCGATCCAAGGAAGAAGATTCAGATTTAAAAGGAGATAGCAAGGCATCATTTTCAAGGAAGGGCAAGAATGCAAAAGGGAAGAACAATGCTCATCAAAACAAGAGCTGGCTTAACTTCCAATAATCCACTGAGCACAATATAGGCAGTTGCAAATCATGTGGCACAAAAAATCTAAAGTTCTTTATTGGGATATTTTGATCAAAAGAGAAAATATGAAAATTGATGCTCTCTGATAAATTTAACCACATGATTTGCATCTAATAAGCTTTGTTTCATGAAAGATAATCTACCTATATCTTTCAATAATAAATTTAATGTATGAGCTACACATGGAACCTAAGTACTCCCTTCGTACTTGTTTTGAATTGTAATTCCAGCACTTCGAAAAATAGAGGTATTATCCATCACTATTGCAGTCACATTCTTTGGATATAGCATGTTCATATACCTTCACAAGAAAAGCTGATCTTTTCTCTTTAAGAGAAGTATCAACAGCTTCTAAAAACATGTTTCCTTTTGGACATATAACCATGACATTAATCAATGGTTTGTTTTGACAACTTGTCCATCAATCCAATGATATTGTACATCCATACATAGGTACATAATCAAGTACTGTTCGCTTTAAAATAGCTTCAATACCTCTTTTAACTTTATCTACATACTCTGTTCACAATAATAATAATAGGGCATGGTGAATCCTTCTCGTGCAGTTGACATGAAAACATCTTTGGAAATGGGATTACGAATAGCATTGAAAGAAATCCCACATGCTAAGAATGCTTGAGTCTATTTAAGATGAAGCTCAAGACAATCTTGCTTTTCAAAAGCTCCATAGTATTTTGTGATTTACTATGGACAAAGCATGGTGAGAGAGTATTAGATCCACCATTTTTAGTACATTCATCAAGTTCACTCTTTTATGATGCAGTTGGAGAAAATGGAGTACATGTATCTTGGTTATTATAAAAAACAGTTTGAGAGACTTGAGTAGAAATATGTTGATCATCCTCTATTGTCATAGTTGCATCTACTTGTTCTTGCTCTACACTTGGGCTACTTTGAAAGTGTTGTGAACTACTCATGCTTTTGAATATTTTTTATGAGATACCTTAAGATTTACATTTATTCTCATAACTTGCAAAATGTACACATATATCACTATCTGGATTAGAGCATCTTGCCACATTATTACGTGTACTAAAAATATGCTCTTTTATTCGAGTTGCATTTCCTACATAACGATGTCCACAAAATTTGCATTGTATTGTGGACAAGGTTTTACCCTCTTGATGAACAATCACATGGTGACCATTCTTTTCCATTTCCCAAAAGAGTATACCTACAAAAAACAACATAAATCAATATCGAATAAGATATTTCAATCAATGTTGATTCAAACCATTATGATAGACTTTATTTCTCAATCATACACCCATATACAATTACACATCCTATTGTGAAGTAAAAATCATTGTTGAGTCAAACAATCACAATACATTTTAATTCTCAATCATACACACATATACGTTTACACATACATATACTTACACATACTATTGTGAAATAGGAATCAATATTGAGTCAAAAAATCACAATATATAGTAAATTCCTAATCGTATGCACATACACTTACACATACTATTGTGAAGTAAGAATCAATATTGAGGCAGACAATCACAATAGATTTTTCATTTACCATTATACACTCATATGCATACACATACTCAAACACACACATACATATACTATTATAAAACTAAGAATCAATGTTGAGTCAAACATAATCTACCTACATCTTTCAATAATAAGTTTAATGTATCACAATAGATTTTAAATTCCTAATCATATGCACATACACTTACACATACTATGTGAAGTAAGAATCAATGTTGTATCTAACAATCATAATAGATTCTAAATTCCTAATCATATGCACATACATTTGTTGGTGTATGTAACACCACAAGAACTAACCTAAAGTGATATCAGAATTCCTCCATAACCATCATCAACTTAGCAACACTCTAAATTTGAAACCTTTATCACTAAACTTAGTGAAATCCAAAAAATACACTTTCCAAAAATCTGCACCTTTTCCTCTAGCTTCAAATATGATCTGTATTAGCTTAATTCTTGTAAATCCTTTTGATCATTTGCTAATAGAAGTTTTTTCTATTGTTAAGTAACTTATCTCCTATGTATATCATATACCCATGTGTTGACCTTCTATCATCTTGACTTCTTGCCCAATCTGAGTCACTATATGCTCTCAACTTTATATCTGATGTAAAAGGATAATATAATCCTTCCTTTAAAGTTCCTTTTATGTATCTAAGAAATCTTTGACCTGCATTCCAATGTTGATCCTTTGGAAGATGCATGAATTGTGAAAGAACTCCCATTGCATAACTAAGATCATGTCTTGTTACTGTAGCATAAATCAAGCTTCCCACTAAAGATTGATATTTCCTCATATCCTTGAACTCTGCACCATCATATTTATTGAGTTTATGATTAACCTAAAGTGGTGTTGATGCCTCTCTCCAATTCTCCATGCTAAACTTCTTTAGTAGGTTTAGAAGATACCTCTCTTCTGATACATATAAGCCATGATCTGCATAAGTGATTTCCATTCCAAGAAAATATGATAATTTTCCTAAATCACTTATCTTGAACTCCTTCTCAACTATCTCTTCACCTCCTTGATTACTTCATTTGAAGTACCTGTGACTATAATATCATCTACATAAATACAAATGTAGATCATACCTTCATCTATTCTCTTGATAAGTAAACTTGCATCTACCTTTGAACTTTGGTATCCAAGATCATTGAGATACTTCACAAGTCTATAATTCCAAGCTCTTGGAGCTTGCTTTAATCCATAAAGTGCTCCTCTCAATCTGCAAACACAGTTTGGATACATGTAATTTGCAAACCCTTGAGGTTGCTCCATGTAGACTTCATCTTATATATATCCATTTAAAATGCATTCTTTATATCAAATTGACTCAATGTCCCTCTTTTTTATGCTCCAATAGCAATGATTGTCCTTATGGTTGACATCTTTGCTACAAGACTGAATGTCTCATCATAATCTATGCCATGAGTTTGAGCATAGCCTTTGACCACCAATCTAGCTTTGTATCTGCGTATTCTACCATGTACAAGCTTCTTAACTTTGTAAACCCATTTATTTCCAATCAATTTCTTACCATTAGGTTATGGAACAAGTTCCCAAGTCTTGTTCTCTTCAAGTGCATTGAACTCTTCCTTCATTGCTTCTTCCTATTGTTTCTTACCCTTTGCTTCATCATAACTTTGAGGTTCATCTTCCTTAACCATGTAAGCATAATTTCTCTGAGTCAAATTAGAAGTATCATAGGAATACCTTGTTGTCTCCTCAATCTGGTTGACCTTCTTGGTTCATACTCTTCATGTGTATCTGAGTACACTTCTTCATCGAATCTAGGTACATCTTCATTTCTTCTAGATGATCCAATCCTGAATGTGCTTGCTTGCATATGATCTTCATCTCCATCTACCTGCATATGTGATTTACCTCTTTCACTTCTTCTTACCTCTTCTTCAAATGTTTTAATGTTATATTCTTTGTCTGCATACCAACTCTTCTGTTCATCAAATGTCACATCTCTAGAAACAATAAATTATTTGGTTAGAGGACTCCATAGCCTATAACCCATCTGCTTTTCATCATATCTAATGAACACATATTTTTAGCCTTTGGTTCAAGCTTATGTTTGAGTTGTGATGGTACATAAGAATAGGCAATTTATCCAAACATCTTACAATGATCAAGTGTTGGTTTCTTACCCCACCAAGCTTCATCAGGGTTCATTCCATTTAGAGCTGCACATGGTAATCTATTCACAAGATATATAGCTGTATTTATAGCCTCAACCCTAAGATAATTAGGACAATTGTTTTCCTTTAGCATTGCTCTAGCAAATTCAACCAAAGTTCTATTCCTCCTTTCTGCCACCTCATTTTGTTGAGGTGTATACCTGCAACTTATTTCTCTCTTGATACCTGCATTCCAAAGATAATCATTGAATTCTTGAGAGAATTATTTTGTCCCTCCATTAGACCTTAGCCTCTTGACCTTTTGACCTGTAACTCTCTCTACAAATACATGAAAATGTTTGAATGCTCCAAACACTTATAATATTTCCTTTAAAACATAAAGGTTTATCCATCTTGTAGCATCATTAATAAAAAGAACATAATACCTAGAACCATTAATTGGTCCTTCTTTTGTTGGTCCCCATACATTTGTATGAATGAGCTTTAGAAAACCATCATGTTTGAAACCTTTTCTCTGAAATGATAATCTGTGTGCTTTTCTCATCTAATAAGCTTCACATTTGTAGATCATATGTTGGCTCTTCACATTTGGTAGACCTATTACAGATTGATTCTCCACCATGTTTTTAATTCCTATTTGTCCCACACTAATCAAATTCTTTGGTATTGTTGGAACATACAAGACCTTTGTTATCAAATCAGCTCCACTCCTACGCTTAACTTTTCCAAATAAATGCACATTATGTTTTGTATTATCACATGTTTGTACTGTATGACTTGAAATACCTTCTTCCAATTTTGATAGCGATTCTATATTACCTGACAAGTGATTTGAACAACGAGAGTCAATATAGAATACCTTGAGATCCTCCTCCTCTGATGCACTTATTGAATTCATCGTCAATGTTGTATCATTGTCATTATATGTACCATTTGCATAGTTGTAATAGGTAGTGTTATATGATTGATTCTGATTCCAATTTCTTCATCCTCCTCTACAAAAATTACCTCTTAATTTTGTCTCCCTCTTTGAAATTGATTCTCAAATCTTCCACCTCTTCCTCTGCTAATATTGCTTTGATTCTGATTTAATCCTTGTTGGTTATGCAATCAATCATAAGCTAAATGATTGCTCAATCCAAAAATCCAACATGTCTTCTTCTTATTGTTCTGATTACCTCTTCCTCTTCCATGTCCTCTACCTTTACCTCTACCATTACCTCTTCCTCTTGCATAATTTGCTTGAGTATTCAACTCTTCATTATCATTTGCTTTACCTTTATCACTTTTGTTCTTATTCTTTGCATACATAGCATAGCTATGTCCTTTATCTCCATTTTACTTCAAATCTTGCTCAAATGTAAGCATCAGTCCAAACAATTGATTCAATTCTCGTACAAAATGATTTAATGAAAGTTTAGTTGAAAGTACAAAAGGTTTCCAGCTTTTATCTCCTCTCAATCTTGCAAGTAATTGTTCTATCAACCTATGATCTTCAATATCCTCATCAATAGATCCAAGGCTATCTGCCAAGTCCATCTTAGTGACATAATCACTAATGCTGTGACTTTGCTTCTTCTTAAATGTGGTAAACTCTGACCATAAGCTAGCCTTCCTAGCTTTAGTAGTGTTTTGGAAGTGATCTTCCAAAGCATTCCATATGCCTTCAGCTATTTCTAAACCTCTGATATGTGGTAACAAATGATTTGTGATAGTGTTGTATATATAAGCTCTTGCACTTGCATCTTTCTTTTGTCATAGCTTCAAAGATTTTAATTCCTCTTTCCTTGGTTGACTATCGTCTTCAAATGCACGCTTCTCTTCTTCACCTCTCACATATAGCATTATATCCTTACTCATAATTAAGGCTTCCTTTCTCATTACCCAAGCAAGATAATTATCTCCGTCCAATTTGTCAATAGATACATGATCTGCCATAGTCTTCTTGCTTCTCTTGCAACCTGTGAGTATAAGGTAAAAATATGTTACCTTTTGTAGATCTTTACCCTTGAGAATAACTTGAAAGTGCTTCTCTCATGCCTTTTGTTGTTAAGCACCTCAACTTTCACCTTTTCAATGAAGAACTCTTCAACTCCTCTTGTATCTACACCTCCTTTCATTCTTGAGGACCTTTCTACTCCGATACCACTTTTGGTATATGTAACACCACAAGAACTAAGCTAAAGTGATATTAGAATTCCTCCATAACCCTTATTAGTTTAGAAACACTCTTGTATCTACACCTCCTTTCACTCTTGAGGACCTTTCCGCTCTGATACCACTTGTTGGTGTATGTAACACCTTCTATTATTAAACACCTAAGCTTTCATCTTTTCAATGAAGAACGCTTCAACTCCTCTTGTATCTACACCTCCTTTCACTCTTGAGGACCTTTCTACTTTGATACCACTTGTTGGTGTATGTAACACCACAAGAACATTGTATTATGGAATCAATATACATTCATATTTATGATCATACAAGTTCATATCTTCATGGTTGTGTGAGTTTAATGTTCACTGTTATGCTTCTCAGATTTCTCAGTCAGATTGCAGAGATAATTTCTCTCCGTGTGGTGCATCATTTTCAATGATTTAACTTGCTAAGTTTTCTTCCCAAGTCTACTATATGCTCAGAAGATTTCATTGCTATTGGAGTTTTTAGTCTTGAGTTATGTTCAGTCGAAGTAAACCCTATCTGTGCATATTCACTTCTCTATAGATTTTCAATTTTTTCAGTCAAATTGTCAGAGCGGATTCTCTTTGTATACTTCATTAAATTGCATGATTCAAAGCTTGTTGGATTCATCATACTGTCTAGTATCAGCATTAAAAATTGCATAATCATTGAATATTTGAATCTTGAGTTATGATCATTTTTCTGCTCACTGGTCTAAGTAGTGTTGCGGCCCGTGAAAATCGGGATGATGTCATAACGTGTTACATCATTTCTGATGAGATTACTCTTGAAAGTTAGCTCTCTTAGTTAATTAGAGTTCCCCAAAAGGAATTAATCTAAGTGCTGCTATGCTCAGAGAATTATTCAAAACACTGGACACTTGTATGAATCAAAATAGCAAGTTTTTCACCTCTAAATTAATTCCAGCTCATCTGTTTTGATCTATCTTTTTGAGATTGATCTTCCAAGGTACATAGGGTTTCTAACACATCCATTGGTAAGCAAAAAAGGCCCACCACATATTCTTGGAGTTCATTTGGCTGGTGTAGAACAAGGATTTTGCAACACCACTTCATCTTCAAGCACGTATCTATCCATCTCTTCACAGTGGTATTAGAGCAAAGATGGCAGATGGATTTCCTTCATCAATTGACAAATTGGATAGAGGTAATTACTCAGCTTGGTCACTAAGGATGGAAGCTTATCTCCAAGGTAGAAGTTTATATGGTTATGTTGCTGGAGATGAAGTTATGCCAAGTTTCAGGAACAAAATTCAACCAACACAAGAAGAGCAAGAAAGATTGAGCACATGGTGCTCGAAGGATGCACTTGCAAAGTCTTATCTCCTCAACTCTATCTCAGATTTTTTGTTGCCTCATATTAGAAGTTGTAAGACATCTAAGGAAGTGTGGGATGTACTTGAAGCCTTCTTCTCTTAAAGTACCAAAGGTAGGAAGCATCAACTATGGCTGGATTTCACAACCCTGAAGAACGCTCCCAAACAAAATGTGACTGATTTTGTCACAAAGGTCAAGGGCATAGCTGATCAGTTGAGAAGCATTGGAGAGGTAATAGATGAAGAGCAAATTGTAAGGCAGGTCATCAATGGATTGAAAACATATGACAAGTGGGAAGCATTCACCACAGCTATGGATTTGTAGGTGGACATGCATGTACGTGATTTCAATACGCTCATTGGACAACTACTCACTCAAGAGGCAAAATTTATCAAGAACGGAGAAAACTCTAAAGCTTATCAATCTTCAGACTTATATACTGTTAAGAGCAAGTCCAAAGAAAACAAAGGAAAGTGAAAGAAAGTGGATGATGTAGGAACATATCAAGCTAACTATGCAGGTAGAGGAAGACATGGAAGAGCTAGAGGAAGAGCAAGTAGACAAGGCAGGGGGAGATCCCAAGACTCCAACCCATGTTCTATTTGTTTATTAACTAATCATACAGCAGAAAATTGCTTTAGGAATTCTAGGAATCAAAGAGGCAGAGGATACAATAGAGGAAGTTATGGCTACTCAAGAGGAAGGTTCAACAATTATCATGGAAACTACAACAACTACAATCAATCAAACTATCAAGGAGGCTACAAATGAAGGAGAGACTTCAATAACTACACAGAAGACTCAAACAAACAGGATTCATTATTAATCATGAATATGGCCATGCCACAAGGTAAATCAGATGAGCTACATAGATTCAGGTTGTTCAAATCATGTGGCAGGAAATGTGGCCCTCCTATTAGACTTGGAAGATCCAAGGAACAAGCATGAGGTACAAACAGGAGATGATGCAAGACATCTTGTGGAGAAAATAGGAAATCTCAAAGCACCTGATAGAAACATCAACTTACTCAGTAAGGTACTCTATGTCCCTACCATTACAAAGAATTTGATAAGTGTTGGACAAATAGTAGAAAAAGGATTGCAAGTCAGGTTCACAAGAGGACGAGCATATGTGGAAGACCCTAGCCAAGGGTTGAGAAGAATAGCAAAGGGAGAAAAAATAGGTAGATTATTCACCTTTGAGTTGCAAGACATAGGGAACATAGCTCTCTTCAACTATGGTAATCAAGCACTCACATAACTAGAGGTATAGCACAAGAGATTGGCACATATTGGTGAAAGATCATTAAAGAAAATTTGCAGGGACCAAAGTGTACTTGGACTCCCTAACTTGTCAAAACAACACATGATTTATAAATACAGTGCATGTCAATTTGGAAAGTCTCACAGGTTATCATTCATGAAGAAAGGATATATGCATGAAGATCTCTTGGAGTTGGTTCATACAGATGTATGGGATGCTTCAATATCTGGATCAAGGTATTATGTCTCCTTTATTGATGATTGTAGTAGATGGACTATCCTATTCTTTATGAAACACAAAGATGAAGTTTTTTCATGCTTCAAAAAATATTTGGCTCTTGTAGAGAATCAAACAAGTAAATCACTAAAAAGGCTAAGGTCAAATGGAGGGGGAGAAAACTTCTCCCATGAGTTTGATTATTTTATTCAAGAAAGAGGAATCAAAAGAGAGGTAACTAAAAGATGCACTCCTAAGCAAAATGGAGTGGCACAAAGGAGGAATATGACAATTGTTGAAGTTGCAATGTCCATGTTAAATGAAAAGCATTTGCCTAATTATCTATTGGTTGAGGCTGTATCTACAGCCACTTACTTGATTAGTACGTTGCCTTCAAAATCACTTGATGGGATGACTCCATATGAGGCTTGGAATGGAAGAAGACCTAGCTTAGATCATTGTAAAATTCTTGGATGTATTGCTTGTGCTCATGTTCCTTCACAGGTTATAGTCAAGATGGATTCAAAGGCAGAAAGGTGTGTATTTTTTGGATATGAAAACAATCAAAAGGGTTACAGGTTATACAACCCTACCAACAAAGGATTCTTGGTAAGCAGAGATGTAGTTTTTGATGAGAACAATTCATGGTATGAAGATTCATGTAGGAAGGTCAAATTGTCATATGACCTTGAAGAAGATTTTCGAAATCTTGGTAGAGAACATCAACCAAAGATTGAAGAACAAGATACTTCAGAAGATGATGAAGAAACTCAAATGGAAAAAATCAAAGCATGGAAGTCTAAAGGTAAAGCAAAATTTTAGGAACTTGGACATGAGGCTGAATCATCACAACGTGGCTTAAGAAGATCTATAAGGGAAAGAAAAAAAACCAAAAAGGTATGGGTTTGACACCTCATTAGTATCTAAACATTCCATTTACATAGCACATGACATAAATCAAGAGGATCCATCATCCTTTGAAGAGGCCAAAGCAAAATCAGAATGGAAGCATGCAATGAAGGAAGAGATTGAAGCACTTGAGGAAAACAACACTCGGGATTTGGTGCCCAAGACTTCATCTATGAAGGTAACAGGCTCAAGATGGGTCTATAAACTCAAGAAGAATTCTGATGGTTCCATAAATAGGTATAAGGCAAGGCTTGTAGCTAAAGGCTTTGCCCAAACTTAGGGAATTGATTATGAGGATACCTTCTCTCTTGTGGCAAAGATGCCTACTATTAGGGTTTGCTTAGTATTGCCTCTTCCAAGAATCGGAAGATAATTCAACTAGATGTAAAGAATGCATTCTTGACTGGTTGGATAATAGAAGAGGTATATGTGGCACAAGCACATGGTTTTGAGAGTCAAGTTTATCTTGAGTATGTGTGTAAACTTAACAAAGCATTGTATGGTCTCAAGCAAGCCCCAAGAGCTTGGAATTTCAGACTTGTTTCATTCTTGTAGGACAAAGGTTTTTAACCAAGCAAGGCAGATCCTTCACTCTTTATTAAAAAGAGTAATTCTGAGGTCATCTACCTATGTGTATATGTAGATGATACTATACTGATAGGAAATGATGTAGATGGTATGAAGAAGATCAAAGATCATATGAGAGAAGAATTTAAGATAAGTGATTTAGGATCACTTACCTACTTCCTAGGTTTGGAAGTTGTCTACAAAGATCATGGTTTATTTCTCACTCAAAGGAAGTATATCAAGGATATGTTAGCAAAATTCAAGATGTGGGTTGTAATATTCAGGTGCTCCAATGGAGGTCTTCCATAAATTGAGCTCACATGAAGGTGAAATCATAGAGGACATCACATCATATCAAAGCGTTGTGGGTAGTCTCAACTATGCCACATTGACAAGGGTAGATGTATGCTATAGTATGAGTGTGCTAAGTCAATTCATGCACACACCAAAGAAACCACACATGGATGCTGCTAAGAGGATACTCGAATATCTCCAGGGGACCATAAATGAAGGACTTTATTATCCTTATGTATCTGATTTAGGGTTGAAGCTATTTTCTAATGCAGATTGAGTTGGCTCCAAGGAAGATAGAAGGAGCACTTCAGGTTATCTTACCTTTGCAGGTTCAAAGCTTATTTCATGGTCATCCAAGAAGCAACCCACAGTTGCTCTCTCTTCTACTAAAGTTCAATATAGAGTTCTTGCCATAGCTACACAAGAAGCTATGTGGATGAAGACATCATTCAAAGATCTTGGATTGGAGTTTGGAACTCCAACTATTTTTGGTGACAACATGAGTTCTATTCATTTAGCTGCTAACCCTATTTTTCATGCACGGACTAAACATATTGAAGTTCATCATCACTATGTAAGAGAAAAGGTTCTAAGCAAAGAGATTCAGATATCATATGTGTCCAGTCATCAACAATGTGCAGATATTTGACCGAAGCATTGGATGGTACAAAACTTTGCAAATTCAAGACTATGATTGGATTGCAGGTTATTCTTCAAGATTGAAGAACTCACGCATACTTGGCTTGAGGGGGAGGTATTGGAATAAATCCATTACAAGCCTAAGTATTGGCTTGAGTTTCTAAGAGAAGACAATGTATGGAAATCTAAGAGTTCACTTGTGAACTCACCCTTAATTGTGTGATCATTTACTTGATGTAAAAGTTAAAGGAATCAAAAGTGGTTGAGTTCACTTGATAAAAATAGAGAGAGAAGCCACAAATTCTTGATTTGGAGGTTGGAGAATCAATCAATCTCTAAAAATTAGGACACTACTTCTAGGTGGTTAGCAAGATTCAAATTCAAATCTTGGCTCCAAAACTCTCTATATATACATGGGAGTTTAGTCCCACTTTTAGAGGTATTGAGCTATATCCTATATCAAGTGTGGATACAAGGCACACACATGTATTTGTCAGTTCATTCTATTCTACAATCAATACACATTCATATTTATGATCATACAAGTTCATATCTTCATGGTTGTGTGAGTCTACTGTTCACTGTTATGCTTCTCAGATTTTTCAGTCAGATTGCAAAGACCATTTCTCTCAGTGTGGTGCATCATTTTCAATGCTTTAACTTGTGAAAGTTTTATTTTAGAGTCTACTATATGCTCACAAAATCTCATTGCCAGTGACTTTCTCAATCTTGAGTTATAATCAATTGAATTCAACCTTATCCGTCCATATTCACTTCTTTGCAGATTTTTGATTTTTTCAGTCAATTTTTCAGAGCTAGTTCTCTGCATGTACTTCATCCAATTGCATGATTCAAATCTTGTTGGATTCAACATATGGTCTTATATCAACATACAAAATTTCATAATCATTGTATATTTGAATCTTGAGTTATGATCATGTTTTTGCTCACAGGTATAAGTACTATTGCAGCCCGTGAAAATTGGGATGATGTCATAACTTGTTAAACTTCATTCTCATTGTTTGATTCACCATTTCTGATGAGATTACTCTTGAAATTTATTTCTCTTAGTTTATCAGAGTTCCCCAAAAGGAATTACTCTAATTGCTGCTATGATCGGAGAATTATTCAAAATACTGGACAAGTGTATGAATCAAAATAGCAAGTTTTCACCTCTGAATTAATTCCAGCTCATCTGTTTTGATCTATCTTTTTGAGATTGCTCTTCCAAGGTACATAGGGTGTCTACAAAATCCATTGGCAAGCTAAAAGGGCCCACCACATACTCCTGGAGTTCATTTGGCTAGTGTACTCAAGGATTTTTCAACATCACTTCATCTTCAAGCACATATGTATCCATCTCTTCACACAAAGCTCTAAAGGATAAAAACACTAGAGAACTAGTACCCAAGAATGAAGGCATGAAGATAGTTCAAAGGGGTGGGTGTACAAGACTAAGAGGAATGTAGATGGAAGCTTCGCAAGGTACAATGCTAGACTAGAAGCCAAAGGATTCACACAGACACAAGGGGTGGATTATGAGGAGACTTTTAGCCATGTGGCAAACAAGGATACGATTAGAGCTCTCATAGCCCTATGTGCAACAAAGGGGTGGACTATCTACGAGATTGACATAAAGAATGCCTTCTTAAATGGTGAGTTACAAGAAGAGATGTTCATGGAAGTCTCTCAAGGATATGTAGATCCACAAGATCCTAGCTATGTTTGTAGGTTGAAGAAGGCATATATGTAGATGATCTTCTTGTGCTAGGTGATGATGATGTTGGGATAAGGACAATCAAAGAGAAGCTTGGAAGAGAGTTCAAAATCTTACATTTAGGTGTGCTAAAGTACTTTCTTGGCATTGAGATGATCTATGGGAAAGAAAGCATCTGTCTCTATCAAAAGAAGTATCTTCTAGATGTGTTGTTTATGTTTGGCATGATAGATTGTAAACCAATAGCTCAACCTATGGATTCAAATGTCAAGTTAAGCAACAAGATAGTAAGAAGCTAGAAGACCTTACACTATACAGGAGCATTGTGGGATTTTTGATCTATGCTACACTCACAAGACCTAACTTGTGCTACATAGTTGGAGTTCTATCTTATTTTATGCATGCAGCCACAGATACACATCTCAATCATGCAAACAGAGTGTTAAGGTATGTGAAGAGTAAAGTTAATTTTGGGTTGTTATATAGGTATGATGAACTTCAAGTGAACAAATGGTGTGATGTAGATTGGGTATGGAGTGTTGATGATAGAGGGTCAACTTTTGGCTATGTTTACATGTTAGGTACAAAAGAAATTTCATGGGTGAGCAAAAAGTTACCCAGAGTTGCATTGAGTTCAATAGAGGTTGAATATGGAGCTATAGAACTCACTACATGTGAAGCAATGTGGCTTAAGAAACTCTTCAAATATCTTGGAATACAACTTGGACCAATTTCAATTAATGGACATAACATTTCAAGCCTGCATCTTGCTAACAATCCATGTATCATGCAAGGAGCGACCACATTCAGGTGCATTATCATTATGTAAGGGAAAAGGTTGCAAGTGGGGACATTAATGTTCATTTTGTAGGTACAAAGGACCAAGTTCTAGATATCGTCACCAAAATCTTGGACACAACCAAGTTAAAAATATATTCAAAAGCTATGAGCTTTCTTGATATGGACACTACCACCTTGAGCTTGAGGGGGAGTGTTGAAAATTTGAACTATGCAAGCTTTAGGTGGATAAAGGGGTCAAAAGACCTTAATGTGGAAAAAAGTCACAATTCAAATCACTTAGGGTGATCTCAAGGTGAGGAAAGATCGGGAATGACAGTCCTAAGGTGGTGGAGAAGTTGGGAGAGGCATCCAAAAGTTATAAAAGGAGGTGAAGAGACACCAAATGTATGGACATCTTGTAGGTCATTGAAGACCAAGAGACATATACTTGAGGAGGCTCAAGAGACATATACTTGAGCAGGCTCAAGGAGCTAAAAATGCAGCAGTCTGAGCTAGAAAAATGTAGAGGAGGACATCACATGCATAGAGGAGGAGTAACGAAGAGCTATCAAGTCCACACCCCCTCTAGTCTCTTATAGGTATAGACATAGTCTTTTTACAATAGTTTTAAATCATTGTGTACATATTCAATACAAGATGTTTAAAGTGAAATTTGTAGCTTGTATGCATCTTACTTTCCCTAAGAGGGCTTCTTGAAATAAGTTTTATGTGTAGAGAAATTGGATTTCTTTTTAATCCTAACTTTTGCATATCCTACATCTCTGTATACTCTATTTTGCATAGAGTTGTTGACTGACCTAAACACATCCATTTGAGGTGTTTTATAGCTTTTTGGAAATCTTATGAAGTGTGGGAGTGCATAGGCAATTCATGCACTTACTGAGAAGACCACACATGGATGCGGCTAAGAGAGTACTTAAGTATATCAAAGGTACAATCAACGAAGGTACATTCTATCCTTACTCTTCAGATTTGGATATCAAAATCTATTTAGATGCAGATTTAGGCAGGAACAAAGGATGATAGAAGTACTTCTTGTTACTTAGCATTTGTGGGTTCGAAGGTAGTGTCATGGAGATCCAAGAAGCAACCTACAATTGCTTTATCCTCAACTGAAGCAGAGTATAGAGGTTTTACCATAGCAACTCAAGAAGCAAAATGGTTAAAATCATTGTATATATATTTGGGACTTGTAAGTTCCAAACCTCCATATTTGGGGATAATGTAAGTTCCATGCATCTAGTGGAAAACCCTCTTTTCCATGCGAGAACCAAAAACATAGAGGTTCATTACCACTTCGTCAGGGAGAAGCTCATGGCAAAGGAGATTGACATTTCTTTTGTTCCTACTGAAGGCACTTGATGACAAAGACACTTGATGGAATAAAGCTTTGTAGATTCAAAGCTATGGCACGTATTCAACCTATGAGAGAATTAAGACTCATGAATACTTTAGCTTGAGGGGGAGCTATTGGAACATCAATCTTACACTATGCTTGATGTGGATTTGATCTAGATCAAAGGCTATTGCATCGAAAGAATATCCATTGGAGAGTCCTTTTTCTTATCCCACTTAATGTATTTTTATAAAAAGATTTTTCATGTATCTTTTACATTGTAAAAGCTTTGAGCTTTACACATGTAAAAGTACAAAGATAGAGCCCAAATCCCACGAATTTGTGGTGGTTGATTTGCATTCAATCAGGCAATCAATCACCTAAAAGTAGATCAAACTAGATCTTCACTTTTCCTAGATTGTAGGAAAGTGAATTGATTCCCTCCAACAACCATTCCCACCTTCATTTGAATTCAAAATCCACATGTAGAGGTCGCGGAACATGCCTAGAGTCTATATAAAGACTTGGAATCACTTGTACAATACATTGAAGCAAAATACATACACTTGTGACCATCATTGTCTTGCTCCTTCAATTTTATGCATCGTCGTCTTTGCCAATAGTAATCTTGTAGAGGATGCTACTCTCTCCTAGAGCTCTAATTTTGATGCCAGATGGCTCCTTGGAAAGGTAGTAGTTCGTAGTTTATTCATCTAAAGTTTTATAGCATTTGATTTAGTATTTTGGGAGAAATTGTAGTTTTTCTTTCTCGGGGTCAATCTCTACGTATTCCTGAAAAATAGGAGGTGCCACCCTTGAGTGTCTGATCCATTCCTGTAGCATATTTTTCTTATTCCTTATACTCTTGTTGATTCTATACACTCAACATGATGTGTATCACTCCCATATAATATTTTTTCTAATTGTAATCATGTTGGTCGCTATGGGCATTTGAAGTTCATTGTCTCTTCCATAGATAGTAAGTTTTTTGAGCTAGTTGATGCATGAACCTATCTATTTTGTATCAACTTCTTCTCCTTGATGTTTCCAAGTGCATAGTGCATTTCTTTGCATTTATCGCATGCTTATAAGGTCTATTTGAGTCTCCATAAGCGGAAGGCCTGGTCTTGTGCTCGTTGGCTAGACCAAACTTCATCGCTTCAAAACACACTTTTCTACCTCATATAAGCTTCTCCAAGTTCTTTTAGTGGTATCAGAGCTAGATCAAGATGGGTGATGGCTTTTCCTCAATGATCGAGAAGCTTGATCGACATAACTATGCGGCTTGGCAAATCAGAATGGATGCCTATTTGCAAGGTAGAAATCTTTATGGAATTTTAGTAGGTGATGAAGTTATGCTTATTCCATGATCCAAAGGAGTACCTACACAAGAGGAGACATATAAGCTCACACTTTGGTATGCAAGGGATGCTCAAGCAAGGTTGTACATACTAAACTCTATCTCTAACTTTCTATTACCACATATTAGAGGATGCAAGACATCTCAAAAGACTTTGGATGCTCTGGAGACTTTCTTTTCTACTAGTACCAAAGCAAGAAAGAATCATTTTTGGAATGAGTTCAACCAAATGAAGAATAAATCTAAACAAACTATCACAGAGTTTATTACCAAGGTCAAGGAGGTTGTGGATCAATTAGTATCCATTGGAGAGGTGATTGAAGAAGAGGCTATCATGAGGCAAATTCTCAATGGCATTCAAAGTGATAAGCAATTGCAATCTTTCACTACGGCATCTGATCTCATCATGGATGTGCGAACTCCAGACTTCAACATCTTTCTTGGAAAACTCTTCAATCAAGAGGCCAACAATAGCATAAAGGAAGGTAACTCCTATCATGGTAATTCAACTAGAGCTCTATATGCAGATAAGAAGGAGAAAGGCAAGAAGAAGGAAGAAGATGAAGAAGAGACTTCCCAAGCCAACTTCACAAGCAAAAGCATGTGGAAAGGGAAGAAGAAAGGACCAAAGCATGACAAAGCCAAAGGTCAGAATGTTCAGCCTTGTGCCATATGTGATAAGACCAACCAAACCACTTAGAATTGCTGGTTTAGTGGGAAGACCTAGAAAGGAAGTAGAAGAGTTGGATATGACAGCAATAGACGTAGAGGTGGACAAGACTTCAACAATAATAATAGAGGCTACAATAGAAGGGACTTCAAAAATTATTCAAAAGATCAACCACATGAAGACTCATTGCTTCTTATGAATCTAAGCCACAAAGAAGGTAAAGAAGATGATCATTTGTTCTACATAGATTTACGATGTTTGAATCATGTTGCAGGCAACATTGCTAATGTCAAAGCTTTCAATGGTAGGACAAACATTCTGAGTAAGGTTCTCTATGTACCTATTATGCAAGTTAGGTTCACCCAACATGGAGCTTTTGTGCAAGATCCATGTCAAGGCTTCAAGAAGATAGCCTAAGGTGAGAAGCATGGTAGGCTCTTTACTTTTGAAGTAGGAGAAACCAGGAACATCGCTCTATTCACTTTTGGGTCTCAAACCCTAAGTGAGCTTGAAGTGTGGCATAAGAGAATTGCTCATGTGAATAAAAGAACCTTGAACGATATATGGAGGGATCAAAGCATTCTAGGACTGCCCCGCATATCAAAGCAACACATGATCAACAAGTGTGATGCATGTTAGATTGGCAAGGCAGAAAGACAACCATTCAACCAGAAAGGCTACATCCACAACAACTTATTGGACTTAGTACATACATATGTATGGGGACCAAGTCAAGAACCTTTATTGACAGGATCAAGGTATTATATCTCATTTATTGATGACCATAGTAGATGGACTGTTCTATACTTTACCAAGAGTAAGAATGAAGTGTTTGATTTCTTCAAAAAGCATCTAGCACATGTGGAGAATCATACAAGTAGATCACTTAAGAAGCTCAAATCTCATGGAGGGGCAGAATACTTCTCCAAAGAGTTTGATGAGTTCTTGCAAGATAAAGGTATCAAAAGGGAAGTAACTACTAGGTACTCTCCTCAACTAAATGGAATTGCCGAGACGAGAAACAAGATATTGCTTCGATCAGCGAGAACAATGCTTGAAGAGAAGAAGTTTCCACATTATCTATGGGCAAAAGCTATTTCAACTACTATGTACCTTGTCAATAGACTACCATCCAAACCACTTCAAGGTATGAATCCTTATAAAGCATGGCATGGAATAAAACTTAGTCTTGGACATTGCAAGGCTATTGTGTTATTCAATCTACTTGGCAAAAGACTATATTTCAGAGGAACCCTCAACCTATGAAGATGCAAAGGGAAACCCTAATTGGGAGAAGGCCACGAAAGAAGAAATAGATGCATTGAAGGAGATGGAGACTTGGGATTTTGTTCCAATGTCATCGAATCAAAAGGTAATTGTTTGCAAATGGAAATATAAAGTTAAAAGAAATTCAAATGAATCAATTTGGAGGTACCAGACAAGATTAGCTGCCAAAGGATGCATACAAACTCATGATATACACTATGAGGAAACATTATCACCAGTTGCAAAGATGAATACAATCAGGACATTGATAAGTGTAGCTGTTGTAAGGAATTGGAGACTCCTCCAACTTGATGTGAAAAATGCATTCTTAAATGGTTGGATAAGTGAAGAGGTATACATGTCATAACCACCAGGTTTTGAAAACCATAATCATCCATCTTATGGTTGCAGACTTAAGAAAGCATTTTATGGATTGAAACAAGCTCCTAGAGCTTGGAATTACATGTTGTTGACATATCTTCAAGATCAAAGGTTCAAAGCTAGCAACTCAGATCCTTCTTTATTCATCAAAAGGGATCACGATGAGGTTATCTATCTATATTCATATGTAGATGATATTATTGTGACAGGTGATGATCTAAATGGCATCCAAAGGATCAAGAGACACATGCAAGAGGAGTTCAAAATCAGTGACCTAGGTGAGCTCGCATATTTCCTAGGTATGCAGGTGATATACATAGATGAAGGAATGTATTTGACTCAGAGAAGATACATTCAAGATCTTCTTCTCAAGTTCCAAATTGAGAACACAAAACCTATAGGTACACCTTTGGAGACGAATCATAAACTTAGTGTTTATGAAGTTGAGAAAATTGAAGACATTAAAGAGTATCAAAGCTTGGTAGGTAGCTTGATATATGCTAATGATACAAGGGTAGACATCTCATATAGTGTGGGAGTGCATAGTCAATTTATGCACTCACCGAGAAGACCACACATGGATGTAGCTAAGAGAGTACTTAACTATCTCAAAGGTATAGTCAACAAAGGTATGTTATATCCTTACTCTTGAGATTTGGATATCAAAATCTATTCAGATGCAGATTGGGAAGAGCAAAGGATGAAAGAAGAAGTACTTCAAGCTACTTAGAATTTGCACGTTCGAAGCTAGTGTCATGGAGTTCCAAGAAGAAACCTATAGTTGCTTTATCCTCAACAAAAGTAGATTATAGAGGTTTGACCATAGCAACGCAAGAAGCAATATGGTTAAAATCATTGTATATAGATTTAGGACTTGCAAGTTCCAAACTTCATTTATTTGGAGATAATGTAAGTTCCATGCATCTAGCAGGAAACCCTATTTTCCATGCAAGAACCAAACACATAGAGGTTCATTACCACTTGATCAGGGAGAAGATCATGGCAAAGGAGATTGACATTTCCTTTGTTCCTACTGAAAAGGAAGTAGCAGTTATGATGATGAAGGCACTTGATGGAATAAAGCTATGGCAGGTATTCAACCTATCAGAGAATGAAGACTCAAGCATACTTTAGTTTGAGGGGTTGCTATTTGAACATCAATCTTACACTATTATTGAGGTGGATTTGATCTACATCAAAGGCTATCATGTCGAAAGCATACTTTAGATTCAAGGCTATGGCACATATTCAACCTATCAGAGAATGAAGACTCAAGCATACTTTCGCTTGAGGGGTTGCTATTGGAACATCAATCTTACACTATTCTTGAGGTGGATTTGATCTACATCAAAGGCTATCGCATCGAAAGAATATCCGTTGGAGAGTTCTTTTTCTTATGCCCACTTATTGTATTTTTCAAAGAATATTTTTCATGGATATTTTACCATTGTAAAAGGTTTGAGCTTTGCACATGTAAAAGTAGAAAGATAGAGCCCAAATACCACGAATTTGTGGTGGTTGAGTTGCATTCAATCAAGTAATCAATCACCTAAAAGTAGATCAAACTAGATCTTCCCTTTTCCTAGATTGTAGGAAAGTGAATTTATTCCCTCCAACAACCATTCCCACCTTCTTTTGAATTCAAAACCAAATTCTACAAGTCTTGGAATACTCCTAGAGTCTATATAAAGACTTGAAATCACTTGTACAATACACGGAAGCAATATACATACACTTGTGACCATCATTGTCTTGCTCCTTCAATTTTCTCCATCATCTTCTTCGCCAACAATAATCTTGCACAGGCTGGTGATATCTCTGTAGAGCTCCAAATTTGATTAGAGATGTCTCATTGGAAATTTATAAGGGTCTAGATTATGCTTATAAAGTTTCACAAACTTTGAATCTCTAGATTGGGAGAAATCGCAGTTTTTCTGTCTCAAGGTCAATCTCTACATATTCTTGAAAAATAGGAGGTACCACCATTGAGTGACTGATTCATTCCTATAGCATATTTTCTTATTCCTTATACTTTTGTGCATTATATACACTCAACCCTATTTTTATCACTCCCATAAAAAGGATGTTTTCTAATTGTAATCACCTTGGTCGCTATGGGCATTTGAAGTTGTCTCTTCCATAGATATTAAGTTTTCTGAACTAGTCGATGAACAAACCTATCTATTTTGTATCGACTCCTTCTCCTTGATGCTCCAAAGTACATAGTGCATTTCTTTGCACTTATCGCATGCCTATAAGGTCTATTTGAGTCTCCACAAGCTCAAGGGCTGCTCTTGTGCTTGTTGGCTGGACCAATTTTTGTCGTTTCAAAATGCACTTTTCTACCTCCTACAAGCTTCTCCAAGTTCTTTCAGTGGTATCAGAACTAAATCAAGATGGTTGACAGGTTTCCCTCAATGATCAAGAAGCTTGATCGGCACAACTACACGGCTTGGCAAATAAGAATCGAGGCCTATTTGGAAGGTAGAAATCTTTATGGAATTATATTAGGTGATGAAGCTATGCCTACTCCAAGATCCAAAGGAGGACCTACACAAGAGGAGACAGATAAGCTCACACTTTGGTGCACAAGGGATACTCAAGCAAGGCTGTACATACTAAACTTTATCTCTCACTTTCTATTACCACATATTAGAGGATGCAAGACATCTCAAGAGACTTGGGATGCCCTGGAGACTTTCTTTTCTGCTAGTACCAAACCAAGAAAGAATCATCTTTCAAACGAGTTCAACCAAATGAAGAAGACACCTAAACAAACCATCATAGAGTTTGTAACCAAGGTAAAGGAGGTTGCGGATCAGTAAGCATCCATTGGAGAGCTGATTGAAGAAGAGTCTATACTGAGGCGAATTCTCAATGGCATTCAAACTGATAAGCAATGGAAATCTTTCACTACGGCATATGATCTCATCATGGATGTGCAAACTCCAGACTTTAACATCTTTCTTGGACAACTCTTCAATAAAGAGGCCAAAAATAGCATAAAGGAAGGTAACTCCTATCATGGTAACTCAACTAGTGTAGTTCTTCTTCTTGATGCTCCAAAGTGCATAGTGCATTTCTTTGCACTTATCATATGCCTATAAGGTCTATTTGTGTCTCCATAAGCAAAAGGGCTGGTCTTGTGTCGGTTGGCCAAACCAAACTTCGTCACTTTGAAACACACTTTTCTACCTCCTACAAGTAACTCCAATTTCTTTTAACATTCATTATTGTGTGTTGTGCTCCAAGCTTCTTCTTCTTCTTCTTCCATGTGTTGTTCACATGCTTCTATAGAATTCAAACTCCAACAATTGGTATCACAGAAATTTGTCTCTTCATCTAGGGCATCATTGATAGCCCTCGAGTGAGAGTCTTAGAATCGCACGAAACGTTTTTTATCATACTCAAGGTGATTAGGAGTTCAAAACACCTTCATTTTGTGGTGTGAAAATCATGATCTAAGCAATGTTTTGACCTCCAAGTGGGCTATAATATAGGTTATGCAACAAATTTCATCCTTTTGTGCCAAACATATATGTAGGTTTTGGTTCACGAGCACAAGTTCCTCAAAGTCTGCTATAGATCTAGTAGTGCTTGACAAGGTATTTATGCCCAACTTTTTGAGATACAATCATTTTTCTACATAACAGTATTTTAGTCAATGGCCATGACCAAAAGCAATGATGTATTTCATATGTTGGCTATTGAGGATAGAACGGATGATACTAATTACCCATTATGTGCATGTATAATGTTTCATATATTGGTTTCAAAAGGACTATAGAATATTGTGTAGGGTGTTGAAAAACGTCCTACTACACTTGCAAATACAATTATTGAATGTGATGTAGATGGGGTTGAAGATGATGGGATTCAAACTCTTGTTCATGCTATGTTTTTTGTTGCACCTACTATTGAGCAACCTTGTTTGGAGGGCAGAGATGCTCAAGCACATGCATTGATATCTTTTCCTATCCAATGTGCCATTCTTCCTCACATTCCCTCTTGTGAAATAGCAAAGGATGCTTGGGATACACTTAACACTTTATACCGGGCAAGAAATGAGGCTGATGATGCCTACCTTCAAGAATAGTTAGAGAGTGAGCATATGAATGAAAAAGATTCTATGGATAGTTTTTGACAAAGATTAATGATATGAACGAGTAGTTGATTTGTGTAGATGAATTATTTCTGGATAGTTCACTTGGGCAAATTGTTCTGAATGGTCTTTGAGATTTAGATTAGAGTCTTGGTTCTACTCTTCAATTCATGATGAAACTAAATATAAATGCCTTAACATTTGAGGAGTTAGTCTCTATTTTATTTTAGTAAGATCAATTTAGGAAGAACAAGTCCATTATGCATGTTTTAGATCATGTTTTCCTAGCTAGTCAAAAGGGCAATGGTAAATGGGGCTTATCTACTAGTAAATAGAAATTCACTAATTTTGCATAGTCAAAGAAGGAAGAAAAATATAAGAAGACATTAGAAAAGAAGAAATTATTTTGCAAATACTTTAAATGAAATAATCATGTCATAAAGAGTTGCCCAAAACTAGTTGCAAAAGAGGCAAAGAAAAAAGAGGGTAGAATGGTTGTTGTAGAGACCACTACACCCAAAATAGATTCTGGTAATGGACATTTACTATTGTTTGCAATTATAACCCACCTTCTCATGAACAATGTGTGCCTGCAATAGACATAGATGTTTGGTACTTTGATATTGGGAAACCAAACATATTACCTTGTAATGTAGTTTCTTCATTTCACTTGAGCTTGCCCCTATAGGGAATACTGTCACATGTGCTAACAACTCCTTTTATCCCATAATGGGATTTGGTAAGATCATTCTTACTACTAGTGACAGTAGTTTGTTTACATTGCTAGATGCTTGGTTTGTACCAAGGATCAAGAAAAATCTATTATCTATTGATATATTTAGGTAGTGATGTGTGTGAATACACTATGACCTCCAACGCACTTTTTCCCCTCTTTCGGAGGTTTCTTTCCTTGGCTTGTATATACGCCTATTGCCCCAATTGTTAACTTATCCTTGTACATTCTAGTGGTAATACATTCAATATTGTGTGTTGTGCTCCAAGCTTCTTCTTCTTCCTTGTGTTGTTCGCATGCTTTTGCAAACCTTGAACTCCAACAATTGGTATCAGAGTAGGTCATCGCCTCATCTAGGGTGTTGTCAACACCCCTCTGGTCATAATCTCAGCATCGCATGAAATTTGGTGACCATACATAGGGTGATTAGGAGATCAAAATAGCTTTGTCTATGCTATCGAAATCGCAATCTGAGCTTGTTTCCACCTCCAAACGCACTATCATAGCGCTTATGTAGGCTATTTCATCTTATTGTGCCAAAGATATATAAAGATTTTGGTTCGGTAGTATAAATGTCTAGAAGTCTACTACAGGCTTAGCAAAACTTAAGCGGGTAGTTCTATTCAACTTTTTGAGATACATTCAATTTTCTACATCACAGAATTTTAGTTAGTGGCCATGGATGAAAGTAGTGATGTATTCCGTATGTTGGTTGTTGAGGATATGTTGGACGGTACTAATTTCCCATTATGGGCTTATATGATGCATCATGTATTGGTCGCAAAAGGATTATGGAATATTTTGTAGGGTGTTGAAAAAAATCCTATTACACTTGAAAATACAGGTACTAAAGTTGATGTAGGTGGCATCGAAGATGGTGATATTCTATAGATTCCTGATTGTGCTGAGATTTTACTACAACTGCTAAAGAGCAAATTCATTGGGATGGCAGCGATGCTCAAACAAATGCATTGATAGCCTTGACTATCAAACGTGCCATTATTCCTCACATTTGCCCTTGCAAAACAACTAAGGATGCTTGGGATACACTTACCACTTTATACCAAGCAAGGAATGAGGCTCATGTTGCTTACCTCCGAAAGCAGTTGGAGAGTGAGCACATGATTGAAGGTGATTGGACAATTTTTTGAAAAAGATCAAAGATTTGAAAGAATAGTTGAGTTTTGCTGATGAAGTCTTGCCTAACAGTTCACTTGTGGAGATTGTTTTGAATAGTCTTCCCAATTCATACAAAGTCTTGCTTCTATTCTTCGTTTGATGATGAAAGGTAATCCAAATGCCTTGACATTTTGAGGGGTTAGTCTCTCTTTTGTTCTAGGAAGATCAATCTAGGTAGAATAGGTCCATTATGCATGTTGCAAATCAAGTTTTCCTAGCTGATCAGAAGGGAAAAGGTAAATGGAGCTCTTCTACTAGTAAGTAAATTTAATCTAATTTTGCACAATCAAAGAAGGATGACAGAGATGAGAAGAAAACAAAAAAAGTATAGTTGTGTTGAAAATATTGTAAAGAAAATGATCATGTCATAAAGAGCTCTCCGAAACTCACTGGTAAAGAGGCAAAAAAAAAGAGGGTGGAATGGTTGTTGTAGAGGCCTCTACACAAAAAACATGTTGTGCTAATCTAGTGCAAAATGAAGAACGGGTACTTACTATTGTTTGTGGTTTTGACCCATCTTCTCTTGAACATTGTATGTCTATAGTAGACTCAGTGGGGCAATCAAACATATTGGTACTTTGATAGTGGGGCAACCAAACATACTACTTTGCAGCATAGTTTCTTCACTTCACTCGAGCCTACCCCTATAGGGAATACTGTCACATGCACCAACAATTCCTATTATCCTCTCATGGGAGTTGGTAAGATCATTCTGACTACTACTGATGGTAGTTCTTTTACATTGTCAGATGCTTTATTTGTGCTAGGGATCAAGAAGAATCTGTTATCAGTTTCAGCTTTAGCCAAGATTGGCTTGGTTGTGAAATTTGTTGATGACAGATGTACAGTTCATGATCTATCAAATGGTGACGTGATTATTGCTTCTGGCATTTTATGCCATAGGTTGTATTAGCTCATAGACTATGAAAAATATATGAATGATTCAGCATGTGCACTACATGATTCTTAGGCTATGTCAGATGGAAAGCTTTGGCATGCATGATTTTCTCATCCGAAATTCGCTAGTTTGCTACACGTGCAGAAATCTGAAATAGTGTCCTCTGCACCCAAACTTGAGGCACCTCATAAACATGTATGTGAAGGCTGTATTTTGGGCAAAATGCAGTGTCCCTCATTCCAAAAAGATATTTCAGTTTGAGCTACTCAAAAATTTTAGCTTGTTCACACTGACATATGTGTTCCTATGGAGACACCCTATTTTGGGAACTATCTTTACTGCATGACTTTCATCGACAATTTTTCCAAGCATGCATGGGTATATCCATTGAAAGAAAAGTCCAAAGTTTTTATGTGCTTTGAATAGTTTTTAGGTTTGGCTCAGAATCTATCAACATGTAAAATGGGCACCCTCCGTTTTGGTCGAGGGCTGGAATATTGTCTTTTGGCTTTAGTGCATTTCAGGCTGAACGTGGGATAAAACATTAGTGTACAATGTGATATGCACCTCAATAGAATGGAGTTGCTAAATGGAAGAACATGCCACTCATGGAGATGGTGAGGTGTGTGGTCAAGAGTAATGCCTTACCACATAGTTCCTGGCTTGAGGCTATCATGTGTGTATCATATGTACTTAACACGTGTCTCACTAAAGCATTTCAGTCTACCACTCCATATGAGGCTGGGCATGGTCGCAAGCCATCTATTGCTCTCCTGCATGTTTTTGGTTTTCTAGCATATGCATTAGTGCTTCAACAACAATGGAAGAAATTTGATGATAAAGTAGTGAAATGTAATTTTGTTGGGTACAGTTCTGAAAGCAAAGGCTAGCGTTTGTATCATCCATAGACTAAACACATTTTGGTTAGCCGTGATGTTGTTTTTGTGGAAGATGTTATTCATCCACTACTTTCATGTACTAAAGAGATGTCTCTTAGCTCCAAAGACATGTATGATCCTTTGTTGCCTCTTTTTATGGGTGGACAATCTAGTGTTGGTCCCAATGATGCAATTTCTCAACCATTGCAGGTTTTATGTGATGATGCAGATCATTCCCTTTTTAATGCAAACTTGCATGATGCACTTGTTGGTGAGAGAGTTGATATTGAGGAGGTTAAAACTATGCCAAAATGGCTAGTGTAGACTTAAATGCACCTCTATCATATCATACTCATTTAGGCTCTCATAGCGCCTCCTTCGCATCAGATTGCTATGTTATGGCTGCCTCTAGTCTCTGTGATGAGAATGAGCCTATTTTGTTTGATGAAGCACAAACTTCAGAAAATTGGATGTTGCTATGCAATTTGAATATGATGTTATCATGAAAAATGGTATCTGGTCTTTATGTGACTTGCCTCCTAGCAAGAACGCCATTTTCACTAAGTGGGTATACAAGCTTAAGCATATGCTTGATGGAACAGTTAAAAGGTATCAGGCTAGGCTTGTTACAAAGGGTTATGCTCAGGAAAGAGGCATCAATTTTGATGAAACCTTTGATCGTACTTGCCAAATGACTACTCTTCATAGCATTTGTGCACTTGCAGCTCATCATGCTTCCAATGTACATCAATTGGACATTACAATTGCATTTCTAAATGGTGATTTGCATGAAGAAGTGTATGTTTTTCAGCCCCGTGGATTCGTGCATTAACAAAATGAAAATCAGGTGTGCAGGTTAAAAAAGGCATTATATGTTTTAAAGCAAGCACCACGTGCTCCTTATGAAAAGATACATGCCTATCTGATTGCACATGGTTTTCAGAATTGTCTAACTAAAAGAACCTTATATATTAAGCTTGTTAATGATGTGCTTCTAATCATTGCTCTGTATGTGATGACATGTTGCTCACTGGTCATCATGAGAAGCATATTGCTAATTTTAAGGCTGATCTACATGCCTCATTTGAGATGTCAGATCTGGGGCATTTGCATCATTAATTGGGCATCCAGTTTATGCAACTTGGTGGTAGAATATCTCTATGTCAAATGAAATATATTGACACATTATTTTAGCATTTTGGCCTTGAAGACCGCAAACCTATTATCACTCTTATGGAGAGAGGTTTACGATTGAATCTTCATGATGCTGGAGATGCATTGGATGTTGCTCTCTATCAGTAGATTGTTGGATGCTTGATTTACTTATGTATTACTCGGCTACATATTGAGTTTCGTGTCTCACATATGAGCAGGTTTATACATTGCCCAAGTTTCAAGCATTGGCAGGTGGTTAAGCACATCTTTCCCTACTTGAGTAGTACCCCGCTACATGAATTCTTGTCCCACGGGAGGATTACTAGCACCTGATTTACATGCTTTTTCTCACTCTCACTAGGCTACTGCTATGACACTCATGTGTCCACTAGTGGCTTTTGCTTCATTCTTGGTACCTCATGTATATCTTGGATGAGCAAGAAGTAGCCTATTGTGGCCACTTTGAGTTGTGAGGCTGAGTATAGGGCAGCTTTCACAGCGATTATTGAGTGTATGTGGCTCAGATGCCTTATGGCTGATTCGGGTGTTGGTCAGTCTTCTGCCACCACCATCTTCATTGACAATCAGAGTGCATTGGCAGTTCTGAGGAACTCTATGTTCCATGCTTGAACTAAGCACATTGAGGTGCATTATCATTAGGTCAAGGAGAGGTTCTCTGTTGGAGAAATCAGCTTGGCATATGTACCCATGCAAGATAACATTGCAGACCTTTTCATGAAGTCTTTGCCTAGGGAGAAGTTTGAAGCTTTCCGCAAAGCTTTGGGCTTACTTCCTTTTGTGGATTGATTTCACATAGCTTGGCACTTTGTTATACATGAGTGCGAGCTCCTTGTTCACCGCATCACTCCCAATCGGGATTTGTTGATATACTTAGGTAGTGATATGTGTGAACACACTAGGATTGCCAGGGCACTTTTTTCCTTCTTTAGGAGGTTTTCTCCCTCGGCTTGTATAGACACTTATTGCTCTAATGGTTTACTTATCTTTGTATATTCTAGTGGTAATACCTTCAGTATTGTGTGTTGTGCCCCAAGCTTCTTCTTCTTCCTTATGCTATTTGTGTGCTTTCGTAGACCTTGAATTCCAACATTATCATTTTCAACATTAATCAAGATTGGCTTGGTTTTCAAACTTGTTGATAATAGATGTACATTCCATGATCTCTCAAATGGTGATGTTATTAATGCTTTTGGAATTTTATGTCATGGGTTGTATAAGCTCATATACTATGAAAAATCTATGAATGATTCAGCATGTAGAGTACATGAGTCTCAAGTGATCTCAGATGCAAAGCTCCGGCATGCATCCTTTGGTCATTTAAATTTTGCTCGCTTGCTATGCCTGCAAGAATCTTAAATGTTATCCTCTTTGCCCAAACTTAAGGCCCCTGGTAAGCATGGTTGTGAAGGTTGAATTTTGCACAAAATGCAGCATTCCACGTTCCAAAAGAGGGTACAATTTGAGCTATGCATAAATTGTAGCTTGTTCACATTGATGTCTATGGTCCTATGCAGACACCCTCTTTTGGGAACTACCTTTATTTCATGACTTTTCTTGATGATTTTCTAGGCATGCATGGGTATATCCACTGAAAGCAAAGTCTGAACCGTGTATCTGCTTGAAATAGATTCTAGTTTTTGCTAACAATCTATCAACATGTAAAATGGGCACCATCCATACTAATTGAGGGGGGAAATACATTTCCTCTTATTTTAATGCATTGTGGGATTAATATGGGATAAAACATTCGTGTAGAGTGCCATATACACCTCAATAGAATGGAATTTCTCAAAGAATGAATAGGTCTATCATGGAGATGGTGAGGTGTATGATCAGAAGTCGGGCTTTACCACATAGCTTTCGGCTTGAGGCTCTTATGTGTGTAGCATATGTACTTAATAGGTGTCCCATCAAAGCATTGTAGTCTATCACTCCATATGAGACTTGGCATGTTCTCAAGCCATGTATTGCTCATCAGCATGTTTTTGGTTGTCTAATGTATGCATTAGTGCTTCAACAACAATCTAGGAAATTGGATGATGAAGTAGTGAAAGTTATTTTTGTTGGGTACAGTTTTGAAAGCAAAGGCTATCATCTATAACATCCACATACTAAATGCATTTTAGTCAGCCGTGATGTTGTTCTTATCAAATATGCTATTCAACCATTGTTTTCATGTAATAAGCAGCACAAAATCCAAAAAATTTGATGGTTTCTATGAAATCAACATATGATGCTATTACAAAGAATGGTACATAGTCTTTATGTGATTTTCCTCTTGGCAAGAAGGACATTGGCACTAAATGGGAATACAAGTTGAAGCTTAAGCATGATTCAAGAGCTCATAGGTATAAGGCTAGGCTTCTTGCAAACGTTTATGCTCAAGAAAGAGGCATTGATTTTAATTATACATTTGCTCCCACATGTCGAATGACCACTATTTGTAGCATTTGTGCACTTGGACCTCATCATGTTTGGAATGTACATCCGTTGGACATTAAAACTCAATTTCTAAATGGTGAGTTACATGAAGAAGTGTATGTTTTTCCGCACCATGGTTTTGTTCAAAAAGGGCATTAAATCAAAGCATGTAGGTTGAAAAAGGCATTATATGGTTTGAAGCAAGCACCACGTGGTTGGTATGAAAAGATACATGCCTAGTTGATTGTACATGGTTTTGAGAATAGTCCAACTAAGAGCACATTATATGTTAAGTATGCAAATGATGTGCTTCTGATCATTATTGTCTATGTTGATGACATGGTACTCATTGGTCCCAATTAGAAACATATTGCCGATCTTAAGGCTGATTTGCATGCCTCCTTTGAGATCTCAAATTTGAGGCATTCGCATCATTATTTGGCCATTTAATTTATGCAAGTTGATGGTAGAATAAATTTGTGTCAAACAAAATATATTGACATATCATTGTAGTGTTTTTGTCTTTAAGACTCAAAACCTATTGCCACTCCTATGGAAATGGATCTAAGGTTTAGTCTTCATGATGCTGGGGATGCATTTGATGCTATTCTCTATTAGTAGGCTATTGGAGGCTTGATATTCATTTTGTTCTCTCAAAGATGAGTAGGTTTATGCATTGACCAAGTGTCAAGCGTTGGTAGGAGATTAAGCACATCTTTCACTACTTGAGTGGTACATGGCTACTTGGATTGTTTTATCCCAAAGGGGGATCACTACCACTAGATTCACATGCTTTTTCTAACTCTCACTAGGCTTGTTGCTATGATACTTGTGTGTCCATCAGTAGTTTTTCGTTCATGCTTGGTAGCTGATGCATATCTTAGTTGAGCAAGAAGCAGCCCACTATGGCCCCCTCTAGTTGTAAGGCTAAGTATAGTGAAGCTTCCACAATGAGTGTTGAGTGTGTGTATCTCATATGTCTTATGGCTGATTTTGGCATTGGTCAATCGTTGCCACCACCATCTTCATTGATAGTTAGAGGTTACCGTCAATTGTCAGGAATGCTCTCTTCCATGCTCACACTAAGCATATTGAGGTGCACTATCATTATGTGAGGGAGAGGTCATCTACCAGAGAGATGGATTTGGCATATGTGCCCACACAAGAGAACATTGCATACCTTTTCACAAAGGCTCTACCTAGGGAGAAGTCTAAAGCTTCCCACAAAGCTTTAAAAACTTTTACGGCCCTAACCTGTTCCCTTGTTTCTGACACTTTATCGAGTTGATAGCATGTTGCCATGTGGCTAGGCCTCTTCGTTGAGAGCACTCATGTTTTGGTCTTTTTCCCCTTAGGAGATCTACTAGAAGAATGCCTAAAGAAAGATGTCACTCTTTGTCAAAATTCTGCCCCCAAAGCATGACACTCGAACCTTCTGGTCCCCTTTTTGAGCATATCCCCTAGAATTTCCTTTCACAGATATAGAATCAAAAGCAACAGTGCTCCTAAATTTGAAATGTACAGCCATAGCACGTTATTTATAATAAACCTGGATTGAATCCCTCTGCTTTGTATAGATGCAATACCGGATCCAAAAGAGGATAGACAAGTTTTACTGCAATAAGTGAATAGCGATCACTTCCTAAGATAGAAATCCCCAAAATCTTCTTTCATTATCCAATCTCATGTCAGGCAGATGCCATCTTCATTTGATGTACCCTTTTTGGTTCCTGGCTTGGTTTTGAATCAAGACCACATCCACCCCCTCTAGACGTGTGCATCCTCTAGATGCACCAACAGATTTGGGGAGCAGCCATGGCTTCTCTTCAAACAAATTTCATTCAAAGTAGCCCTCCCCAACAGACTCATTCTCATCAGCCAGCCCATCAAGGATGGCTCGAAGAACAGGAGGAAAATAATTATGGAACATTGGTCCTAAAGTAGTCGATAGATATTTGAACAATGTCAAATAGCCATTTTGAACAGCTGCTCTTTGATGAGAGTAGCCTTGTATTATTCCTAGCAACAATGACTCAAACGTAGCATCTCCTAATGTTGCAATCACCTCGATCCACCCGTGGGAAGCTCTAAATCTTTCTACTCCACTAGATTTAGATTTCAGAGTTTCTAATAGCCATGGAACAAGATCCTTAAAATTTTCTTCACCCATTCCTTTTATGAGTGAACCCAAAGCCTTTGCAGCGAGAGTTCGAACTTCAAGTATTGGATCTACAAGAACCTTCTTTACTTCTAGAAGTAATAAGGGAAGATAAGGAAGCATATCTTTTGGTTCAGTCACAAGAGAACACATATTTCCAACAATCTATGCACCCTTCTTCTTGGTCTCAGAACTCCATTCTCTAAGGCCTTGGTGGACAATGGGGACTATCAGTGTGAGTGATGGTGCATCAAGTGTATTAACAAAAGTTGTCTGTAGGAGAACATCAAGAGAATGCTTTGTGTTTCCATTTGGATCAAAAATTTCCTAGAAGCAGGGTTGCAACAAGAGCTGAAATCTCTAGATTTCGTATCACACTTCCAATCCGCTACTGAGCACTCTGTGCAGCTACTTGCACTTTTGGATGTGTATCCCTCAGCACCTCAGTAAGTTTGGGAACATTTGTTTTTGAAAGACCCTGTGATAACTGATGAGGAGCACAGAATGCCATAGCTTCAAGCAATTGGAAATTGCCTTGCTTTGTACGCCTAGTTTTGTCATCAAGTCCCTTAAGACGTGTCAGTAACACTACGCTCCTTGGCCACTAAGATGAGCCATTATAAGTCTGGCATCAAAATTTGCTGCTTCACACATTGCAACTACCTGATCAGAGAGGAATACTAAGAGGAATGGCAAAATATCTATCACATACGGTTCAAACAATCTTCCCAGCTTTTGACACAAACACTTAAATCCAAACAAGGTCCCTTCTCATGACTTAGCTGAATTCCGTTCATCTTCACATTGTTCATGAGCCGTTTCACGATATATTCTCATCTCGACTCTTGCTTTCTCTTCTTCAATATGTGCAGGCATAGGGAACACATAGGTAGACAAGAGAATGTAGTACGTGGATGCGTCAAAAGGCACAATCTTGGCTCGATCTAGTTCTCTATTTCTAGCCCCTGATCTACAGGTCTAGACCTAGGCCGCTTTGGATGTGTATCCTTGATATAGTTTGAAGCTACTCTAGTTGGTGTCCTTTCCTTAGTCACCGTTCTCTGCCCTAAGGGATCTACAGCTGCGGGAAGTAAGTACTAAAAAATATAAGCATCATCCGAAGATCATTCTGAAGATGCATTCCTAATTTGAGTCAAAGCTCAATTTCTAGCTGAATTTAAATTTACATTCCTATCTGGAGCTGAATTCCTCTGAGATGATGTCTCCTCTTCATCATAAAAGTCCCTTTCCATGGTTGAATCATAATATAGCTTCACCTACAAAGAAGACACAATAGAAATGATGATACATGTAATCTTATCTGTAACTATAGCTTCACCTACAAAGAAGACACAGTAGAAATGATGATACATGTAATCTTTATTTATATACAACATGCATTCATGTTTACACACTCTAATTATTCAATATACAATCATACCTTTGGAGACTCATTATTTCATATTCAATTATTCTTCTTAATTATTTACACTTTTGATATTTACATGTGCATATATTTATATTCTTTAGTTCCCATTCTTATTCACCTCTCTTCTCCGTCTTGGATCTCTTCTGCAAGCTCCTCATCTTCTTCATCTTCTTCTTCCTCTTCATTTATCACCATCTCATAATCCTCATTCTCTCTTCTTTTAAAGACTTTCTAGCAATCAGTTCCTTAACTCGGTTCCATCCAATTCCCTGAGCGAGTATGTACCATTGTTGAGCACTTTACATATCACATAGGGACCAAACCATCTCTTCACCAATTTTCTTTGGGCTTCGTACTGTGTATCCAACGAGCTATCATAGACAAGTACCCAGTCTTCTTCATTCAATTTTTTAGGTGTTAATCTATGGGACTTGTCAATGCAATCTTATTTTTCTCTCTAGATGCTCTCAGCTTCTTCAACTAGATTTCTTCCTTTCTCTAATTGAAGAATCCGCATTGCTAGAAGATCTTCCCTTGACATCTCATCCTCCCAAGGCAAAGAAGTCCATGCTAGCACATGTGACTCCGTCGACAAAATAGGTTTATGACAATACATTAGTTCTACTGGCATATATCCAGTAGTCCTAGTGCAAGTCATCCTGTTTGCCCACAGGGCAAAGGGAAGGTATTTTGGCTAGTTTTTTATCTTTCCCTCACAAGCCTTAGCCAACATTTTATTAATTGATGGATGTCCGCGCTCAATTTTTGGCTGGCTTCAGGATTGTAAGCAGTTGTGATTGATAGCTGAATTCCATATTTTTCAAAGAACTCTTTGGCTTCCTGAGCATCAAGCTCACCTCTATCAGCGACTATTTTCTCCACATAGCCAAATCTACTAAACACGTCTTCTAGTAGAAACTTGCATACATTGCTCGTAGTTTTTGTCCTCGGAGCTCTTCCTTCAACATGATTTGTTGGATGCTCTCTTATCAGCATGATATACCTCATCTCTCGCATCCCTAATGGCATTCTAACGAGATCAACAACCCACTTATAGTGGATATTAAGAGGATATGTTGGATGAAACTCATCTCTGTGTCTAAAATTCAAGTATACCTGACAAGGTTTACAAGTGGCTACATATTTCTAGACATCTACATACATTCCAAGCCACCAATATCTTCCCTTTATCTTTTCATAAGTTCTTTGAAAGCCCTTATGTCCGGCCCATAGTGAGCCATGCAATTCACACATAATATTACCTTTCATTTCATTCAAACCTAGAACTCGCTGAGGTATCTTTCCTATTCCAATCTTTTGCTTCCAAAGTAATCCATCTTTTAGGAAATAATTGTTTTACTTTCTACGAATGGTACGAAACTGCCCTTTTCTCCAACTAGGATCAAGAGACTTTATGCTTAAGTATCTTCCGATTTCATTCCACTCGTCTTCATATTCATCTTCATGGAATCTTTATGTTATTCTTTGGCGAACATTTAGTACTTTAGCTCCAAATTGAATCCCATACCTCTTTCCCTCATCATCCTCTTGGCCAATCACCCAGCCTATACCCGTCACACTCGTATCTATAGTAATGTAGATTTGTTTATTGTCACTGTAATTAGCCTTTCTAAGAAGCAGTGCTTCTGCAAGTGCCTTCTTTAATTTCATCACAGCTTGTGTATGGATATCCTTCCATTGAAATCTCTGCCCCTTTTGAAGCAATTGATAGAGTGGGTCTAGAACATGGGTGAAATGATGAATCCACACAACGTAGAAAACATACGCCCCAAGAAATCTCCTCACCTCAATGATCGAGGAGCACGCCTCTTTCATGTGTTGAATGGCATCTACTTTCTTTGGATACGGCTTTCTTCATTTAGGACCATATAAACTTCCTACAATCAATACCTCTTGCACTCCAAATACTGATTTTTTTGCAGACAATGTCAAATGAACCTCTTCTATCCAACTGAGAATGGATTTGTAATCATTTATGTGGTTTTTAACAAATTCCGACATCCATCCTCATCAAGAGCCTCATCTTTATCTTTTTCCTCGCAACGTTTAATAGGGACATCATCAATGAATGGCATGGTCACATGCGGAATAAAATCCCTAAGCACCTTATGCATTCCATTCATCATATGTGTCACCAAGTTCGTGGCACCTTGTGGCAAAGTGCACATCCACACGAGCCCAAGTGGTGTCCTCATAGTCGTCAAGTCATGACTCTCGAGAGCTAGCTGGAATTGGTCTTACCCAGAGTGCAAATCCCCCATCGAATAAATAGATCTTCCTACAAAGGCTTCTGCATACTCGCTTATGATAGGCCCAATTCCCATATTTCTGATTGTCACCTTATTTAGCGGCCGTAGGTCCTAAATAAATCTCAGTGACCAATTTTTCTTTGGTACTGTGAACCAAGCATTAGAATAGGGAGCACGTGATGGCTCAAGAATCCCCATTCTAATCTTTTCATTGAATAGGTCAATTAGCTTTGAAATGTGAGCTTTTTTGGTACCCGAATCGGTTGAAGGTTCCAAGGTACATATGGTATCGTGAAAATTATCATAGGTGTCACCATAAATGAATCTACACATCAAATTTCCAAGGCACTGAAACAAAAAGCCTTTCCATGCCTGAATATAATCTCAGAGAATAAATTCTTCTCTTTTTCACTGAGGAAACCATCTTTTCCTAACTAAATTTTATCAAGTGTTTCTTTAGTGAATTCTTGATCTATTTTTCTTTTATCTCTTAGAGGTGGCTGGGTTTTTTCTCCATCCATAAGTTTGTTAATATTTTCAGGAAGCGAAACTGCAACTAGTTTAATCTTTTTATCGATCATTTTGTATTTTGTTTCAACGGAAGCTTCTTTTCCTTTTGCATCTTGCTCAAAATTATCTATTTCCTTGTACATGGAAATAGAATGCGTTTGAATCACATAATCACTCCTTCTTCCTTCAATCAACTCTTGCAGATCGAACAATGTGTCTGCAAAATATATCTCATGAAAGAATCCAAAAATTTCCTCATTGAATTCGAGCACACTCTACATCCATGAAAATTTCTCTGAAGATCTGCTATGTAATTTTTTCCCACTTTTTTAACTTAGAAAAAAATGAAACTGGAATGAACTTGTTGAAGAAAGTGCTATGAAACTTGATATGAACAAATTTACATTCGGGATCTTTTCACTTTCCAAGCTTCCATAGTCCCTATTTATGAAAGCTTCATTTTCAAACTTTGATCTTCAAACTCTTTTGGAATAGGCCTTATCTGAAGAGAAGTTCTATTCCTGACATGGTCTATACAAACCATCATAAATTGGACCACTTTCTTTCCATCCTTGCTTCCAATTTGCACGTAGGCTGATCCATCTTCTAAGACTCTTGTCTCCATCCTCAAGGAAGTAATATACGGCTGCCCTAAAATCAATGAGTAGCTGGAATGATCTTGGATGAAGAAGTTATGATAATCACTAACATCCCCAATTATAACTAGTACCTTTGGGCATGCACCAAACAACTCACCTAGCATTGTATTAGTAGCCCGGATTCTCCAGCGTGGCTCCATATCCATTGGCCATTTCCCTTTTATGTAGAGATCTTTAGACATTAAGTTGATTTCAGATCCGTAATCAATAAGAGCGACGACCGATGTACTGATTTTATCAATAAGAGCGATGACTGGTCTCAATCGTGGCTCGAGTCCAATGATCTCTAGTATAATGACTCAAAAAAGTTCTTTCTAGAGAATTCCGCTCCAAGATCATTTCCTCATGTGCGCATGGCTATGCATTAATTTCAGTTTGTTCAAGTACATTTTTTAGCTCTTGTACTTGTGCTTGCACGGCTTGAACATGTGTCTCTTCATCCATCTTCTCAGTCTCTTGCATGTCGGCTATTGGTAGCCATTTTCTTCTTAGGAGGTCGATTATTACTTCCAAAAATTTGTTTTTAGATATTCTGAGTAACTCACCTAGTGTAAATTTGATTATACTATCAAGCACTCTTTTCTCAAGAACTTTTTTTAATTTCACTCTCCCTTGACTTCTACTTACGGGTTTCATGAAACTCTTTCATGTTCTATCGCTCTCTTATAATGTTCTATTAGGTCATTATATTGTCGATCAAATTTCCTTTTAATATACAAAATGGTCTATTCTTTCGGTTTATGAATCTATTTCAGGAACGTTGCTCGAGTCAGCTTATCAATGTCCTCGAGAGCAAACATTTTTATTAAAGTCAATTAATATTGCGACCACCTCATTTGGGCCTCCATTATTAACCAGTCACAAAAGTGCAACTCTAACACGTATACAAAGTTTTCAATAAGTTCTATATCATTTATGGGAGTAAGTCTGGTCCCATGATATCGAGCTTCCAAATCATACTCTTTACAAAGTCACGTGATATTTTTCCCATTGAAGTAACCACTCCGTTTAATACATTAATGGAATGTGTGAATGGCACTTTGTCTTTTTTCGTACTACTAGAAGTGCAAGAGCTGAATATAACATCCATTGTAGTATCACCCATAAATAGTCAAACACGAAGAGCTTTCTCAAACTGCACTACTTACTAAGCTTTCACTCCTAAGCTTGATGTTTCTACACTCACCTCCTTCACGTCACGTTCACCACGTATGTCGCGACGTTCTTCTATAGGAGGAAGAAGTAAAGATGCGATCCAACTAGAAGATGCTTGACTTTCCCTTTGGGAATGGTAAGAATGAGTTCACTTCATGTATAAACAACAAGTCTCTTTCATGCCATTTAATGAGGTAAACAACAATTCCAAACTTTGAACACAAGGCAAATATTATCGGTGTAGTATAGTATTTACAACATTCA
>CM035410.1:45488056-45578056 GCA_020310875.1 Ceratopteris richardii
TATGTGTGTGAATATGTGTATGTGTGTGTATGCATGTGTATATATATGTGTATGTTAATCTATGTGTGTGAATATGTGTATTTGTGTATGTATATATGTGTGTATGTATATATGTGTGTATGCATGTGCGTATGTATGTATGCATATACTTGTGTATGCATATGTGTATATGTATGGATGTAATTGTATGTATGTATGTTTATATGTGTATGTCTATGTGCTTGTGTGTGTATGTACATGTGTGTGTATGTGTATGTGTGTGTATGTACATGTGTGTATGTGTATGTGTGTATATGTGCCTATGTATGTGTGTCTATATGTATGTGTATGTGTGTATGCATGTGTATGTATATGTGTGTATGAAACTATAAGTGTTCATGTATATGTGTATGTTTGTGTATGTGTCTCTATGTATGCATGTGTGTACATACCCAAATATGTGTCTTCTCGAGTGTGCTTCTAGATTGATGTCTATCTTTCACCCTCTCTCTCTCTCTCTCACTCTTGAGCTCCTTTCATCAGATCCCAGGACATGTGTTGGGAGAAATGCATTTTTTTGGGAGTCCTCACCACATAGGAAACTCCTACAAGGACCAATAACCTACAACAACTATTTCTAAGATGACATCCAACAAGATAAAAGGAAAAGATGGATGTCAAATCAGCTTTCTTGAATGGAATTTGAAGGTATATGTGTTTGAACCACCAAGTTTAGAGGTTCCTCATTCATAGAACAAGGTATGTAAGAAGGAATTATATGGGCTAAAAGACCTAGTTTTCAAAAGATGTGCTTCTAATTCAAAGTTGCATGTTCTAAATAGAGGAGGGAAGACAATTGTGCTTGTACCCTATGTAGAAGACCTTGTCATTATAGGAAATGTTGGTGCTCTTCTTCAATAAATGAAAGATGCCCTGAGTTTAGAGTTTCAAATGATAGACTTGGGAATAATCTATCATTTCTTAGGCCTTGAAGTCTGGCAGGAAAAATAAGGAAGATTCTCATCTATAAGAAAATGTATGCGAGAGAGATTTTAAAGGAACTCCACATGGAGGATTGTAAGGAGATTTCTACACCTATGGAGGTCAACACAAAATTATCTATTGAAGATACTTAACCTCTAGTGGATATTGGAGGATACAAAAAACTAGTTGGATGTCTCATCTACCTGTGCAATATTAAACTAGACATATCCTATGTTGTTGGATTAGTAATTAAGTTCTCTAATAATCCTTGCCAAATGCATCCGAAGGCTCACATGTGGATATAGAAATATGTGAAAGAAACAACTAGTTATGGTATTGTTTATGAGGAAGGATTCTTCTTGGTGGATACTATGATTTAGACTAGACAAGAGATATTGATACCAACAGATTTCTTGGATATTTCATTTCTTTAGTATCTTGATTTTCTCTTGGATGAGTAAGAAGTAAACGATTATAGCATTATCTTCTATTGAAGCTGAAAACAAAGCAGCATAAATTGTAACATGTGAAGTAGTATGTTTTAGAACCATGGTATGGTTGATAGGAATACAAAGAAAAAAGGCTACAAGATTAAAGTGTGATAACCAAAGTTGCATGATCATTTCCAAGCATACTATTTTCCATGCATATTGTTAGAGTGAAAGGCTCAGTTGATGGATCAAGTCAACTACATGTGTTCCACTGATATGGCACACACGAGTTGCTTCATGCAAAGTCAAGTGATATGCAATATCTCAAAGAAGATGGAAACTCAAGAAGAAACTAATCTGTTAGCCATGAACAACTCAAGTAGATGCTCACAAGGATATCTAAATCCATCAATCAAGAAGAGCCATGCTGATTGACACTTTCAAATGAAGTTTCCAAAAGAACCCATTACATCTAGTGGGATCATAGTAAAACAATGTAAATAAAATGATCCAGATTGTTGTCAACAAGAACAGGTGCTCAAAATTTCTTAAATCCAGTATCTTCTAGTTTATGCTAGGAATCAACACATTTAATAGAGCATCATAATGCTTTGGCACTTAGTCGAGCTCTAATATGTTTAAACTAAACCTTGTTTTCTTGACAGTGCATGTTTAGGTCAATTTCATTGGCGTAAGATACAATGCTACAAATGACTTTGGCATATGAGTGCTATAGAACTCCTCTCCAAGTATGAGGGGGTGAAACAGATGAGGTTGATTTAGAGGAGAATGAAAAACATGATGAATTTTCTCCCAAGCATAATGTTTTGGATGATGAAGAGTTGAATATATGTGAGAAGGTTTCTAATGATGATGAGTGTGATGAGTGTTTGAGTTTGATTGATTGTGGAGACCTATTTTCAATGGGAATGCATAAAAATCTTATAGCTAAAGATGATTTTGTTGATTTGATGTATGTCAGTTTGGGTTTGTATGATTTTGATTGTGAATAGCTAGATGAATTGAATGAATTTTCTTCACAAAGTGAATGTATGTTGGATGAAAATTTTAAATTTAATTCAAATCAAACAAATGCACCTAGAGTTCAAATGAATGACTTTTTTTCAAATAATGTTATTGAATATGATGTTTTTGATATCTCTTATGCGTTTATGAGTACAGGTGCAGATGATTGGGAACCAATTAAAGATCTTGAGTTTCATTAGATGGTACGAAAGGCAACTACTTTCGAGTTGCTAGCCCATGTTTTATTGCAAATAGATTTTCGAGGAATACTTTGGTGGATTGCATGTGTGTATATGGTTGTTTGGGTTTAATGCTTCTCATCTTTTTTTTAGTTTAAATGAGTGCAAGAAATGATCAAGTGGAGGCAATGGAGATGGAGAATTAAGAACAAAATTGTGAAAAACCTTTTTTAATAGCTACCTTGCCCCAATTTTGATCTCTTGCACCATTTTCAAGTTGCATTGCATATAAAGTGTGCATATTTTAAGCTGAGAAGAGCGCATGTTTTAATTCCCATAGGTGCACGTTCATTTACACATGAAATGGATTTGTAAACATCATGAATAAGAGTAGGATAGAGCTATGAGTGGAGTTGAGAGAAGAGAGTGATTACCTTTGTGAGAAAAACTATGAGGAGTGAGCTTCTTTATTTAGAAATGAGGAGACTTGATTCCATAATTGCACCATGATTTTCAATTATTGCATATAAAATATGCATGCATGAATATATATGTTCAAAAAAGTTTCAAGCCCATAGATGCACATCTAATTTCACATAAGCTTATTTGAAGATCCATGATCAAAATTCAACTTGAATTTTGGTGGAAAAACCTTGCCATCAGATGCTTGATACCTCCCCTTTCTGATGCATTCCAAGTATGCATGTATAGGGCCCACTACACGGCCATGCATATACACATTCTTGATAATCCCTGCACTCGATTTTCTCACACTTTGGATTTCTCAAAGATTTGCAAACACGCATGATACTTTGGTGGTGTGCCTGGAGGCCCCATAAGTTTAGAGGGGGTGGATGTGGTGAAGACATGAAAATCAAGATAGAAGATCGAATGTGATGCAAAACTTGAAAGCTCAATCAAGTGTGACTACAATAAAGATTTTCGATTTCAGCTTTGCACCATTTGAACATGCATGAAAGGTTATGGTGCATGTTGCTACCTTGAGAAAGGTCTTGAATATCTTGCAGTGGAGGAAGTCCTCACCAATTTATAAGAAGCTTGCAGTTTAGGTAGAGATTCTATATCAGATGTTTATGGATATAAATCTAGGAAAAGCCTTAGCCAGTGAAGCATTCACATGAGCCCATTTCTAATGCCTAGGAATATCAATTTTGATATTTTTAGGTCTATGACAATGCAAAACTTCATCATTTGTAGTTTGAGTGACTTTTGTCAGCTAAAAAAGATACAATGTATAGAGCTAAGCAGACGAGTGATGTGATGCCCAAAAAGGGGCAGATCTAGAAGGGTTTTGGGCACTTTGAGAAGACAAGGAACCAGGGAAAAGCCCATTGCAAAGGGCTAGAGGAACAGGAGAGAGAATTTTCTTTAACATTAATCATATGTTGTAGAAAAAAAGGGAGGAAGGGCTGAATTCGAGAAAAGAAGCTAGAAGAAGGTGTTACTACGTGGAGGGTGGCTCCTTCAGGTGGGGAAAATGCTCTGCGGGTGCACATCTTTTATTATTTTTCTTTTTGGGCTTGCATCGACTCAGGAGGAGAAGCCACAGGGGAAGAAGGGAGATGTATGCTCCGCTATGAGGAGAAGGGGTAAAGATTAGCTGAGGATCGGCGATGCTAAACTACAGGGGATTCAACACTCAGAAGAGCTCACTCTAGAGGGCATATGAGATAACCTTTGCAATTCGATACTCAATGCAATCCAGGAAGGCAATGACACAACTCCATCCTATGAGACAACTGAAGGCTCTTCGTTTCCCCTTGGGCACTGCAATCTTTCTAGTTAGCGGTAATACTACAATGGAACTAAAGGAATCAATTTGGGCACAACCTATAGCTGTGTAGGAGTTTGACCATGTGGAGGGTTTGAGCTTAAGTGCTTGAGAATGCAAATCTAAAGGAGGTCAAGGTAAGCATAGGGAATCTGAGGTGACACGGATGTCAAACAGCACAGAGAAGGATGCAAGATGAAAAAAGCGAGGGTGATTGTCAGAAAAAGATACTCTAATGATGATATGATGAGAGTGATACACCATCGACGGATTGGGATTTGATTCAATCAGATTCTCAGCTCTAGAATAGATGCAAATTTGCCTTATTATGCACTTTAAGTTGTGTGGAAGAGTAGTGCTGAAGAAACCTATGCATGGAGATGGTGGTTATAAGAGAGCTAGAACCTCATTCTAATAGGGAAAAAGGCAATCCATCAGAACAAGGAGGATGAGATCGCTACAACTGCTCTATGGGGTGACAATTATTCATAGGCTAGACCTGTTGGGGAATCCACAAGAATTGGTTGGGATATGCTAGAGTTTTATGCTCCTTGAAGGAGGACATTTTATTTTCAACACTTAGAGAATACCCATAGGAAGGCTTTGTCATCGCCCACTTGCATTCAAACAATACTTATGTTAGGAGATCAAGCAGGAAATGTACCAGAAACATCAAATATTTTGTGAGCAACCACATGAAAATCCAATGCAAAGGATGAAATAAGTAGAAAAAATCCGGTGATAGTAGGTGTAGATAGAGGGACTAGATGCTCATTGTGGCCAGACATAAAGCAAATGATCTGATCTGTTCTCTGAAGGGAATTCAATGCATCATCAATTAGATGTTAATCCAACAAGGCCTCTTTGAACATTTGGTAAGATTTTTTCGAGTTTGTATGTGTTCTATTTTGCATTTTGTTCGTATGTGTTCTATTTTGCATTGTGTCTGGGATTGTAGCAACAAAAACATATGTTCATCGTTTAGCTTCGCTCGAAATAATGCCATATGGGTTCTTGAACTTCCTTGAAAGAAGTTAATAATGGACAATATGACAAAAACGTGTATACGTTGAAGCTATGCATTAAAAGCCGCCACAATGCTTGCATATTTTATGTTCCTGAATACAAGGAAATTTGATGAATTCAAATAATTTGTCATGAGAAAAACTAAACGGGTTCTTAAAGATCTTCTTACGGTAAAGTTGTTAATATTTTACATAATGATGGTAGTTTTCATGATTTTATTTCTTACACACTAGTGCAATATCTTCAATTACATCCACTTCCTTCAATAAATAAAGTAAAGGCTGCATTTCAAGGAAATAGACATAATGTTACAAGTGAAGTGCATAACATTCATATTTTTATAGGTTCATACATAGATGAATGCACATTCTTAATTGCTTATTTGGAGTCCTATGATGATATAATTGTTATGCCTTTTTATCATCATTATAATCCATTCATGATTATCATATGCACACAATCAGTTTTGAGTTTAACAATGAAGATATTTATTTGTCTATAATGCATGACTTCAATCCATTTCCATTAATAAGTCATACTCAAGTAACACATGCATTCAAGAAATGATACAATTCATGTATTGTCTTTGTCAATAACATACTTGATTATACACATACTAATGCACATAAATCATTCATGGCTTCCTATCAGGATTGCTTTATGGCTGATTTTCCTTCTAAACTACCACCTTCCATGGGATCTCTTAATCATAGTATAGAATTAAGTCTTGGTAGATTTCCTCCCCATAAAGCACCTTATGGCCGTGGACCTTTACATAAAAAAGAAATAGCAAATCAAGTGAAGGATCTACTTCACAAAGGACTTATAAGGCCTAGTTCTTCACCCTTTGGATCACCTATTCTTTTAGTAGAGAAGAAGAACAAGTCTTATAGGATGTGCACTGACTATAGAGCGCTCAATATGGTAACAACTAAAAATAGATATCCTATTCCTATGATGGATGATTTGCTAGATAAACTTCATGGAGCAAATGTCTTTAGCAAAATTTATCTTAAATCTCTGTATCATCAAATACAAATGACACAAAATGAAATTTATAATATTGGCTTTCGAACTTAGGTTGGTCATTTGAAATTCTTGGTAATGCCTTTTAGACTTACTAATGCGCCTGTTACATTTGCACATATGATGAATAACACCAACATATAATATGATCTTGATCATCATAAATCCTATCCAATGACAAATGTGAAGTACTTGCATGGGTGGGAGGCAGTGGAATACCCTCCGATTGATCAGAATTTGATTATAATATGACATATTTTAGTCATGTATATATATCTATCAAATATTAGAGTTGAAAGTTTGAAACAATTACATTGACTAGTCTTTGCATGGTTAGGAGAGAGTGATGGAGTTCCCTCTCATTGATTAGAATCTAATTGTGTAGAAAAACAAGATACTAGATATTAATAATTTGAATATTTACATACATACACATTCACATGTACACATTTACACATACACATTCACAAGTACACATTTTTCTTGTATATTGATTCTTTTTTTGTTTGAGAATGAAATAATAGGAGATATTGTATGTTAGAAAGAGATAAGAGAAGAGGTGGCATGCCACCTGAAACGTGGTAGTATTTCTACAAGCAGTTACATCTTCAAGAATCATTTCCTCAATAGAAGGTATGCAAAATAGTTTATATTATCGTGATTTATAATTCTCATATGTTTTATAAATATTTTACATTTAATCTATGCACTTTTGTTTCACTAAATAAACATAGGCTACCACAACGAAGAGAGTTGTGTCTGGTCATACATTATGCTAAGGCCATTTTATTTAAAACACTACTCATTAATCTTTTTTATTTGTTTAAATGTAGTGAAAGTATTATGGTCGTTATCTGACAAAGAAGGAAATCAAATTTGGTACAAATTATGGATATTGATGTTTGAGTGAGCACATACAAGATATCTAGACGATTTTGGGATTATTATGAAATCTGATATACTTTATTTTATTTTTTGATGTCTTATATTCTTTATTTATTTGTGTTTGTTATATGTAATACAGCAGTATAATGGAGAGGCCTATATGGATGAGGTCGAGAGATAGACAAAGGAGGGTCAATGTCTATCATCATAGGGTACTGACCTCTCTACCCATGATGCCTCTAGATATATAGCAGATCATGCAGATGATCATGATCATGGAGGGGTATTCAGATGATTGACCTAGTACATTGGACTTATTATTTACTTTTGATACACACACACATGTATACATACATACATACATACATACATACATACATACATATATATATGAGTATATATATATATATAAATATATATATATATATATATATATATATATATATATATATATATATATATATATATATATATATATATATATATATATATATATATATATATATATATATATATATATATATATACATATATACTCATACCAATTATTTTTTTGTAAATTGTGTCTAGAGTGTGAGTTCATAATTTCAATCATTTTAGAGTGTCGATGGTGTGAGTCAAAGACTCAATGTACTAGTAATTTTATGACATTTTTATATCTAATATGTGATTTATTACTTTAATTGTATAACTCGCTCATATTATATGTGTGTTTGTGTGTGTATATCTATGTATGTGCATGTAGTTATGTGTGTATGTATGTATGCAAAGGTAGGAATATATCTATATTTATGTAAGTGCATGTATCTGTGTATCTGTGTGCATATCTTTGGGTATGTGTATGCATATATGTGTATATGTATGTGTGTATGTGTATATGTTGGTGTATGTGCATGTGTGTACGTGTATATGTGTGGATGTATATGAATATGTATGTGTATGTGTGTATATGCATGTGTATATATATGAGCATGCATGTGCATGTGCATGTGCATGTGCATGTGCATGCATGTGCATGTGCATGCATGTGCATGTTCTTGTGCATGCATCTGCATGTGCATGCATGTGTATGTGCATGCATGTGCATATATATGTCCATGTGTGTATGTGCATGTAGATTATTATCAAACCTATTGCCATTGCACCATCTAAGACCTCAAGGTGAAGGGGGTCATGTCCAATAAGGAAGGGAGTCCTTCTTTTATTCTATCCAATAGGTGAGTGAAGCAAGCACCCACTCCCACAAAGCTTTGACTTTGAAAGAATAGTTATTCAGGTGAATGGGCATAGTACCCATAGAACTCCCTGTCCCACAAAGCATGGATTAGATAAGATTACATTTCGGTTCTGTTGGAGTTAGATGTCTACAAAAGCACGTGAACAACACAAGCAAGAAGAAGAAGCTTGGAGCACAACACACAATACTGAATGTATTACCACTAGCTTGTACAAAGATAAGTAACCCATTAGGGTTATAGGCATATATACAAGCTGGGGGAAAAAAAACTCCTAAAGAGGGAAAAACTACCCTAGCACTGCTAGTGTGTTCAACCACATCACTACCTAAATATATCAACAAATCCCCCCTCGAAGTGATGTGGTGAACAACGAGCTAGCACTCATGTATAAGGAAGTGCCAAGCTGTGTGGAATCAATCCACAAAAGGAAATAAGCCCAAAGCTTTGCGGAAAGCTTCAAAGTTCTCCCGAAGTAGAGCCTTTGTGAAAAGGTCTGTAATGTTCTCCTGTGTGGGCACATATGCGAAGTTGACCTCTCCAACAAAGAACCTTTCCCTGACATAATGATAATGCACCTCAATGTGCTTAGTGCGAGCATGGAACACAAGGTTCCTTGCAACTACCAATGCACTCTAACTATCAGTGAAGATGGTGGTGGCAGAAGACTGACCAACATCCAAATTAGCCATAAGGCATCTGAGCCACACACACTCAACAACTGTTGTGAAAGGTGCCCTATACTTAGCTTCACAACTGGAAGTGGACACAATAGGCTGCTTCTTGCTTAGTCAAGATATGCATGAGCTACCATAAAAACCACTAGTGGACACATGAATGCCATAGCAACCAACCCAGTCAGAATAAGAAAAAGCATGTAAATATGGTGGTAGTGATCCCCCCTTGGGATAAAAAATCCAGGTAGCCGGGTACAACTCAAGTAGCGAAAGATGCGCCTTACCACTTGCCAATGCTTGACTCCTAGGCAATGCATAAACTTGCTCATCTGTGAGATAGAAAACTGAATATCTAGTTGGGTAATGCATAAGTAAATCAAGCATCCAATAGCCTGCTGATAGAGAACAACATTAGATGCATCTCTAGCATCATAGGAGTGTTTGAGTTTTTAACCCCAAAGTTTATTTAAAGGAAAATTATATATTTTGATATATATAGATACGTTTTCTTAATTTATTTTTGAATTTTAATGTAGTAGGAAAAATAAAAAATAATAGCAAATAATTAAATCCAGAAATTAAGTCTATCTTTTTAGAATAAAACTCTTTTCATGCAATAATAAAGTAAATTTTTTCATGCAATTTATAAAGCTATCTTTTGTTTTCAAAGAAATGGGCCTATGATTTAACATGCAGATGATTTCATTCTTAATGCAATGTTAAACAAAACTAAGTAGTCTGAATGCAATGATGTTTTAATGCTTTGCAAATGCAAGTGGAATGACTATCTTCTAAAATGAAATGAAAACAATCCTTCTTTTTCTGTGATGTGATTGTACGAAAGTAAAAGAACTTGAATAAACTCTTCACCTTAAGTTGCTCGATGCATAGGGTTCTAATGTGCACTATGATAATTCTTTATGAACTTCTTTAATAAATCAATCCTAACTACAAACTAAAAGTGATCGTGCAATGATAGTCTTCTCATGTGTCGATGGGGGGGATGAAGTGTTGAGGATTCTTCGTCTTGAATTGCCCCTCTTCATATGGAGGTGCTCAGTTCCGTAGAGAATAGCCCTCAACAACCAAGGAAAGGGTATGTAGCAGCAGGATTTTCACCTGTCGTTGCAGCTCCCTTCTCCTCTCACCTAAAAACAAGAAGAACGGAAAGGTTAACTTTTTTAATTAAGTCTGATAACACACCAAAGAATCCTAAGCACACATTCATCACTATTCATGTCTGGTTCACAAAATCTATCGAGGGTTGTGAATGGAGACAAACGCAGATCAGAACTGACTTGTGATAGCCTCACTATGTGGCTACACGCAGGGTGTTTCATAGCATAGCCTAGGATGTATGATGTGTTTAAGTATGTGAGAAGTGATTAACTATGGTTTAACAAACTATTTAAGATCAGCCTAAGAATCATCTTTAATTAATTCCTCTACTTCAATTTCTACATTAGTTTCATTTTCTTTAGATTGGGTGGTAGTATTATCAATAGGTGGAGGTAATAAAGTTTCTAACATAAAAGATGTAGGTATGTTATAATCTTGAATAGATTCATTTGGAGACACATGGCTTGTTGACATAAAAAACAAAGAGTAATGTAAAGCTTCAATTGATAAATGAATTGTTTTCGTAATAATGCTAAAGACCTTTTGAGTAGTAATACTTCTATGTTTCTTCATAACTAAAATAAATCCTATAAAAATAATTTGATGAAATTCCTAATACAAATACTTTGATGAAAATCCTAATACAAGATTTAAGTTTAAAAAGTGATTTAGAAAAAGTAGGAGAAGCAGTGTATAAGCAGCTCCAATCTTTTGGTCAAATGCTCATAAGCATCATCAACTCATCAATTCTCGTTAATCTTCTTCAATGCTCTGCAGAAAAAGACATTAGGAAAAAAACATAAGTACTCGTTATAAATCATAAAACTTATTACTTGCAAATCTAAGTATATATATGTATACACATACATAAATTATGCATGCATACATGTATCATGCTCATGCATTCTCATTCATGCAAACACATTTTCATATGCTAATACATTCTCATATATGCTAACACACTTTCATATGCTAAGATACTTTCATATGCTAACATTCTTCCATATGCTAACATTCTCTCATATATTAACTCATATCCTCACATGCACGCTAATGAAACCATCCATTAGGCAAGGTTGCCCATTGGCCCCACTACTCTTTGCAATAGTCACAGAAGGACTTAGCCGACTTGTGGAGCAACAGATGGAGCTTGCTTGCATAAGAGGAATCACTTTTCCACATAACTCTAGGCAACTGACCATGAGGCTATTTGCAGACGACACAAATGCCTTTGTTCACAATGACGATACCAGCCTGGAAACCTTTTGGTGGTGCCTCGAAACTTTTTGTGAGGCCTCTCGGTCTAGAATTAACCATTCCAAGAGTGCGTGCAGGGCTGTTGAAGGGAATCAACCCAATCTCCTCAATGTGCACGGATGCCAAAGCATTCAATCGAGTCAATTTGTTCGCATTCTTGGTATCCCCATGGGATTTGGTGTTACTCTGGAACAAAGGTGGGCTTGGATTCTCACCAGACTTAATGATAAGCTTAACTATTGGAGGGGTTTGCAAATTAATCTTGCTCGTCGGGCCATGGTGATCAACACGTTCCTCATATCATCAATCATATACTCTCTTTCTTGTTGGAGACTGAAGGATCAAGAATTAGCCAAATTGGAAAGTACTTGTAGGAACTTTCTCTGAACTGGGGACTATAACAGCAATGTCATTGGAGTAGTGATCTTACATGTTCTATTGGAATTGTAGTGTATGTATTCTTCAATAGCTACATTTTTTTGGAATTGTTGGATATTTCTTTTTAATATATGCACATGCTCTCCTAGAAATGCAACACCTTGCTCTATATGCTAAAGAGTTTTTGTGGCCTTTCTATTTAGGGGTTTTTCTGGCATGCTAGTTTCTTTTGCATAAAACTGATACACACATATAACATACACACACACACACACACACATATATATATATATATATATATATATATATATATATATATATATATATATATATATATATATATATATATATATATATATATATATATATATATATGACCTACCCATAGTATAGAATATAGATTCCTTGTATGTGGTCCTACAAGTCACTCTGTCATGCATGTCTATTGTATGCAAATAATATATAAATTTGCAATTATGTTGATGGATGTAGCCTCATATATTTTAGACATATATGCATACTTATTACTAATATGATTTTCCTAGAATACAAATTCCTTGTTATATGTGGTCATTAGAGGAAAAAATGAACCCTGCATGGGCCTTGTAAGGATCCCTAATTTTTAGGGATTAAGCTTAATTCTATTCTTGTTTAAGGGGACAAAGTGCATTTAATAGGGCACTTTTTAGTAGGCTGGAGTAGGCTTTTTTTTAGGCTTCAGTAGGCCTCTCTCTTTCTTCTTCTAGAGAGAGAGAAAGAGAATCTTCTTTCCACATCATCAAACTCGTACATGTATTTGAATAAAAAAATGAGTTTTTTTTTTAAGTCTCATTTTCAGTGTATATTAACTCAAAAGGGCCTATTTTTTAATATATATGTCAGAAGTCGCTTTTTTGGGCCCATTTTTTGAAGTTTCTTTTAGAAAAAGTATAATTTTCAAACTCCCTCCAAAAGTAAGTGCCACATCATCAAATCCATGACTATGCTTTCCCCAAAAAATGACTTTTTTCAAATTTCATCATTTTCAGCCATACACAGTGGAAAAATACACTTTAACCCATACACATACAAGAAAACACATTTTTTGAGCAAAACATATGCTTTAGAGTCCCTTGTAACCAATTTTTCATCTTTGTTTTTTATATTGCTGGTCATTAGCAAAGGTGGTGTTGACATGTATCACAAACTTCACAGTAGAATGTCCGCACGCTCCTGCATCAACAAGTATCCATGTTCGTGTGCCTAGAGAGTTTGCCCCAAATACACGATGCAACAATGATGCCAATTCTCAAAATGAACGTTGTGCAGCTAGAGAAAAAAGTATTGATCTTTGGGCTCATGGTTCACTATATCCTCTTGATCCAATATCTTCTTACCATCCAACATTCCATAACCTCTCAACTTTACTTCAGTTGATTGGTGCGGGTGAAGCTGGACTATTAGGTTACTACAAGCGATTATCTACACATTCACTTGCTACTGCTAAGTATTGGTTCCAACAATATCACATCCATCATATGAGGGTGGTCATTTTAGAAAGCACAATCATATCTTTACAAAAACAACTTGCAGATTTGGAGCAGGATATTGAAGCAAAACAAAGCACAATTTCAAAGTTAACTGCCAATCTCCAGTAGTTGAAAGAGACTTCACTTGGTATGAGACATAGGAAAAGAGCATTGTCATCCTTGAAGCACTTTCAAAAGATGGTGGAGCACGCAAACGACGTATATATGCAACAAGGTGAGTATTTGTTTTACTTTTATATGTGTTAATGAATATTTGTAATGGAATCTTTCATTGTGTAGGTCGTTTATTCAAGACATAATTCCTTCATCAACAACACAAGACCAATTCAAGCTGATGAATAGTTGTATAAACACCAAAGAAATCACTTCTACTTTAGACTCACGCATAGGAAAGTGTATTAGAGTTGTTGTTGAAGATGAGTTTTCAAAGAAATTAAAAAACCTTATCACAGTGCAAGATGTGTAGGCAATATGTGACAAAGCGGGCATCAGTAGAAATGGGTATACTGCAATGTACACCCTTCTCAGGCAAGCCTTACAATCAAGAGTTATTTTCTCAAAGTATATTTCCATGCCCATATAAAGTGTCTATCAATAAAAAAACTTCAAATGAGGATGTGGCTCGTACTATTGGACAATATTTATTCATAGAAGAAACTATGCCTGCCTCTGTTTATCATCCAAGGAAGGTTTGGTCATCGTTCGATCAGTTGTTACATTTTATGTGTTTGGTTTCCACTAATGCTTCACAAAGAGAATTATTCCAAGTGACTTTGAAGGAGTTTACACAGTCATTCATCTTATCTTGGGGAGAAAGCAACATTACACATTACATAGTGAGTTTCGCTTACATTTTTTTATTTGGTTTTAAACACTATGTGTATATCTTATTGACCAGATCATAGCATATTCTTTTTGCACATGGAGCATAGTTTATGAATCGATATGGGTCACTGGACATTTTTAGTACACAAGGAATGGAGAAGTCACATTACAGGGCTAGAGGTGTTTACTTTAAAAACACTTGTCATGGGGGTGGTCTACTCCAATCAAACTATTTAGAAGAAATGTTCAATTGGTTTTTTCGTGCGACATTCGCTAGAAAATATGTAATGGAACGAGCATGTGAGTCACGAATAGCAAAGATTACACGAAAGCTACAACATGATATTGCAAGAGAGAAGTGGATGTCATCGTCAAGACCCGTACATCATGCCCAATGGCGTGCACAAAAAGTCAGCGAGGGTTCTGCTTGGAAATAGTTTCCAAACTCTGAAAATGCATTATTCTTTTCAAGGTTTTTATAACCCCTTTCACTTCAAATAAAATTTTACTATTTTTGTGAAAATAATTTTAATTTCTTAAAACTAATTTTTATCCATTTTAATGTGAACAAGAAAATTTTAAGTGAAAGCCTATAAATAGAGGTGTCCTTCCTCATTTTACCACTTTACAACCTAAGAGAATGGCACACACAAAGCACAGTGCTAGGAAAGATCATGTCGTTTACCCTAGCCATGTGCAAGGTACTCAACGCCCAACATGGATGACACCCCACAAGAAGCGTCGAACCACAAGCCACTCTTCTAGACGAAGCTCGGGTGCAGGTACACAATCCGGTAGCATTCCATCGTGGGGGGATGAAGCTTCACCAGAGAGAGATGTATCTCAAGAAATAAATTATTCCCCTCCCCCATCTCATGATGAGCCCCTAGTCAAGACACCAATCAAGTCAAGGCCCAAACAACGAGGACATAGGAAAGTTGTGATTGAGACATCAAATTTATCAAGTTCCTCAGATGAAGAAAGTATAAATGAGCCACCATGGAACAATGATGATATCCCCGTGAACCATCAAGTAACACAAGGAGGCAAGAACCTCCCCCCAGGACAAGGACAAAGACCAACGGATGAAGAAAGAGAGCAAGGTCGGGCAGAGGAAGTAAATGATGAGGCAGGACCATCTAGGCATCCTCCAAGAAGAAAGAAGAACTACCAACCACGTCATAGACCACAACGACCACAACCCAACATCCCCCCAAATGCAAGAGCACCACAAAGGCGCAGAAAGCAAACCAGAGCCTTTGCAGAGATTCGACACTATCAAAAGTCTGTGGAGCTTCTTATTCCACGAAGGTCATTTGCAAGAGTTGTGAAGGAAGAGATCCAACGCTATTGCACTAGACTTCGTATCCAAGGGATAGCCTTTGAAGCTCTCCAAGAAGCTGCAGAGGCGTATCTTATATCAATGTTGGAGGACTCTAACCTATGTGCCATCCATGCAAAGAGAGTGACAATACAACCTAAAGATTTGCAGCTAGCTAGGAGAATTAGAGGGAATAACCCTTAACAAAAATTTGTACTCCCTTGTTTGGAGAACCTTTTGTACATCCCATATGGTGAATATTTTGTAAATCCCAAATGATGAATATAATGTTTGTCTTCTCATATTTGCTCTCCCAAGTGTTTATCTCTTACTGTACATGTTTTGAAGTTCATTTCTCCTATGTTTCTAGGTGTCTTTTTCCAGTACCTCTTTGAAGTGTGTTTCATAGTTGTATCATTCTTTTTTCTGTACTTGTTGTAAGTGGTAATGCTATTTAATGCATTTCATGGCTTGGAAATGCCAAAAAAAGGCCTGCCACAGAAACGCGGGGATGGGCCCTGCAAAACTTTTGCAGGGCCCATCCCCGCGTTTCTGTGGCAGGCCTTTTTTTGGCATTTCCAAGCCATGGAAACACATGCCATGCACATTGGGGCATATGATTGGCACATGCCATTGCCATACTTATTTACTACTCCATGCTTATATGCACTCAGAGGAGTCTTAACTTTCTCTAATCATTGCACATAAGAAGAGTCTTCAACAATTCCCCAAGTGAAGGTGCTAATTGAGGGAGATAGACCATCAATATAGGTAACCTGGTGCATAGGATGGCCTAGGAATGCAAAAAAAAGGCCTGCCACAGAAACACGGGAATGGGCCTTGTAAAAGTTTTGCAAGGCCCATCCCCGCGTTTCTGTGGCAAGCCTTTTTTTTGCATTCCTAGGCCATTGCAATCATTTTGGGCAACACAAATTACAAGAAATAATGGAAAAAGAATGATTAAATTGTGCAAAAGTTATGAGATTGTCAAAAACCATAAAGATATAATAGATTGAATGCACATGGAAATTGGAAAAACAATAATTGGTATTATAAAGTTTTTACAATTGGCTCTTGGCCTTGAGCCTCTCCACTACATTCTTTCTTCTTTGAAAAGATAGTGGCAATTGGTAAGTCAAAACTGATTGGGATATTAACTGAGGGTCTATCAGTCCAAGACCTAAAGCTATTCCTATTTGACCTAATACTTTTCCTCTAAAGTTAACTCCTAGGGTAGTAAGGGCAAGGGACTTCCTAACTAGAAATATACAATTGGTCCCTTGCATTATTGTAGATAGGCACAAAACTTTGCTCAAGGCCTTCAGACACCAAGTCATGAAGTGTCCTTGAGGGGAAAAGTCCGTGTGGATTATGACAAAATCTTCCTTTGGCAATTTTCCGATGTATTGTGCCAAAGAAGAGCCATGGCCCTGGGAAACACGGTCACCACCACTCCTTGCTACAAATTTATCCACTTCAATTGTTTCCTGCACATAGACAATCATAAAATTAAATAGATACATCTTGTATGAATATGAGACAACCATAAATGTCAGTAGAGACTTACATCTTGAAGCCTATCTTCATCCTCTCCTCTTCCCATTGCATCTAGTGGGATTAATGAATGGGCCATGCCACTTTGCTCCACGACAGGGGATGTTGGAATCTTCTTCTCCAAAATTCTCCCTTGCTGTGGCCAAATCTTCTTCAATGGCATCTTGGTTGGCATGGCTCAAAATCTCTTCACACACAAATGCAATGGTGTCTGCAACCGAATCACCAAGTGGAGTTGTTGCCTTTTCGATAATGTTAGAAGTGTTGTCCATGGGAATTCCTGAGGTTGAGCAAAAAATACTAAGGCATTCGTCCAGGCGTAGACCGAATGCCTTCTCAATATCGTGCAGGAACAAAAATTCCTCTCCATTGACAAGCACAACTGAAAACATTTCCATTTCTACCTCTGGTAGAGTGGGTTCCACGGGGTCTAAGTTGGAGGGTGGACTGTTCTGTGTATTGGCTTCCTTTAATTTGTCCACTACTCCTTTAGGAAATTCGATGGAAATTTTTTGACTCTCTTCAATTAGGTTGAGAGCTTCTGTCTGGGGTTCCTTCATGTCATCTACAAAACCCCTAGTAACAAGATGGGGTAGGTCCATGGGTGAAGGTTCAAGCTCCTCATTCATAGAAAATATGGTTGTTGCTACGTAGGAAAGATATTTTCTTCCCATTTTCCTTTTCTTATTTAATTGTTTAATTAAGGGCACTGTGTCATCTAACAGGTGCCCTGACGCCTCTACAATAGCCATGAAATGATTTAAGCGTTTCGCAAATGCCTCATCTCCTTTATGAATGTAGAAAAGCAGGTCATAGGGGACCCATTTACACTCATATGCTGGAATATCTATGGCATATCTTAATATATAGAATTCCAAAAAATCTGTGATCTCATCGATCACATCGGAGTTCATGGCTATTGTCCCTTCAAGATTAGGGACTCTACAGACTAGGTCATACAAATCCGTACGACCATTGTATTCTGTAGTATCCATAAACTCCATGAATAGATATCGAGGAGATTTCATGGGAGTGGAAGTGCTAGCAGCCATTGCTTGCGCACGAGAATTCTAGAGGCTTGTAGTCTATGCTTTCTAGCTCTTTGAGAGTGCAAATGTGAGAAATGAGCACATAGAACCATTTTTATAGCAGTTTCAAGTTTTTAAACTGACTGGGCCCACTTTTAAAAGTATAGAATAAAAAAGTACAAATCCAAAAGTGTTTCTGATGACAAAATGATGCACAGAAAGAAACATGAGCAACCACATTTCAAAGTATTGAACAGACTTTTTGACATTCCAAAAGTTTTGAAATTAGCATTACAGAGAAGAAGGTATACACAATATCTAACATGAATCAATTGTCCTACTTTTTACATGGTTCTTGAAAGTGCAAAAACCATGAGATACAATGACTAGGGCCCAAGAAGTGACATTATCAGGTTGCAAAAGAACTATGACAATGAGAGTTTTGTTCCATCTTTGCTCCAATCTAAAGGGACTTTCATTTTGTATTCCATTCTTCTGCCCACCTGTAATCAATTTGCAAGAAATTGAAGTCATTAGAGTAAAATAAACAATAATGAAAAGATTACTTTAACAAAAGCATGAAACATTTCTCACCTTATGTCCTTGAATTTTGAATTTGGATTGAGTTAGTCCTTCAAACCCCATAATCATCAAGTGTTCTCTCAGATTAGCCAAGGTCCAATGATTATTCACTAAAATAGTTTCTGTTTCATTGTTGGGAAATCTAAGCTTTATTTCAAATGAATGCAAAGATCCCTCTGAACTTTGAAATGGTATCCATTTGCCAAGTTTGCACATCCAACGATCATAGTAGAATCTAATGTATAATGAAGAACGTTGTTTCAAATATCAAAATCCTATACCTGTTCCACCTATTTTACAAAGATATTTATCAGCTTTTGCAATTCCTTCCATCAAACCCCAATTTTCACCAAGAAGACTTTCGACTTGCTCATATGTAATATCTTTACACATGAACATGGTGGAAGTCTCTTGGAATGAGAATCCTTGGAATAAATATACAAAACAATGAATGGGAAAAGACCAGTGTAAACCTATAGACCTAGACACCTTTGTGAATTTCAAAGAGTTATGTATATCCATTACCATCTTTTGCTTCAAAGATGATACGGACCATATATCAGGTTTTGGCCACTCCAAGCTAAGAAGAGAATGTACTTCAATTCTCTCTAACCTTCCAAAACCATTCATTGTAGAGGGTACAACATATCTATGTGTGTAAAAGAAAACTCTATCATGGTAAAGTTGAGCAGGAGATATATTTGGAAAGACTAGTGCACCAACATCTGCATGCAATGCCTAGAAAGTACCTGTAAGACTATGAAGTGGTTGCTCTTCCACCAAAGTAGAAGGAAATATATCTGAAACAAACAAAAACATATCTAAATAGTTCAGAAATATATCCGACACAAGAAAACATAAAATATTGTAGAGTAATACTTACAATCCACAGGATATCTCATACTACTAGAGTTTTGAAGTTTCATAGTTGCCATTGTAAAAACATGTTGTACAATAGCAACCATCCCATTGTCTCTGTGCTTCTTGAAGCCAAGTAACTTTCCCTTCCAATGAATTAAGATCTAAGTTTCCACGATCTCTAACTCGATGAGGCCCAACTCTAGAGGGCTGCATGTAGACCCATGCACCTTTGGAGTACTCATGTGATAGCCACTGTCCATCTGTGGCTTTGATATTGTGACATCTTAATGTGAGGATTTCATCTTTTGGTCGCCTAGAAGCTTTAGATGTTGCCATTGAAGCTAAAGGTCTTCAAGCTACAACAGTAATTCGAGATAGGAGATGCAGGTAGGTTGGAGTGTAGAAACACGAGCTTCAATGGTGTGCTACAGAGTGAAAGTAGTGGGAAAAGATGACTTTTTGGGACCTAGGTATGAAAATGTGAGGTTTAGGAGGGAAATAACTCTTTTTTGAGTATTTTTGAAAAAATCCATTTTTTTCAGCTCAAAACATGCACGGATTTTGAATTTGGGGTCAAAAAAAGTACTTTTGATCCTAAAAAGTAATGGGGGGTGTTATGATGAGTTTTTTAACTTTTTAAAAATTTTGAATTTTTGGGCCCAACTGAGTTACGAGATTCCTTCTCTCTCTAGAGGCAGCTCATTAAATAAGGGAGAAATATGTCCCCTCTCCCCCCTTCAGCCTAGTATTTTATAGGGCATAGACTGTGGCCACCACCCTCTTCTGATTGGTCCATCACTAATCACTCCTTAATCTAAAAGGCCCATTCAGGGTTCATTTTTCTAATGTCTTGCCACTATAAATACATAAATAAGTCCAATCTTTTGATGAGGTGAAAATATGAGTATATGTAAATAAACATACATACATATATATATATATATATATATATATATATATATATATATATATATATATATATATATATATATATATATATATATATATATATATATATATATATATATATATATATATATATATATATATATATGTGTGTGTGTGTGTGTGTGTGTGTGTGTGTGTGCGTGTGTGTATATCTATTCATGCTTGTATATGTTTGTGTGCATGATGTATGTATCATATAGATAGCTATATGCCTACATTATACATATTTGTATATCTATCTCCATACTATGGATTACCCATGAGCTATTGTAGCTCCTAAAATAAAGAATTCTACCAAAATCCATATGCAAGAGCTAACATATGGCCATGAGCTATTGTAGCTCCTAAAATAAGAATTTTTACCCAATTCCATATGTGAAGTTTATTAAGAGTCCAATACATATGGTATTGTTGGCAATGGAGGAACAAAATGCTCTTTGAGTGCTTTTTTCAAATGTTCTATTTGAAATTTTGTGTAGATGAATATGTATACATATGCTCATCACATACCCTATGCTTGCATGTTGGCAACATTACTTATATGAAGACTTTAATACTTATGATATTGTTGGGCACAGAGGAACAAAGTGCTATGAGTCTATTTTATCAATGGCTCTATTTGAAGTTGTTTATGTGAATATGTATAGATATGCTCATGATTCATACGAAATTTAAAACATGTATAGAAATATAAGATTTAGTCTAAGAGGATATGTTGCAAAAAGTATGTGTATTCCAAAAATAAACAAATAATGAACATTTTGTATATCCTTGCCTTGCATGTTGGCAGTTGTACAGGAGTTGTCTATGACAAAACTCTAGAGGTTGCTATCTCTGTAAAGAGCAACAATAGTTATAAGGAGAATCCAATACTTGTGGTATTGTTGGGAGTAGAGAAACAAATGTTCTTTGAGTGTTTTTGGTCAATTATTCTATTTGAAATTTTGTGTAGATGAATCTGTATACATATGCTCATCACATACTCTATGCTTGCATGTTTCTAGCATATCTAATATGAAGACTTCAATACTTTTGGTATTGTTGGGGGAAGAGGGAGAAAGTACTCAGTGTTTAGTTTTTCAATTGCTTTATTTGAATTTGTTTATGTGAATATGTATAGATATGCTCATGATCCATCACATGATAAGTACTTTCATGTTGGTAGTTGTTCAACAATTGCATCTCAGATAGAACTCCACATGTTGCTATCTCTACAAAGAGTAGCAATAGTTATATGGAGAGTCCAATACTTATGGTATTGTTGGCAAGAGGAGATGAAGAAAACACTCTTTGAGTGTTTTTGGTCAATTGTTATGTTTGAAATTGTGTAGATTCATATGTAGACATATGCCACCAAATAATATGTATACATATGCTCATCAAATACTCTATGCTTGCATATTGGTAGCATTAATTATATGAAGACTTCAATACTTATGGTATTATTGGGAGTAGAAGAACACAATGCTCTCATTCTATTTTTCCGTTTTCTCTATTTGAGTTTGTGTATGTGAATATGTATAGGTATGCTCATGATTAATCACATGTTGAGTACTTGCATGTTGGCAATTGTACAACAGCGAAGTCTCTAACAGAACTACACAAGTTGTTGAGTCTCTTACAGACAAAATCAGCTAAAGCACTAAATGCTAACCTGCTTTGTTCAATGAGTTATGAGGGTAGATTTTGCCAAGGCATGGATGGGCAAACCTTGAAGGTAAAGGTTGCAACAACATGCTTGCTTAACATTTCTTCACTAAAGAAATTTGATAAGCATTATATAATGAGTTCGAGTATGAAGTGATAAGTTACATGTTTATGGTAGTGAATAGCAACTCATTAGGGGAAAAAATGAACCCTTCTTGGACCTTTTAGCTTAAGGGTTGATTAGTGATGGACCAGTGAGGAGAGGGTGGTGGCCATAGTCTAGTCCCTTAATCACATAGGCTAGGCATAGGCTTCCCTTTTTTTGTGTGGTCAAAGAAGAAAAAACCATCTAAAAGTGGTGGTTTTGGCTACTTGAATGGTTTTCAAATTCTCAAAAATGGATTATAATCGTTCAATTGGTTCAAAACTCAAAGGGATGATATTGAAGGGAAAAATTCAAGGCATCCACTCATTTGGGCCCTTGGATTAGCAAGAGATCGAACGGTTGAGAATATAGCAAGCTAAAAATATTCGTCTTTTCATAACACCCGTGAGATTGACCTTGGATGGCAAGGAAGATGTCTCATAGAAAAAGGGTGCTTCAATTGTTAGGCCTTGGATCTTGTAGGATCTGAAGGTGTAGTTTGAATGCAAAAAGCAAGATTGGTGCCTTCTCTCGTGAACCATCTGATGGATGGTGGATCCAAAGGTCCATGCTGCTGGGCGAAAGAGGATCAACGCGAATTGTGGGTGGCCGTCAGATTCAAGCTCAATCCTATGATTTAAAATTCTGCAGAGAAGTATGCAAAAAGCCTGGTTGAGTACTTCCAAATTCCCATGAAAATCTGACACTCTCTCTCTAAAGAGCGATCGCCTTTAATCGTAGCCATTGATTTTTACCATCCAATGGATCTAAAAATTTCCATGTTATAGTTTAAATGCAAAAATGATCAAATAATATTCTATTTAAGAATAGCACTTGTGGTTTTCTATGCCCCCTTAATACACTAGATTAGGCATTTTCATCCCTAAAAGTTATGGATCCTTAAAAGGCCCATGAAAGGTCCATTTTTTCCCCTAATGTGCAATTGTCTAGTAGTGTTCTTGTCATGTGGTACTTGCTGACAACTGCAAATCACATTCTAGTTGCGGGACGGGGTTTTGAGGATTTTATAGTTCTTTATATAGATTTGTGTCAAGGACAAGAATCTCAAAATATAGGCAAGGGGTTTGATGATATCCTTAGCATCTATCTTGTAAATCGTTAGAAACTCTTTTTTGCATCTACTTGTTCTGATGGAGTCGATTATGTATGTTTTTATGTATTTTAGTGCAATCGATCTCAACGTTATGAATATAATTTTTTGTTAAAAACTGAGGGGATCCATGGGAGATCTCTGAGTGATAAGTGTAGGAGAGTGCTCTCTTGTTGGTTTTAGATGAGAAGAGAGTTCCACCTAGCTACTCCTTTACAAGGACAGTGAGAAGAATGTCTCAATAGATAAACCACAAGAATATCTTACTTAAGAAGACTATTTTTATACTTTAGATTTTCAAGCCATCATTTCCACACTATTTCTTCAATCCAGCTTGAGGGCAAAGGCCATGGAGAAGCTAACGTGTAAAGGACATGCAGAAGCCATATGTAACCATGTAAATATGGTTACATATGGCAACCATATTTACATGGAGATTTCAACACTTACATGTTGATTTTATTGGACCTTCCACTCATTGCATATCAGGGTTTACTCTACCATGGACTCTATAGTGTACATCATCAATGCTTATTTTTGGCAATAGTACTTATCGTATTGTTGGTAGAAAGGCAAAATGCTCTTTTGAGTCTTTTTTGTCTATTTGCTTTGTTTGAATCTTTATGTAGAGTCTTTTTTGTCTATTTGCTTTGTTTGAATCTTTATGTAGATGACACATTCAATGCTTTTATGTATCATCTACCATCGATTGTATGCTCACAACTCTGCCATGGTCAACAAACATCTCAATGATGTTGAATGCAAAAATGTCTTACATGCGCAGATTCTGTTTGGAATGGCATGGAATGGCATGTGTAAGTCATTTCGGAATTTGTTCTTGGGGATGAAGTTGGGAGGTTTTATTGTAATTTTTTTTTTCAGGGTAGTGCTTTTCTAAACCAACTACCTGTGTTTAGGAAGATGCATTATCTGTATTTGGATTTCTAGTGTACATTGCATGAGTGAATGATCACATTTGTAGTCTAAGGGCTTTGCCAATGCAAAACTCTTTCTTTTTACCTTGGGCTTGAGTTATTTTTATCTTATTTGTCCATTGGGACACATTTGTACCATAACAACAAAAGATCAACTATTGCTGCCTTTGATTTCATAACATTGTGAGCGAATTGTTGTGAGAAATGATACAATTGACATGTTTGTAAAACCACTGTTTACCTTGCTCCTTTCAATCAAATGGAGAACCATAGTCAGACTTTGCAGTTAAATGGTACATCACTGAAAGAATGTCTGTATCTGTTAGAGTAGACATGTGCACAAAGCATGTACGTCAAATGAAGAATTAGGAGGTGACTTGTAGTATGTTCTGCCATAAACTATGCACCAACAAGTTCGAGCATTAGTTTACCACGTTCGCTTTGATGAACCCATAAATAAACGTTTTTGGGCTTATTGGTTTTGCACTAAAGTGTTACGGATAAGTGTGTTAGTTTATTGAGTTGTAAACGAAAAGTGCATAAAGTTAACTAACGTGCAGGCTGCCGCAAGCATGTTCCCAAACATGTTTGCACTTTAGAAGTTAGAGTCTCTTCAAGCTTACGATGCTTCATGTAATCCTTGATCCTGTCTCTGCCCCAAGCATGTTCCCAACTTCCCAAGCATGTTTGCACTTTAGAAGTTAGAGTCAGTTCAGGCTTAAGATGCTTCATGCAATCCTTGAACTTGGCTCTGCGGAAGAAAGATGCCTGTTATGCGATAGACAGCTTTTAGAAGATATCTGTCATATCATATGACAGACATTGAAATTTTTTTACTGTCATTTCTAAGGTTCACCAGCCCGTCCTCGTAGTACGTACTATCCGTTCACCTACTCAACCATCTATTTTGCAACTTGAAAGTCGCCTCCGAGGCGGCGAGGCCTCCATTGTCTTTTTTTTTTTAATATAAAGGAAGTTCGGTGAGCTCGCTGCTGAGTGCTCACCCACTCGGTGAAGCGTCGCGCGTCGCGACTCGGGACCGCGACTTACATTCTTCTGCACATACAAGAGGCGCCCGTCGGCCATCACTTCTGGATTTCTGTATCCGCTGCTCCCCCCCTGCAAAAGTGAGGTTCAAACTTCTATTCTTTTTAGTCGCCAGCTCTTTTGCGCGCGAGCCGCAGCGTGAACGACAAGAGGAGTGCCATCATTCCATCCTCCATGACTGAATATTTTCCTTCCACTTGCATGACAGATTGTTTCCAGAAACATAAGAATAAGATATAAATATAAGAGGACATCAGAGAGATAAATATACGAGAACATGATAGAGTTTTTTTTATATAAAGGAAGTTCGGCCTTAGCCTAATCTCCCGGACTTTAATTATATTAAAGAGAAAAAGTTACAAGTGAATGGGACTAGTGCCCATGGGACCCCCCGAATCCCACAACGCAGGGGAGGAGTAAGGGAAGCTACAAGGCATTACAAATGAGGCGGATAACATTACCATCACCCTCATGTGGGACCCATTTGGGTTTCAACTTGTTGTTTTCCAGGAGATAAATACAGTGATGTCTAAACGGTGGTGATCTCTTGACTCGAGAGATTCTTTTACCAAGGAGAAACAAGGATTTCTCGATCGACCATTCCTTAGGAGTTTGGCCGAAATTGACGGCACAGCGCTCTCTCCAAATCTTCCAGAGAGTCTCACCTCTGATGGCATTCCATAACCTCGCAGAGCATCCGATCGCCTCACCCAGCATCACTTGTTGCCAGTTGATTTGACTCGTTAGTCTCAAAACCCGGGACACGTGACGCCAGACAACACGGGACTTGGGGCAGTCAAAGAACAGGTGGGCCAAATCTTCGATGCACCGATGACACCGCTTGCACCATGGCGGCACACCACAGATTTTGTTAGCCCTTGCATTGGTCCAGATTCCCTTATGCAAGACCTGCCACATGAGAACGGACTTTTTGACCTCAATTAGGGGGTGCCAAAGAGACATGAATTTTAGCTCCCACCGAAGTTTGGTCCAATCAAGGCACCATCTCTTGTTAAGGGTGTGGTGAACATCCAAATCCCTTTGGAAGTTCGGGATTCTGGAAAGCTTCTTACCATTGCTCCATTTGAGGCCCTCCGAGCAAGGAAGATCCTGACCGCGGAGAAGGCGGGTAGTTGAGCGGTCCCAGGCTAAACACCTGCTTTGAAGAAGAGTCCATTCCTCAAAGGTGATGCTAAGTCTCAGATCCAAATCTTCGAATCTAATCCACTGGCAAGTCTCTTGTTTCCAGAGCTGTTTCCACTGTTTGAACCCCTTGTTCCATAACCGCCTTGCAGTTTGGAGGTTCCAAGATTCCACTCCCCGAATGCCACTGATCGGGAACCAAATAGAGTCATTTTGTCTTATGCCAGCTGCCCACTTCCAATCATCGCTGATTCTGATGAACTGTTTGGCCTTGTTCCAATTCTTCCATAAGGAACACACGAGGCTAGAGCCTTTAGGGCAGACTGGGTGGGGGGAGAACAAAAGCGTGAGAATCCCTATGTCTTTCCAACCAGGGAGGCCGACAAAGGTAAAGTCTTCCCTGTTTCTGAAGATCAATTTAGCCCAAGAGGACTCCCTATTGCTCCAGGCCTTGATAAGCCATTTAGCCGCCAGCTTGTCAGCTAATCCAGCAATATCCAAAATACCCAAGCCCCCTGAGTCTTTAGGGCTAATGCAAGTTTCCCATTTGATTTTGGGAACCCCCCTTCTGTTGGGGTCCCGAGTCCAAAGGAAGTTCCTGCAGATTCTTTCAACTTTGGCCAATTCTTTCTCCTTAGGTCTCCAACACGAGATAAAGTAAATAATTGTAGACAACATAAAGGTGTTAATAACCATAGCACGACCTGCCAGGTTGACTTGCATACCTTTCCATTGATTCAGCTTGCTATCCAACTTGTATAGCACCCAGTTCCATCGTTGGTCCATTGAGATATCGAAACCCATCGGAATGCCGAGGAGACGGAAGACTTGACCGCTAGGGATAACTTGACACCCCCGATCGACCAACAATTGGGGAGTAGGCCCGCTGATCGCTCTAAAAGCAGTTTTAGCATGGTTGATTTTTGAGCCTGATGCCATACAAAAGGTGTGGAGGCACCACCAAAACACCTCAATGCTATTTGTATCGTTATGCACAAAGGCATTCATGTCATCAGCAAAAAGTCTCACAACCATTTGGCCGTGATTTAGAGGTAAGGAGAGACCCTTGAGGTTGCCGGCGTCCATGTGATGCTTTAATAGGCAGCTGAGTCCATTTGAGGCGATAGCGAATAGTAAAGGAGCCAGAGGGCAGCCTTGCCTAATTGATCTTTTTAAACGAATGGGCTCAGAGAGCTTACCGTTGATGTTTATTCTAGTTGAAGCATTTCCAAGAAGCGTGGAAACCATCTTCGTGAACTTTTGGCTGCATCCAAGGTCTTTCAATGATTGAAGAATAAAGTCCCATTCCAATCTGTCATACGCTTTGTCGAAGTCGATCTTAATGAAAACTAGATCTTGGGCAGACTCCTCAGCAAAAGCAAGGCCTTCCCAAATATCAATAATTGCTTCAAGTATAGATCTACCTTTGATAAAACCTTTCTGGTCCTCGCACAGCCATGACTTTAAATGACAGGAGATTCTGTTGGCGAAAACTTTTGCAATTATCTTGTATCCAGTTTGGAGCATGGTAATCGGACGCCAGTTTTCAATTTTGTTCTTATCTCCCCGTTTGTGGATTAACTTGATGACGCCATTGTTCAGGCACTCAGGGAGGGCACCGAAGGAGAGAGCCTCTTGCCACACGAGGCGCAGGGGGGTGGCCACCTGAAGTTTGAAGGACTTAAAGAACTCATTGGTAAGGCCGTCTGGACCCGGACTTTTCCCATTGGGAAGGGCATCAATGACCTCGATAATTTCATTCTCGGAGATGTTAGCATCCAGAAGAGCAATCAAGTTCTGTGGGATTCTGGTTTGAGCAACCCTTGAGATGGTTGCCATGGAGTCGCGCCTGTGGGGGGAAAGAGGAGTTGAGACCCCGAGAAGGTTGGTAAAATGTTCGACGATGAAAGTTCGATTCTCCATTTCCGTGCAACATTCAGTTCCATTGTTATCGACCATTAGGGGGATGGATTCCCTAGCTTGTTTCCTTTTGAGGATGTTACACATCTCTTTCGTTGGTTTGTCCGCCTTCCCCGCCCACCAATCTTTGAAGAAAATTTGGAGATTTTTCCTTTGGACCTCCTCCTCTAATCTTAGCCTACTCCTGATTTTCAACAGACCCTGTTGGCAATTTAGCTTACCTTTGTTTACCTCTTCTTCAAGCCGTGAGAGTCTCCGGTACACCGTTTCTCTTCTTTTTTTTCGAATTCCTCTTATAGCCTTTTGAGTCCTGATTAGAATTTTACGAGTCCTTTCTACTGCGTTTCTCCAACACTTAGCCGGTTCATTACAGTAAGCAAAGGCTTCCGTCCACACCTCAGAAATTTCCTGGTGTACAGAGGGGAGGGAAAACGATGTCTGACAAGCCTGAAACCAAGGAGCTTTCTGGAGCATGGGAATTGGTTCGAAGGACAGAGTAATCGGATAGTGGTCTGAGATTGTGAGGTCCATGTGTTGAGAAATCGAAGGAATACCCCACTGAAGGATGGTGTTCTGGTCGATGTAGCATCTATCAAGTCTTGCTTTCCTCAAAGAGTCCCCCGACTGGAGATTAGACCAGGAGAAACCCTGGTTGTCTTTCACTTCGACCAGGTCGAGATGGAGCTTGATTTTATCCCAAATCTCTTTCTCCTGACCGTCAATAATTTTTCCTTTGTTATTCCATCGGTCCTTAGGAGATTCAACCATGTTGAAGTCCCCACAAATCAGAACATTGTGTGAAAGGGAGTCAAGGGAAGCCCAAGTATCCATTCTATCTGTTTCCCCATTAGGGGCATAAATTGAGACCACAGTGAACTGGAAAGGAGACCCGAAGGAGGCAGCAATCCAACGATGATTCCGACCTTCAAAAGTCGAGGTCACATTGTTAGACAAGGCGTGAATAATACCGATAGAAGCACCCCCTGTCCCTCTAGGGTGAGCAGTGGAGAACCAAAGGTGGTTCGGAGAAATGCATTTAAGCCGTTTTTGTAGATCCTCACCGTCGATTTTAATCTCTTCTAAGCAAATAAAGTCAGGGGCGAAGCACATGTCCTTGAACCACTGGCCAAGAATCGAAGCTCTTGACGGGTCAGACAGACCCCTAACGTTTAGAGATGTGAATTTCATTAATGATGATTGCCCTCTTTGAGGGGAGGGACCCGATCTTTTTTCTTCTTGTGGTCTTCTTTTTTCTTCCCTACTTCTTGACTTAGTATCCTACCCTTGAGGGGGCTCTTCCAAGGCATGCCGGAAGGTTGTTTACCTTTAAGCTTGGACTTTTGTTGCGGTAGTCTTGGAAAGCATACCGGGAGGGTAGGGCCAAGAGCGGAGCTTTCGCTGTCTGGGTTGTCTTCATTGCTGGTAGTAAAGCCTTCCTCTTTACTCGTGGTGTAGCCTTCTAGGTTATCTTCTTTGCTGGTAGAGCATCCAAGGGAATTATCAATGGGGTCTTCTTCCAAGAGGTTGTCCCCTGGGAAATCGAGTTCATTAATCTCTTTTTCTAGGTTACAGTATATGTTATTCGAGGGGGCAGCTGTCGTAGTATTCCTTGTTTTTGATCTCCGAGGGCTAACTTTCCTCTTGTGTCTCACTTCAGTGAAACCTTCTGAATCCGTCTCAACAACGCGAGTACCCTCTTCTTCCTCCATTGGGTGGGGATGACCCCGAGTGTCGTTTTGGGGGAAAGGGTCTAGGGTCCCGTCTGGTTTAAGCTTGTTTTTATTGGTACTTTTCTTCAGGGGGCAGTCTTTGATCCTGTGACCTTGAAGCCCGCACCGGAAGCACGCGTTTGGCAGATTCTTGTAAGTAACCTCTTGTGTCCAGGTCATACCATCTCCATAGTTTATGGAGATCTTCGAAGGGAGGACCTGGTTCAGGTCTGTTTCAACGCAGATCTGAGGATGCCATCTAGCATTGAAAGAGTGTTGAGCTCCATCGTAGATTAACCCCCCAACATCCTGTCTTGCGGCCATCGGGCGACCGATCGGTGAGACTATTTCACGAAGAAATTCATACATGAAGAAAGGCAGGTTGGGAAGCTCCACCCAAAGCGGGTAACGAAGAGGCTTTGATTTGTTCGGGACAAAGTCTGGGGTCCACTTAAAAAGGCAAAGGGTGGACCGGCCCACTTGCCAGGAGCCGGCTTGCAGGGCTTGGAAAGCCATCTCTTCGTTCTCAAATACAAGAAGCAGGTGATTCGCCGGCAGGAATTGACATTTGGACACAATTAGGCCTCGAGGAAACCACTCCTTGCGAAGCCAAGTTCTCACACTATCAAGAGAGGGCCTGGGGCCAAACATTTGACCGATCAGGCAAGTTTTCTTCAGTTCTTCCTGCTTTGCCGCCACAGACTCCTTGCATAAAGAGACCTTTGGGGGCGCGACGTCCACTGGGACAGACTCCACCTCAAGGGGGGACACGGACTGAGGGGGAGCCACAAGGTCCATGACCAAAGCATGAAAGAGCAAAAGGAAACCCCACGGGAAAGGAGCAAGATTGAGAGTTAATCTTACCCAAGGAACACACTGCCTTCTTTTTCCTTTAACCTTTTTTCTTTTTTTTCTCTTTTTTTCCCTTTTTTTTCTTTTTTCTCTTTTTTTCTTTTTTTCTCTTCTTCTTTTTTTCTCTCTTTTTTAACGCGACGGTTGAGCAAATGGAACAAGAGGTACTAGGGGTGGGGGATCGCGACGATGGGCCCAAGGGAACGAAGTGAGATCTCCCCGTGACCCATCGCGTGCGACAGGAGAACCATCCAAACTACTTTAAATGAAGCCATACGCGCCTGCCATCCCTCAGTCGCACATTGAATGAGAAACCAACTTTGGAACGGTCCCTACGGCCCACCCAGGCCCGCGATGGCCGCCGCCAGGCCGTAAATCGCGATTGATGACTGGGACAGAGATGGGCACCCGCCAGAACGATGGACACCCGCGGCCCCGGCGTCACCCGATGGACAGCGAGCCGGCGATGGACTTCGAGCCTCGCGATGGACAGACTTCGATGGATAGAAGCCGACTTCGAATGCCTGAAAATAGGTACGATGGACAGAACCGATAGAAGCCGATGGACCCGCGATGGGCTCCGCGATTGACACGCGTCCCGCGATGGACTCCGAATGCCTACGCAGACTTCGAGGCCCCGCGATGGACTCCGCGATGGACAGAACCGCACCCGCGATGGACACCTCGAGGCCCGCCCACGATGGACAGCGATTGCCTACGCAGACTTCGAGGCCGCGATGGACAGAATCACACCCGCGATCGACGAGCCCCGCGATGGACACTTCGAATGCCTGAAAATCGGTACGCCCGCGATGGACAGAACCGCGATGGAGGCGATCGAAAGAATCCGATGGACCCGCGATGGACGAGCACCGCGATTGACCCGCGTCCCGCGATGGACTCCGATTGCCTACGCAGACTTCGAGGCCGCGATGGACTCACACCCGCGATCGACGAGCCCCGCGATGGACAGACTCCGAGGCCCGCGATGGACAGGACCTCACCCGCGATGGACTCCTTCAGCTCCGCGATGGACAGACTCCGAGGACTCTTCGAGGATCAATTACGAAGAGGAGATATGGGGCTTTCTCATAACATGCATGCTTATCATAATTCATGAACATGATAGAGTTACAAAGCAGGTTGATAGGCCCTTTGAATTGGGCACTTCTTCAACTGTTCCATAGCCGGAATTACTGAAAAGACCGCCGCTACCATTACAACATATTCAACTGACGCTATCGCTCTGTAGGTTGATAAGTTCAACATTTACCTCGATTCCATCGGCGTCAGCAGCCCACGACTCCACGAGTCAGGCATCTGTGATTCTCCTCCCTCCATCGACCCGTATGAGCTTATGTAAAAAGGTCAAGCCTGAAGGTCCTTCTGCTCAGACACGCAATTACCGACAAGATTTTGGCGCGGACGACGAAGAAGACGTTCATTGTTCACTCGGTTTTCGAAAATTACCCACGGCGATGAGCGAACGTGGCGCAAAAAGACGTTCACGTTGACGTAACTATTTTTTCTCGTTCCCTTTTCTAAGAGACAAAAAAGGGAAGTCAGCGCTGAGAGAGAAAAGATTAGACGTCCATGGATATTAGACATACTTTCTGAAGAGAAAGATTTCATGCATGGTGGAGCCGTGGAACATAGCAGTTACATGTGTTCGTGTTCAGGGTCACTAAGAGCATTCGAGCACCATATCTCTCATGTGCTCGTTCCTCGCTGATCATGTTTTGGCACGTCTGATGGAAGAAGCTCATTGATGCAGATAGTATTTTCCGCCAAGATTGTGGACGCCAGACCTAGACAGACCAAGGCTCTCTTCACACACTCCGTTCAAGCCATGACCCATTAAAGTAGGAATATTAGCCACTTGTGGCTCATACTCGAGTGTAGAGACAATGAAGATACCCATCATTTTGATTTTTCATTCTTGTTGCAAATGGTTACCAAGGTCGATTTGTATTGTTTTCCCTTTCTCGTGTGTGTATGTCTTCATTCTATTTAATGTCATGTCATCTACATGTAGACAAAAATCATTGAGTAGTCCAACACATGTAGGCGAGTTGTTTGAGCTGGTTTGTTCAATCCTTGTAGGCTAGTAGACATGTTTAGGCAGTTGCGGCCACTCTATCCATCTTATGCCTTTGGGGCATTGAAACTAGATGCATAATGCTTTGGTAGTCTAATTCTTGCTTTGTGGGATATAGGGGATCCCCTGGGTAGTAGGCCCTTCACTTGTGCAATTGTTCGTTTAATACATTGAAACCCAAGGAGATTAGGCTTCCTTTGAACGACCTTTAAAGAAAAAATAATTGAGGTTTTGTTTAGAACAAAAAGGAATATATTACAATAAAATAATCACAAAGCATTCATGAGAGGTTGGTTGTACTCACACACTCCTCACCCCAAGTGGTGAGATTTTAACCAAGCCCCTTAATGTATCATTGAAACTTCAGGCTATGAAGCTCATATCAAGGCCTTTAGACTACGCATTTCAAGAAAGTTATTTGGTCTGGTCTTAGGGCTATCCCTTCTCATTGTCTTCCTTAGAATGCATTCAAGCTCTATTATTCTAGTAGCTCCTAAGATTTTAACACCTTCTTTGTGGGATTTGGAGGTCCTGTTGATATATTTAGGTAGTGATGTGTGTGAACACTCTAGGACCACCGGGGCACTTTTTTCCCTCTTTAGGAGGTTTTTTTCCCCCGGCTTGTATATACGCCTATTGCCCTAATGGGCTACTTATCTTTGTACATTCTCTAGTAATACATTCAGTATTGTGTGTTTGTGCTCCAAGCTTCTTCTTCTTCCTTGTGCTGTTCGCGTGCTTTCGCAGACGTCTATCTCCAAAAATTGGTATCAGAGCAGGTTGTCGCTTCTTCTAGGGCGCCGTCGACACTCCTTCGTTTGCAGTCTCAGATTCGCACGAAATTTGGTGAGCATGCTTAGGGTGTTTCCGAGATCAAAACATCTTCGCTTTGTGGTGCCGAAATCGTGATCTAAGCTCGTTTCAGCCTCCGAACGCACTATCTGAGTGCTTGTGCAGGCTATTTCATCCTTTTGTGCCAAAGGTATATACCAATTTCTGTTCGCCAGTTTAAGCGTCTCGAAGTCTGCTACAGGTCTAGCAGAACTCGTTTGGGCAGTTCCGTTCAACTTTTTGAGATACAATCAATTTTCTGCATCAAGGTATTTTAGTCACCGGCCATGGCTGAAAGCAGTGATGTATTCCGTATGTTGGCTGTTGAGGATAAGTTGGATGGTACCAACTACCCATTATGGGCTTATATGATGCGACATGTACTGGTTGCAAAAGGATTGTGGAACATTGTGCAGGGTGTTGAAAGACGTCTTGTTACACCTGTAACGACAGGTACTGCAAATACAGGTGCTGGAGTTGATGAAGATGGTGTCGAAGTTGATATTCCATAGATTCCTGTTCGTGCTGCTGTTTCTGTTGCACCTACTGCAGAGCAGATTCGCTGGGATGGCAGAGATGCCTAAGCACATGCATTGATAGCTTTGTCTGTGAAACGTGCCATTATTCCTCACATTCGCTCTTGCAGAACAGCAAAGGATGCTTGGGATACACTTACCACTTTGTACCAGGCTAGGAATGAGGCTCGTGTTGCTTACCTCCGAAAACAGTTGGAGAGTGAGCACATGAATGAAGGTGATTCTATGGACAATTTCCTAACGAAGATCAAAGATTTGAAGGAACAATTGATTTCTGCTGATGAGGTTATACCAAATAGCTCACTTGTGCAGACCGTTCTGAATGGTCTTCCTGATTCATATCAGTGTTTTGCTTCTACTCTTCGGTTGATGATGAAAGGCAATCCAAATGCCTTGTCATTTGAGGAGTTAGTCTCTGTTCTGTTGCAGGAAGATCAGACCAGGCAGAACAGGTCCATTATGCGTGTTGCAGATCAAGCTTTCTTGGCTAGTCAGAAGGGCAAAGGAAAATGGAGCTCTTCTACTAGTAAGCAGAAATCTGCAAATGCTGCACAATCGAAGAACCAGGATAAAGATGAGAAGAAATCAGAAAAGCAGAAATTGTTTTGCAAGTACTGTAAAGGAAATGATCATATCATTAAGAACTGTCCAAAACTGGCTGCTAAAGAGGCAAAGAAGAAAGAGGCTGGAATGGTTGTTGCAGAGGCCTCTACACTAAAAACAGAGTCTGCAAATCTTCTGCAGGAAGAAGAATGGGCGTTTACTACTGTCTGCAGTTTTGACCCATCTTCTCATGATCAGTGCATGTCTGAAGTAGACTCAGATGTTTGGTACTTTGATAGTGGGGCGACCAAACATATTACCTCGCAGCGCAGTTTCTTCTCTTCACTCGAGCCTGCCCCTACAGGGAATACTGTCACATGCGCCAATAACTCCTCTTATCCTGTTATGGGAGTTGGTAAGATCATTCTGACTACTGCTGATGGTAGTTCTTTCACTTTATCAGATGCTTTATTTGTGCCAGGGATAAAAAAGAACCTGTTATCAGTTTCTGCATTAGCCAAGATTGGCTTGGTTGTGAAATTCGTTGATGACAGGTGTACCGTCCATGATCTCTCAAATGGCGATGTGATTATTGCTTCTGGCATTTTATGTCGTGGGCTGTATAAGCTCATAGACTATGAAAGATCTGTGAATGATTCGGCATGTGCAGTTCATGATTCTCAGGCTATGTCAGATGCAAAGCTTTGGCATGCACGCTTTGGTCATCTGAATTTTGCTAGTTAGCTATGCCTGCAGAAATCTGAAATGGTGTCCTCTTTGCCCAAACTTGAGGCTCCTGGAAAACATGTTTGTGAAGGTTGTATTTTGGGCAACATGCAGTGTTCTTCCTTTCCAAAAGATGGTTTAGTTCGGGCAACACAGAAATTGCAGCTTGTACATAGTGATGTATGTGGTCCTATGCAGACACCCTCTTTTGGAAATTACCTTTACTTCGTGACTTTCATTGATGATTTTTCCAGGCATGCATGGGTATATCCACTCAAAGCAAAGTCCGAAGTGTTCATGTGCTTCAAACAGTTTTTGGTTTTGGCTGAAAATCTGTCAGCATGTAAAATGGGCACCTTCCGTTCTGATCGAAGGGGGGAATATATGTCTTCAGATTTCAATGCATTTCTGGCTGAACGTGGGATAAAACACCAGTGTACAGTGCCGTATACATCTCAACAGAATGGAGTTGCTAAATGAAAGAATAGGTCACTCATGGAGATGGCGAGGTGCATTATTGCAGCATTTTGGCCTTGAAGACTGTAAGCCTATTGCCACTCCTATGGAGACAGGTTTACGATTGAGTCTTCATGATGCTGGAGATGCATTTGATGCTGTTCTCTATCAGCAGGCTGTTGGATGCTTGATTTACTTATGCATTACTCGGCCAGATATTCAGTTTGCTGTCTCACAGATGAGCAGGTTTATGCATTGCCCAGGAGTCACGCATTGGAAGGCGGTTAAGCGCATCTTTCGCTACTTGAGTGGTACTCGGCTACTTGGGTTTTTTTATCCCAAGGGGGGATCACTATCGCCAGATTTGCATGCTTTTTCTAACTCATATTGGGCTGGTTGCTATGACACTCGTGTGTCCACCAGTGGTTTTTGCTTCATGCTTGGTAGCTCATGTATATCTTGGTTGAGCAAGAAGCAGCCTACTGTGGCCACTTCCAATTGTGAGGCTGAGTATAGCGCAGCTTTCACAGTGACTGTTGAGTGTGTGTGGCTCAGACGCCTTATGGCTGATTTGGGTGTTGGCCAGTCTTCTGCCACCACCATCTTCACTGACAGTCAGAGCGCATTGGCAGTTGCGAGGAACCTTGTGTTCCATGCTCGCACTAAGCACATTGAGGTGCATTATCACTATGTCAGGGAGAGGTTCTCTGCTGGGGAGATCAGCTTGGCATATGTGCCCACGCAGGAGAACATTGCAGACCTTTTCACGAAGGCTCTGCCTAGGGAGAAGTTTGAAGCTTTCCGCAAATCTTTGGGCTTACTTCCTTTTGTGGAGTGATTTCCACATAGCTTGGCACTTCCTTATACATGAGTGCCAGCTCCTTGTTCACCGCATCACTCCCAGGGGGGATTTGTTGATATATTTAGGTAGTGATGTGTGTGAAAACTCTAGGACCACTGGGGCACTTTTTTCCCTCTTTAGGAGGTTTTTTCCCCCTGGCTTGTATATACGCCTATTGCCCTAATGGGCTACTTATCTTTGTACATTCTATAGTAATACATTCAGTATTGTGTGTTTGTGCTCCAAGCTTCTTCTTCTTCCTTGTGCTGTTCGCGTGCTTCCGCAGACGTCTATCTCCAACAGGTCCCATGGGTGTATTCTCGACTTTCATTATACTTCCTAGTTCATTGAAGCTTAATTGAAGAGTAGATGTCAATGGTCGAGCCTCCTTTACAAAAAATAAATACGTAAAGCCATCCTTGTACAAAATTTGGGGACATAATAAAACTAAAAGTGAGAATCTCTCCATTCATTTGGGGGAAGAGATCTAAAAACATAAAAAAAAATGTTGTCCAAAAGAAGGAGGTCAGGATTTGATGCTTCATATGGGGTTGGATTAGGCCCGGCATGTGTGTGTGTGTGTGTGCATTGTCCCTATCTCGCGAGCAACATCTAAACACTGGGTGCCTCACCCTACACGATGGTCGGTTGTCAAATGTAATGGGCCCGTGCTTCGAAAGAGAAGGGGAAAAGCCGTCAGCCGCGTGGGATGAAGGATCATCGTGGATGCCATAGATGATGCACAAGAATGTGAAATAAAAATATAATACTCTAAGTAAAACACCCAACTCAACAGTGCAAGATAACAAGACTATACTCGATGATCCTGATGGATATATAAATGGGTGCCACAAAGTGACTATGGATAATACAAATCGGATAATAAACATTTCTTCCATAGTGCAGATTAGGTAACAAACGCGATGGTCTTCTCGGCCATAGTGCAGAACATACGTGTCTACTCTTTCTTCACTTTAGCCTTCAGAAAACTCCAAATGCTTTTCTTCAATCACTTCAAATCATGAGGTCATCTTAAAAATCAATGGGGAAAGAATTCAATTAGTATTTTTGAAGATTAAGAAAAACATACTGTAGAAAAGGAAACTATCACCTTGGATCTTTCAATCGATTATTTGATTTCACGCCTATTTTAATTTTGTTTGACTATATAATTTTGTTCGTTTTATTTTCTTTTATTTATTAACTAAGTAGTAGAACATTAAAACAATTAACAAAACAACAAAAAAAAATTGAAGTTCTATTGTTTTTTTCTCTCCATCTCATTTAGACTTCTCTACCTATCTCTCTCAGTTCTCTCTCTCTCTCATGTGTGCGGAAATCACAGTTAATTAACAGCAATATTCATTCCACAACTATTAAAAATCATACAACAAGATTCGAAGATATTGATGAATTACCAAAAATTCATGGGTGATATTCATAGGTGAATTATTATGTTGCTGAATTCCCCCAAGACATGTATACATCTATCTATGTATGCATGCATGCTTGCATCCATCTCTCTCTCTCATTCTAGATTGCTTCACCCATCGCCATCCATCGTTCTCTATTTCTTTGTTTTCCCCCTTATCTCTCACTTTCTTTCTCTCTCTCTCTCTCTCTCAACGTCATACCTCTATAGCACTGTAACCACCTTCCTTTTGCTCTCTCTCTCTCTCTCTCTATATATATATATATATATATATATATATATATATATATATATATATATATATATATATATATATATATATATCACTTTCTCTCTGTCTCTCACTCTCTCAACCTCTCTCTCTCTCTATCTCTTATTTCCACTTTCTCCATCATCTTGGTGTCAATCTTCTTCTCTACACCCCATTAACTTTGCATTGTCGTCAGAAGCCACCTTTGATCCCTGTTTTTGTCTCTCTCTCTCTCTCTCTCTCTCTCTCTCCCCTCTCCCCCTCGCTATTCTCTCTCTCTCTCTCTCTCTATCTCTCTCTCTCTCTACCTCTCTCTCTCTTTATCTTTCTCAGTACCAATCTAGCAACCTCTTCCTTCTCTATCGAAGATTCTTCTAAGGCACATCAATGGATCCCTTTTGTTCCTCTCTCTCTCTCTCGCTCTCTTTATCTCTCTATTTCTCTGCCTCTTTTCTTCCTCTGTGCAACACCTTGCTTCTACCACTTTCCTCTCTCTCTCTCTCTCCTATATTTCCATTGTCATCACTCATCTGCCTCTGTTTTTCTGTTGCGCTTGAACTACAGATAGAAATTCATTTGTGTATCTCTCTCTGAGCAGGTCGCAAGCTCACTCTTTCCAAATCCCTTTCTATGTACACAACGTGTATAGTTGTCTACCGACTTACTGATCTGCGATGTGATCTTTGTAGGCTCTCTCTTTCCCTCTCTCCTATGTGTCTATGTGCAGTTGAGTCATTGACCCTCTCTCCCTCATAGCTTCTCTATCTCTACTCGAATTAGATCTTCTACTCTTTCTTTCTCTATGTTAGGGACACTAGGACTATGGATCAGAAAGAGCTTTCATGTCAGGGTGATCTTCACATCCTTGCTAGCCTCACCTTCCTCTAGTGCAATTCCCCATAGAGGCCCAAAGCAAGAACCACAAGCATAGAAGGGCAAGAATAGAACAAATAACACTTTCGAGAGAGATGCTCTCAAGACCATCAAACTCTTCTAGCTTGAGATCTCGATCTTTAACTCTCTTCATTCTATCAAAGAATTTTTGGACACGGTCGTAAATAGCTTTTGGGTTGTTTTCCTTGAGCTTCTAAATTATCTCCTTCTATCGGACCATCTCTCACTCTCTACAGGTACAATTTTCACTCTACGAAGCACAGTAGGTCCCTCGCTTTTAAAAAAGCACTATGTCTATGCACGAAGGTTCTATCGATGATATTTTACTCAACATAATGGTTCACTTGAGACTATGTTAATTCCTTAAGGGCCATAGTTTTGAAACTAGTTTTTTTTTATGATTGAAAAAGAGCCACTAGCAAGACAAAACAAATTCAAACAATTCAAAAAGCTTTCAGCAGATTGATTATTAGCTCTCATAATCTTATTAGTATCATCAACAAACATTTGAGGGTCTAGCTAGGAAGAGGTATTGAGAATCTCTAAACCTTTAAGAGTACTTTTATTCATACAATATGTAACAAGCCAACCCAAAGAATCACTACTAATAGCAAACAAGAGGGGGGGCAAGAGGACAACCCTATCTTATGGATCTATTCAGTTTAAAGGGACTAGAAACATGACCATTCATGGCTACTCTAGATTGGGTATTTCCAAACAATATACTCGTTTACTTAATGAAATTCTTACCAGCACCAATGTCTTGAAGGGATTTTTGAATAAAGTCTCAATCCACCCTATCATAAGCTTTGTCAAAGTCAATTTTGAAGAAAAAATTCTCAATCTTATTCTCGTTAGCATACTCTAGCCCTTTTGATATGGAAATGATGGCATCAAGGATGAACCTACCCTTAATAAAACCTTTCATGATACTATCCATCATAGGACTACTTCTTCTGGCCAAGGAAGAAGCAAAGATTTTGCATATAGAACTGAAACAAGAGATAGGTCTCCAATTGTTTAATTCATCCTTTGGTCCTTTTTTGTGAATGAGTTTGATAACTCAAGTGTTGATAAAGGCAGAAAGAGTACCTCTTCTCATGGTTTTTTTCCAAATTAATAGAATATGGGGCACCAAAAAATCTTTAAGCTCATCAAAGGATTCATTTAGAAATACCATCAAAACCAAGCTGTAGGGTTTCTATTTACTAATGGTTTCTCTAACCTCACCGATAGGGAGGGGCAGGTCTAGGGACTTATGAATCATTTTTCCCCTTTTAATCGCGCCCTCCAAATCTTCCAAAGAGTCTCACCCTTGATGGCATTCCACAGCCTCGATAAGCAGCCGACCGCCTCACCCAACAACACCTGTTGCCAATTGATTTGGTTCGTGAGCCTCAATACCCAGGTCATGTTATGCCAGATAGCACGGGACTTGGGGCAATTGAAGAACAGGTGAGCTAAATCTTCAATGCATCGATGGCAACGCTTGCACCATGGCGTTACACCACAGATTTTGTTAGCCCTTGCATTGGATGAGATATCTTTATGCAAGATCTTCCATATGAGAACACACTTTTTGATCTCAATTAGGGGGTGCCAAATAGACATGAATTTTAGTTCCCATCGAAGTTTGGTCCAAGAAAGGCACCATCTCTTGTTAAGAGTGTGATGAACCTCTAAGTTCTCTTTGAAGTTGGAGATTCTGGATAGTTTCTTTCCATTCCTCCATTTGAGGCCCTCCAGGCAAGGAAGATCTTGACCGCAGAGAAGGCGGGTAGTTGAGCGGTCCCATGCTAAACATCTTCCTTGAAGAAGATTCCATTCCTCTAGGGTAACTCTAAGTCTCGGGTCCAAGTCTTGAACCTAATCCACTAGCTGGTCTCTTGTTTCCACAGTTGTTTCCACTGTTTGAACCCCTTGTTCCATAGCCGCTTTGCAGTTTGGAGGTTCCAAGACTCCACCCCCTAATGCCGTTGATCGGGAACCAGATAAAGTCATTTTGTCTTATCCCAGCCACCCACTTCCACTCATCACTGATTCTGATGAATTTTTTGGACTTGTTCCAACTCTTCCATAAGGAATGCACGTGGCTAGATCCTTTAGGAGACACCGGGTGGGGGGAGAACAAAAGCGTGAGAATCCCTATGTCCTTCCAACTAGGATGGCCAACCAGGGTAAGGTCTTCCATGTTTCTGAAGATCAATTTAGCCCAAGAGGATTCACTATTGCTCCACGCATTGATAAGCCACTTTGCCGCTAGCTTGTCACCCAATCCAACGATATCCAAAATTCCCAAGCCCCCTAAGTCTTTCGGGCTAATGCAAGTTTCCCATTTGATTTTGGGAATCCCCTCCTCTTGGGGTCCCCAGTCCAAAAGAAATTTCTGGAGATAATTACGTTCGTGTTGTGTACGTTCGCTCTTAGATAATTGATCACCATCGGTCCATCTGACATGGGCTTCACATATTCAAGCCCCCTTCTCCGAATTCTGAGGTCCTGTGATGCAGCTATTGCCGCACTGTCAGGATTTTCTGTGTATCATGATGAATCTTGTACTCAACCATCTACTGCGCAAGTTACAAGTCGCCTCCATTGTCTTTATCTCAGTTTCGAAGTCCATCATAGTGATTCGCGAGGCTCGTCGGCCGGTTGTCAACTTGCCGTGAGGCGATAAGCTCGCTGCTCAGTGCAAAAGTGAGGTTCTTAGCTTTATTCTTTTTTGTGGATCAGCTCTTTTCCGCGCGAGCCGCAGCGTGAAGGAGATGACGAATGCCATCATCCATGAGAGAATATTTTCCTTCCACTTGCATGACAGATTGTTTTCAGAAACATAATGTTTGTATCATAAGAAGAAGAGATAAATATAAAAGGACATCAGATAGATAAGTATACGAGAGACAACGAGAGAATATTACCAATCGACCCGAGTGGATAACAATTCACATAAGTGAGATTCTTTCTACTGCGCAATTTTGCCATGGTGATTGCAAGCTTCACATAGCATGACAAGCACAAGATGGATGGTTGCCGGTCTGGGGACGGCAGGAGAACGTTGCATAGAACATATTGCTGAACGTCCGTCGTGTTTAAGCTAGTCGACAGTGCAGTGGGAAGGTATCTGGTGCAGTGGAAGGTGTCTCTCGCGCATTCCCTGTCCGTCGTGATCGATTGCGAACAGTCGCGATCGATTGCAAACTCTTCCTTGTCCGTCGCGATCAACTGGTCCCGTTCCCTGTCCGCTGGTCCCGTTCCCTGCCCGTCACGATCGACTGTAAACCAGAGAATCAGGCAGGGTCTCGACTAGGCGGGGTCTCTGGTGGAGCCGACGAACTAAGCAGGGCGTTCTTTTTCCATCGGTCACGATTGATTGTGTCCCTCAACTTCCTCTAAGACCGCCAACTTCCGTAACGATTTTTAATCTTCTTAGCTGGTGACAAATTCGAGGGTGTCTTGGTTTAAGTTCAGAAGGCGCCGAGATAATGGAATCTTTTATATCTCAGAGATTTGAAGCGTTTTTTCTCTAAATGACTGACCGAGCATATCATACGTCATAAGCTTTTTGAGAATTGTAGATGTGAGCGGTCTAATCTTTAGTGATTTATGGCATCTTACGTCAGTACAATTCAGCATTTATAAGCCAACAAAGATTTTGCTCTCCAAAGCCATTGTTTAAAATTAATAAGGATATTATCTTCCTTTGCTGAGTGATTGATCTTTCCTTGTTCACTTGCTTCCCCTTTTGCTTGTTCAAAGTTTGGTTTCAAGAGTACCTAAGACACTTTAATGTGAAGCTTAATTGTAAGTTATCGGGCTAAGATGTGTGGGCATTTCAGTTCGGATATAAGAAAACTTTGCTCCTTTCTACTTCTGGCCACCTCTATGGATGTGGGGGTCCCTTCCCTCATTATCACTAATTTACGTCCAGTTATCACTGGTGAGGCGGATGTTGCCTCTAGCTGCTTAGAGACGGTGGTGGCCCCCCAGGTTGCACTTAATCATCAGGCGATCCTTTCAACGCAAGAAGAACTCAAGAGAACTTGCCTCGTTGGCCAGCTATTTGGTCCCAGGCCCTTGTTGGATATTGTGTGCCAGTGGTTTCACAAAGAGTGGCTCCCTCATGGCATAGTAGTGAGTAAGTGCCAATTCCTTCCAGCCAGACACCTCTTGCTAGTTTTTGAGAATGAAGAAATGGCACTTGAGGCCCTTAGTGTTGCGTTTCAGCAAGTCCAGCGTGCCACTATGTGCCTCTTCAAATGGGCCCATGGGCTCACTAATGAGTTCTTCAAATCACTCAAATATGTGGTGGCCACCCCTTGCATCTTGTTTGTCTTGAGGCACTCGAGTTTGGTGCCCTTCCTACTTGTCTCAACAACGGCATCATCAAACTTATTCATAAAAAAGCGGAGAGGAATAGAATTGAGAACAGGAGACCTATCACAATGCTTCAAACTGGATCTAAGATTGTTGCTAAAGTCATTGCCAACAGGATATCTTGCCATTTAGACCAGTGGCTTAGCAAAGAACAAAAAGGCTTCATTAAGGGAAGGTCAATATTTGAAGCCATTGTTGATATCTGGGACGGCCTGGACTTCGTTAAGGAATCTAATCAGGACATTGTCTTCCTCAAGATTGACTTTGACAAAGCTCATAGCAGATTGGAATGGGACTATATTTTACAATCGCTGAAACACCTCGGGTGTAGTCAGAGATTCTTGAGGATGATCGCCACTCTCCTTGGTAATGCTTCGACCAAAGCCAATGTCAACAAGAAACTTTCAAAGGGAATCAAACTGAAACCATCCATTAGGCAAGGTTGCCCATTGGCCCCGCTACTCTTTGCGATAGTCATAGAAGGACTTAGCCGACTTGTGGAGCCATAGATGGAGCTTGGTTGCATAAGAGGAATCACTTTTCCACATAACTCTAGGCAACTGACCATGAGGCTATTTGCGGACGACAGAAATGCCTTTGTTCACAATGACAATACCATCCTGGAAACCTTTTGGTGGTGCCTCAACACTTTTTGTGAGGCCTCTTGGTCTAGAATTAACCATTCCAAGACTATGTTCAGGGTTGTCGAAGGGAATCAACCCAATCTCCTCAATGTGTGCGGATGCCAAAGCATTCAATCGGGTCAGGTTGTTCGCATTCTTGGTATCCCCGTGGGATTTGGTGTTACTCTGGAACAAAGGTCCGCTTGGATTCTCACCAGACTTAATAATAAGCTTAACTATTGGAGGGGTTTGCAAATTAATCTTGCTCGTCGGGCCATGGTGATCAACACGTTCCTCATATCATCAATCATATACTCTCTTTCTTGTTGGAGACCGAAGGATCAAGAATTAGCCAAACTGGAAAGTACTTGTAGGAACTTTCTCTGAACTGGGGACCATAACAGGAGGGGAGTGCCTAAAATCAAATGGTCTATATGCACTAGCCGAAAGGAGAGTGGAGGTCTGGGTATTATGGACAGGCCTTCCAAAAATTACAAACAAGTTTACTCCCTTTGGGACTTTGTGTGGAAGATGCTTGGTGCATAATGGTAATGCTTCTCTAACAATAAGAATGAATAAAAAGTGAATAAATGCTTCTCTGAAAATAAGAATGAATAAATAATTTTCTAATTGATGAGAACTACATAATGGATATTAATAATTAATCTACTGTTTACAAGCAACGTCTCAAAGAAAACAGATCTCTAGAAAGAACTTCAAAGTTCTCACAAAGCCAAAGTGAAGCAAAGGTGAATTTGAGCTTCTGGATAGTTCTTGCTAGTTCTCAAAAAGCTCTCCAACAACTCTATATCATATCCATGATCCTAACCCAAGTGACAAAAGAAAAATTAGACACCAAATGCTCCAAAACAAGGAAAAAAATGAACAATTAATTCTTGTTGAAGTGTTGCAGAGCTTTCATGACCTATAATATCTTGTCGAAATGATGTGCCCTTGGGAGATATGCTTCCAATCAAGAACAATATTGCTCCAATCTAATCTCTCAGCATTTTGTTTGAGACTCTAAGAGAAATCCTACAATCCATTTGAAGGTGTCAATTGAGATCGTAGACCAAACTGATTATATTCTAATTGATGTATAGAGACAAAAATAGCAAGTTTTAGCTCATAATTGAATCTTCTACTCATCTGTTTTGAACCATTGATTAGAGGATCATACTCCAAAGCACTTAGGTGATTATTTGTGATTCTTGGGAATCTCAAAGGCTCTACATTACACCCATATACTTGCTTTCGGCTGGTGTGAAGCAAGGAATTGCAGCACAACTTCATTTTTGGAATCTATCCACCATCTCTTTAAAGAGTGGTATCAGAGCAACATCTAAGAAAAATGGGAGATGGATTTCCATCATTGATTGAAAAATTGGATAGGGCCAACTATCCAGCATGGTCCCTAAGGATGCATGGTTATCTGTTGGTGCAGACCAATCACCAATTGAAGACTTGGAAGGTTAAAGAGTGAAGGAAGGATCAACCATTGAAGCTTGGAAGAAAGACATATTCAGAGGATAAGAGAAGTGTACACATATGTACATTAGTATAGTCATAGGTGACTCAGATCTTTGTTTGAGTAAGAATCTTGTACAAATTATCTATAAATACTTTGAGAAAAGTCGGGGCATGTATGAGAGCATATGTAGAAGCCAAGATTGAGGAAGTTAGAAGTCAAGAGATAGAGAAAAGTTAGTTGAGTTAGCTCTCATCACTCAGTTGTAATTTTCTGAGTTAATGAAGAAATATTGCGCCCGATCTTTTCGTGTTTGCTCCTTCTGTGTTTGATCAATTGTGAAATCCTTTTGAGGATATCTAAGTTGTTAGTCAATGAGTCTGTGACCTGAGTTTCAGAGTCTAATTGCAAACAGGCTAGTAGAATTGTAAGTAGGAACATTCATATGTGTTGAATGTTTACAGTTCTATGAAACAGGCGCAAATTTCGAGTTTAATCTTTTGGTCAGATCTCACTCCATAGTTTAAAGTTTTGTGCAAGTAAGCACTTAATCTTTAAGTTAGAAGATGATCTACTCGTGGCTAGAAGCATTTGCTTAAACGGGTTTTGTACTGAGAGAATTGAAGTTAAGAAGTTAGGGGTGTCTAAATCGACTTCTCAGAAGTACAGATTCAGACATAGGTAACTTGTGAAGTTGATTTCTCAAGTTATACTAAACCTTTTGAAGAACTTTAACTTGGAGGAGGTGCGCAATCTCTAGGCGACACTCCATACAAAATTTCATCAAAAACTTTACACGTTTGATAGGTCAATGTGAAGAAATAGTGCAGCAGACTTTCTGTGTTTCATCTTCTTCACAGAATTTGTCAATTTTTGATAATTTGGAACTTGGACCTCTAATTTAGTGAAGGTTTTGACTTACTCTTGATATAGAGGTGTTCTAAATTCAAGAGTAGGTTGTTCTTTTGGAGATTAACACTCTCCATCAGTGGTATCAGAGCAGGAGATATCAAATCAAGGAAAGGAAGGTCCCGACTGCTGCAGATTCAAGAAATTCAACAATTGAAGAACTAAAAGGTGAAAGTTTGAAGGCAAAGCAAGAGGAGGAGATCATACGACATCAAGAAAGGCAAAAGGAGTCTAATTCGAAGTAAAGGTACATATATTGTTCATAAAGTTTGAAGATTTCAATACACAGGTAGACACAAGATGGGAGATTCTCTACAGATAGAGAAATTGGATAGGGAAAACTATCCTGCATGGTCAATGAGGATGGAAGCTCATCTTATGAGCAAAGATTTAATTGCTTACATCACAGGAGAAGAAGAGAAGCCACAGTTCAGAGATCCTAGTGTTCCAACTAGGGAAGAATTGGCAGATCTGAAAAGTTGGATGAAGAAAGATGCTCAAGCTAGGAGCATTATCTATATGGGAGTCAATGATTACTTGTTACCTCATATTAGAGGTCTTGAAAGTGCAACTGACATATGGAATGCTTTGGAGGAGCATTTCCAGAACACTACAAAGTCAAGGAAGGCATCCCTATGGGCAGAGTTTACTACCTTCAAGAAGAAGGCCTCTCAATCCATTTCAGACTATGTGACAAGAATGAAAGACATTGCAGATGCATTAGGAGCTGTTGATGAGGACATTGAGGAGGATAAATTGGTAAGGCAAATCCTTACAGGGTTGAGAGGTGATGACAAATGGAAGCCATTTATTTTGTCTACAGAGTTATCACTTGACCATTTCACTTTTGATTTAAATCAATTGCTAGGTCATATGCTAACATTTGAGCAGGATGTTAAAGGAGATTGTGACAAGAGTGCAGGTCATGCAATGTACTCAAAGGACAAGAAGAAGAATAGCAAAGGAAAACAACAAGCAGGTGAAGATGAAGGAACAACTACTCAAGCCAACTTCCTAAGAGGAAGAGGAGGTGGCAAAGGTAGAGGAAGAGGCAGGAACAACAAAGATGGAGGCAAAGCTTGCTGGATTTGTGGTAAGACAAATCACTTAGCTAATGATTGTTGGCATAATAATCAGAATAATGGTGGATACAATCAAAATTATAATTCAAGAGGAAGAGGTGGCAGAAATCAAAGAGGTAATTACAGAGGTAGAGGTGGAAGGAATTACTTTGGAAGAAATGCAGGTAGAGGATTCCAAAGTCAACAATACAACAACACCTATTACAATTATGCTTCAGATCAAAAGGAAGATTCAACATTGATAATGAATGCAACTTGTGAAAGGCAGAATGAAGATCAAAGAGTTTTCTACATTGACTCAGGGTGTAGCAATCACCTGAGTGGTAACATATCTTTGATGACTGATTTGGAGAGTAAAGTTTTTAATCATGTTGTTCAAACAGGTGACAACACAAAGCACAATGTGAAGTCAATTGGATCAGTGAAGGCCAAGGATGGAAGCACCTTATTGAGTAAGGTCTTGTATGTTCCTACAATCCCTAAGAATTTGATAAGTGTAGGACAAATTGTTGAAAAGGGATATGAAGTAAGGTTCACTAATGATGGAGTATATGTGGAAGACCCTAGCCAAGGGTATAAACAGATTGTTTCAGGAAAAAAAGAAGGAAGATTATTTACATTGAAGATTCAAGGCAACATTGGTCATGCTATGTTCACATATGGAGGACATAAGATCTCCGAGTTAGATCTTTGGCACAAGAGGCTTGGACATTTCAATGAAAGAGGTATTAAAGATATGGTTAACAATGGTTCAGTGCTTGGATTGCCTAATGTTGCAGGTCAACATATGACATACAAATGTGAGGCATGTCAATTAGGTAAGGCTCATAAACATTCCTATTCCAAGCATGGTTTTATGCACTCAGAGAAGCTTGAGTTGGTACACACAGATGTGTGGGGACCATCAAAAGATTTCAGTATAAATGGATCAAGGTATTATGTGATTTATGTTGATGATGCTACTAGGTGGATCACTATCTATGTGATCAAAGATAAGTCAGAAGTGTTTAATACATTTAAACACTATCATGCATATGCAGAAAGAATTACAGGTCATAAGTTGAAAAGACTAAGGTCAGATGGAGGGGGAGAGTATTTTTCAAATGAGTTCAGTGATTACTTATGGAATGCAGGTATAAAAAGGGAAATTACTTGCAGGTACTCTCCTCAACAAAATGGTGTTGCAGAAAGGAGAAATAGAACTCTTGTTGAGTTTGCAAGATCCATGATGAAGGAGAAAAATTGCCCTAATTATTTGTGGGCTGAGGCTGTAAATACAGCCACTTATTTGGTCAATAGATTACCATGTAAAGCCTTGCAGGGTATGACACCATATGAGGCTTGGTGGGGTAAGAGACCTACCTTGGATCATTGCAGAGTTTTTGGGTGTGTGGCATATGCATATGTGCCATCACAATTAAGACACAAATTGGAACCCAAAGCTGAAAAGTATGTTTTCATTGGCTATGATGACAAGCAGATGGGCTATAGATTGTGGAGTCCATCAACAAAGCAATTTATGGTTTCTAAGGATGTTACATTTGATGAACAAAGCACTTGGTATGCAGGTACAATCAACATCAATACAGGTGATGAAGAAGAAGTGAGTCAAAGAAAAGGTAAATCAAAAGTTCAGATATTTGATGAGCAAGAGAATAATGAAGTGCAGGTTGAAGTGGAAGAGACACCAAGATTTGATCCTGAATGTGAAGAGCCAGAAACCTCAAGGAGTGGAGAACTCAGAAGGTCTACAAGAAATAGGTGGCAACCTACAAGGTATAGTTATGATACTTCATTTCTAGCCACAAAAGATTATGCTTATATGGTGAATACAGATGAAGACCCTTCTACATATGAAGAGGCAAAAGGTAAGGAAAAATGGGAGAAAGCTATGCAGGAAGAATATGATGCACTATTGGAGAATCAAACATGGGATTTGGTTCCTAAACCAAATAGTCAGAAAATCATTGGATGCAAGTGGGTCTACAAGACCAAGAGATTTGCAGATGGAAGAGTGTCTAGATACAAAGCTAGACTTGTTGTCAAAGGCTTTGCTCAGACATATGGTATTGATTATGATGAGACCTATAGTCCTGTGGCAAAGATGACAACTATAAGGACACTTATTGCTATTGCTGCATGTAAAGGTTGGAAGCTATGTCAACTTGATGTGAAAAATGCTTTTTTGAATGGTTATGTTTCAGATGATATATTTATGGAGCAACCTCAAGGGTTCAGAGATAAAAGGTGTCCAGATCATGTGTGCAAGCTTAAGAGAGCTTTGTATGGCTTGAAGCAGGCCCCAAGGGCATGGAACTATAGACTTGTGAAGTTCCTAAAGGAACTTGGATTTCAGGTGTCTAAAGCAGATAGTAGCTTGCTTGTCAAAGCAAGTGATAATGGTTTCATATACATGTGCATATATGTTGATGATATAATCCTTACAGGTACAGATGAAGAAGGAATACAAAGGCTCAAGAGGCAAATGGAAAAAGAGTTCAAGATAAGTGACTTGGGAGACTTGTCATACTTCTTGGGCATGGAGATAACATATACTCAACATGGAGTATTTGTGACCCAAGAAAGGTATTTGAAGAACTTGTTAATCAAGTTTAAAATGGATGATTGCAGGGTAGCACCTACACCAATGGAGGTGAATCACAAATTGAGTAAGTATGGAGGTGAAGAATTCAAGGACATGAGACAATATCAGAGTTTGGTTGGTAGTCTTATCTATGCTACCCTAACTAGACCTGATTTATCATATGCAGTAGGGGTTTTGTCTCAATTTATGCATTGCCCAAGAAAAGAACATTGGATTGCAGGACAAAGGGTGTTGAGGTACATTAAGGGTACACTCAATGAAGGTTTGTATTATGGGTTTACCTCAGATACAAATATCAAAATTTATAGTGATGCAGATTGGGCAGGTAATCCAGATGATAGAAGATCTACATTTGGATATATGTGTTATGTAGGAGATAAACTTATCTCATGGTGTTCCAAGAAGCAACATACAGTTGCTTTGTCTTCTACAGAAGCTGAGTATAAAGGCATGGTTGAAGCTGCAAAGGAAGTAATTTGGCTCAAGACCTTGATGAAGAGTCTTGATATCATGCATGGGGTACCAATTATATATGGAGATAACATGAGTTCATTGTACTTAGCTGCTAATCCTGTTTTTCATGCCAGGACCAAACACATTGAGATTCAGTATCACTTTCTAAGAGAGAAAGTGATGGATAAAGAGATTGAAGTAGTTCATACTTCAACAAAAGATCAGATAGCTGATATGCTTACAAAAGGCTTGGATGGACCAAAGTTACAAAGGTTCAAAGACATGGCAGGTATAAAGAAGATAGTGAAGACCTCAATTGATGATTGAGGGGGAGCTGTTGGTGCAGACCAATCACCAATTGAAGACTTGGAAGGTTAAAGAGTGAAGGAAGGATCAACCATTGAAGCTTGGAAGAAAGACATATTCAGAGGATAAGAGAAGTGTACACATATGTACATTAGTATAGTCATAGGTGACTCAGATCTTTGTTTGAGTAAGAATCTTGTACAAATTATCTATAAATACTTTGAGAAAAGTCGGGGCATGTATGAGAGCATATGTAGAAGCCAAGATTGAGGAAGTTAGAAGTCAAGAGATAGAGAAAAGTTAGTTGAGTTAGCTCTCATCACTCAGTTGTAATTTTCTGAGTTAATGAAGAAATATTGCGCCCGATCTTTTCGTGTCTGCTCCTTCTGTGTTTGATCAATTGTGAAATCCTTTTGAGGATATCTAAGTTGTTAGTCAATGAGTCTGTGACCTGAGTTTCAGAGTCTAATTGCAAACAGGCTAGTAGAATTGTAAGTAGGAACATTCATATGTGTTGAATGTTTACAGTTCTATGAAACAGGCGCAAATTTCGAGTTTAATCTTTTGGTCAGATCTCACTCCATAGTTTAAAGTTTTGTGCAAGTAAGCACTTAATCTTTAAGTTAGAAGATGATCTACTCGTGGCTAGAAGCATTTGCTTAAACGGGTTTTGTACTGAGAGAATTGAAGTTAAGAAGTTAGGGGTGTCTAAATCGACTTCTCAGAAGTACAGATTCAGACATAGGTAACTTGTGAAGTTGATTTCTCAAGTTATACTAAACCTTTTGAAGAACTTTAACTTGGAGGAGGTGCGCAATCTCTAGGCAACACTCCATACAAAATTTCATCAAAAACTTTACACGTTTGATAGGTCAATGTGAAGAAATAGTGCAGCAGACTTTCTGTGTTTCATCTTCTTCACAGAATTTGTCAATTTTTGATAATTTGGAACTTGGACCTCTAATTTAGTGAAGGTTTTGACTTACTCTTGATATAGAGGTGTTCTAAATTCAAGAGTAGGTTGTTCTTTTGGAGATTAACACTCTCCATCATTATCTGCAAGGAAGAAGATTGTATGGATACATCTCTAGAGATGAAGAAATGTCAATATTTAGAAGCAAACATCAAGCTACAAGAGAAGAGGAAGAAAGAATAGCTACATGGTGTGCAAAGGATGCTCTAGCGAGATCTTATTGAACTTAACTCAATATCTGATTCTTTATTACCTCAAATTAGGAATTTCAAAACCTCCCAATAGACTTGGGAAGTACTTTATTCATACTTCTCATCAAATACAAGGGCTAGGAAGAACTAGCTTTGGATGGAATTCACAACCTTGAAGAAGGAACCAAAGCAAAGTGTAGTTGACTATGTGACCAAGATGAAGGATGTAGTTGACAAGCTTGGGAGCATTGGAGAAGAAATAGAAGAGGAGCAGATAGTAAGGCATACCATAAATGGCATCAAGGCTAATGACAAATGGGAGTCCTTCACTACAGCAATGGACCTATATATGGACATGTAAATACCTGACCTCAACACATTGATGAGAGAGAAAAGATCAGCTTTTCTTGTGAAGGTATATGAACATGCTATATCCGAAGAATGTGACTGCAATAGTGATGGATAATACCTCTAATTTTTGAAGTGTTGGAATTACAATTCAAAACAAGTACGAAGGGAGTACTTAGGTTCCATGTGTAGCTCATACATCAAATTTATTATTGAAAGATATAGGTAGATTATCTTTCATGAAACAAAGCTTATTAGATGCAAATCATGTGGTTAAATTTATCAGAGAGCATCAATTTTCATATTTGCTCTTTTGATCAAAATCTCCCAATAAAGAACTTTAGATTTTTTGTGCCACATGATTTGCAACTGCCTATATTGTGCTCAGTGGATTATTGGAAGTTAAGCCAGCTCTTGTTTTGATGAGCATTGTTCTTCCCTTTTGCATTCTTGCCCTTCCTTGAAAATGATGCCTTGCTATCTCCTTTTAAATCTGAATCTTCTTCCTTGGATCGCGTCCACTTGCATTTTACTCGTTTCCCCTTCTTGCCACTTTTTTCCTTTGCCTTTGCAAGCATATAGGACATCTGAATGACCATCCTTCTTGGATGTCTTCTGCCACAAGATGTGGGATGAACTCTTGAAGAGTTGGTAGAGGATATCTATACAAGATGGAAGTAATGAGGGGTTTCACTTTTCTTCCCCGCTCAACCCATTGAGAGTAATCTGCACAAGGTTTTCCCCATCTAATTTGCAGCCAATGTATCCCAACTACTTGCTCAACTCCTTTACCCTCAAGCTGTAGTCAACAATAGATTGACCCCATCTTATAATTTGCAGCCAATGTATCCCAACTACTTGCTCAACTCCTTCACCCTCAAGCTGTAGTCAACAATAGATTGACCACTATCCTTCTTCAAAGAATGAAGTTCATTCTTAAGCTACATTTTTCTACTTCTTGGGGTCCCAAACATCTCCAACATGATCAAACTCTGATATATGACCAATCATAGTTTTAGGGATTACCTCGTTTATGTACAAGATAGCTCTCCTATTCCTTTCCTTCCAATCCTTCAACATCTTCAATTCTTCATTGGTGACCTTTGGACCTTTGAGATCTGTTGGAGCAAGTCTATGGCCAGCCTATGTATTGGCTTGAGTCCCACAAAGTCATAGAAGAAGCCTTAAAATGAAGACTATGTAAAGTTCACTTCTGAACTACCTCTTGTAACTTTTGAAGAGTTTACTTAATGTAAAAGTGAGAGAATCTTAAGTGGTTGAGTCCACTTGATCAGAAAGGGAAAGAGGAGCCACGAATTTGTGATTTGTGGTAGATAGGGAATCAAATCAATCACCAATTGATTGGAGAGTGATTGAGGGAAGTTAGCCCCCCAAACTCAACTATAAATAGATGGCAGTTTTGGTCGTGGTTAGAGAGACCTATGTGAAGACCTCCAAAAGCTGAGCTTTATGCCATATCAAGGTGTGATTACAAGGCACCCATATGTATCAGTAAGTCCATTGTATTGTACAAGCAATATACTTTCATTTTCATGATCATTTGAGTTCATATTTCCATGTTCTTATGAAGTGTACTACTCACTGCCATATCTCTCAGTTTTCTCAGTCAGATTGCAGAGATGGTTTCTCTGAGCTTGGTGCAATATTTTCAGTGATTTAACTTGGTAAAGTTAGTTCTATAAATCTACTATATGCTCACCAATTTCCATTTTATTTGGATATTGCAATCCTTAGTTATAATCAGTTGAAGACAACAATGTCTGTTCATTTTCACTTCTCTGTCAGGTACCCGACTTTTTCACTCATCTTGTCAGAGGCATTTCTGAGTGTATACTTATCCAAGTTCAATGATTTAAAGCTTTTTGGATTTTGCTTATTGTCTAGTATACACATACAAATTTTCATAATCATTGGATTCTTAAATCTTGACTTATGTTCATTTTTCTGCTCACTAGTCTCATCACTGCAGCAGCCCGTGAAAATCGGGATGATGTCATCAGTTGTTAAACATCATTCTCACTATGTGGTTCATTATTTTTTATGAGATTACTCTTGAAAGTTAGCTACACTTCCTCAAAAGGAATTAAGCTAATTACTGCTGGGCTTAAAGAATTATGCAAAACAGTGGACACGTGTATGAACCAAAATAGCAAGTTTTTCACCTCTGAGCTAACTCCAACTTATCTGTATTGATCTATCTTTTTGAGAGTGATCTTCCAAGGTACATAGGGTGTCTAATACATCCATTGGAAAGCTAAAAGGGCCCACCCTATACTCTTGGAGTTCATTTGGCTGGTGTAGATCAAGGATATTGCAACACCTCTTCATCTTCAAGCACATACCTATCCATCTCTTCACAGGATCCACATCAGGGTTATCTTCATCTCCACAGACAATAGGCCATAAACCTTTGCTCATGAGGTAGTTAATGACTCTAAACCTCCATGGCTGATAGTTGTCTTTGTTAAGCAACTCCAATTTTTAACCTAGATCTTCCAAAATGAATGGGAAATTAGCGTTACACTAAAAAGTACCTATTAGGTTTGATGTCCAAGCTTTTGTGTCCTTCTCCTAGAATCTTCAAAGGATTTCTCTTGCTTTGATACCAACTGATGGAATTTAATCCCTCATATTTGCACACTAGAAGTGAAGTGAGCCCAATACCTAGGTCCCTTCATACACATTTTATGCTACCCTATAGCAAAACTTTGATTCCCCTGCTCATAATCCAAATCTGCTAAGCTTTAAGTTGATATGATTCATAATCTTTCCAACAAGCTATAAAACACCTCAAATGGATCTGTTTAGGTCAGCCAACAACTCTATACAAAAGAGACTATGCAGAGATGTATGATATGCAAAAAGTAGGGTTATAGAGATACACCGATTTCTCTCCACATAAAGCTGAATTGAAAAAGCCCTATTAGGGAAAGTAAGATACATATATAAGCTATAGAATGCACTTGAAATCTCTTCGATTAGGTATGTATACAATGATTTACAACCGGTGTAACTAGACTATGTCTATACCTTTAAGAGAGTAGAGATGGTGTGGGATTAGTAGCTCTTCCTTACTCCTCCTCTATGCATGTGATGTCCTCCTCTACATTTTCCTATCTTGGACTGGTGCATTTTCAGCTCCTTGAGTATTGGATGAATCTCTCCTTGAGCATCCTTCAGTATATATCTCTTAGTCTTCAATGACCTACAAGACTTCTATGCATTTGGTGTCTCTTCAAATCTGTTTATAGCTTTTGGATGCCTCTCCCAAATTTTCCACTTCCTTAGGACTATCTTGCTTGACCTTGGGATGATCCTAAGTGACTTGAGTCATGACTTTTGTCCACATTAAGGTCTTTTGACTGCTTTATCCACCTAAAGCTTGCATAGTTCACATTTTCAACAATAAAAAGTGTGGTAAAGCTCTTACCAAATGCCTCTTCTCCATTGAACTTTAAGCTTTCAATGTTGATGTCGCCACACCCTTTGCACCATAGACTCAAGTATGTTTTCCTCTTATCTCCATACGTGATGAGGATTACTTTGTTGTTTTGTTCTTAGCCAATATCAAGAATGAACATCCTTCCTTCATTCTATCCTTTCGTTATCAACTTGTAGCCATTCCTTAGGTATTCAATAAAGCATCCTTTGTGGTTGAAGTTTACTTGGTATCCTCTTTCAACCATCTTTCCAATAAAGATCAAGTTCTTTCTAATAGTAGGAACATGTAATATTTCAGATAGTCCTCTTGCTTTGTGGTTACCTTCAAGCTTCACATCTCCCATTTTTTGTATCTCATGCTCTGTGTTGTCTCCTTTCTCCACAAAGCCTCTTTTCTTGGGTTCTTGGAGATTGTGGAAAAACTCCTTTCTTCCTTCAATGTGGTTAGTACAATCACTACCTACATACCAGAACCCATAATTTGGTTGGCCTTCACTACAATGCTTTATAGCTAATAAATGCTCATTTCTTGAATTGGCTGAGGAGTAAGCTATTGCAAAGCATGTGCAAATGGTCCAAAATCCTCAACCAAAAACCATAAAGTTTCTTGTTCCTAGTTCTTCTTACAAGAAAAGGTGCCAAGCAAATTTGGATAAATCAATTCCCTCTCAAAAGATCAACTAGGGTTTGATCTTGACCAACTAAACAAAGCAAAGAGTGTTTTTTTTTGGCAATAAAATAGCGATGCCGTTTGGTGGATTGTTTTAGGGTAGACATTCTGCTTTTGTGAGCAACACCATTTTTTAACCCAAGTTCTTTTCACGGTCGAGATTGATTGAGAATAAGTCACTATATAAGGAGGGTTAGGTTCATATTTCATGAATCACTCAAATATTCAAGTAGTCACTTAGTGATCACAAATGTATTCTTTTGGAGGAAGAGATCATATGCTCTTGAAGCAGGTCAGATCTTCATTTTGAGACATGTAGAAGAGTTTGTGTCAGAAAACATATTGTGAGTAACAAGTCTACACTTGCATTGACTTGTTGATTCACTAGTTTCTGATTTAGGGATAATCAAAAGTCATGTTTGTTGTAAAATAGTTCTAAAATTTTCATATTCTCCATATTCGCATACATACACTCTTCATACCTCTTAGGCATGCAATTTCTTGCAATTAGTTCCTATTTTTGCCTAGATTCAGACATAGCCAATTTGTATAATATTCACACATTGTAATTTGACATTATATCATAAGATAGTGCAGGTGAGCATCATAGCTTACTGGTACACTTTGAAACTCTTTTCTATATCTATATATCTCACTCATCTCTTTTTGATTCTTAAGGTGTGTATGCTAAGGTTCATGTGTTAGAAGATCCTAAAGACTTGTGATTAGTGGTTATTGAGGCCCACCCCACATCCAACATTAGGTATGAGAGCATAGTTGACATACACCCTTAACAAGATGATTGACTATAGACTTGAGAATGAAGAAAAGCTTGAAGGAATGTCTAATTATCCAATGTGGCATTTTATGATAATGAATTTGTTAGTATCAAAGGACTTACGGAATATTTTCAATGGCACTTACCCAAGGCCAAGAAAATTTGGAGAAGAAGCTACTTCATCTTCTAGAAGATGTGTTGTTCCTATTTCTAGTCAACAAGAGGTTGGTGAAGATAAAGAAGGAACTACTTAATCATCAGGAGTCCGTACGACTAGTAGATTAATTCCTATAGAAGAGAAATCAAGATGGGATTCAAGGGATGCACAAGGACTTTCATATATTGCTCCGGGATTCAAGAGATATATTATACCCCAAATCAGTTCATTTAGAACCTCTCATCAGGCTTGGTTGAAGTTAAAGAATCTCTACTTGAGTAGAAACACTCCTAAGAAAGCTCGTCCAAGGAGATAGTTAGGCAAAAGAAGGATGAGAGTTGGTGAGTCACTTTAGACACATGTTTTAAAGCTCAAAGGTTTACGAGATCAGTTACTCAATGTTGGAGTAAAAATTTTAGATGAAGAGATGGTAGATACACTTCTAAACTCACTTCCATCTACATATCATGCTTCTTTTACTTCTTTATTTCTCTGTACAAGAGATAGAGAACTTTCATTTAAAGAACTACAATTCTTGTTACTTCAAGATGAAGATCAACAAAAGGGTATGGAAGAGAATGAAGATGTCATGGACACAAAGAAAACCATCCTCAACCTTAGATTTCATGTAACATTTTATATCTCATGCTTGGTTCAGGATTGGAGAATCTAATGCTTGTATCACATCCAGAATGTGTCAAAACCATAATATCAACTATCTATTAGCTTTATTTTGACGCTCAAAGGTCTTGTTTTGAATTGACGACATCCTTGATGATATCATAAATTTGTAATCACCATTGATGAGCCGCCCTTGAAAACCTATATAAGGAGAGTTTTGCCACATATATTCTTAGTCTTCCCAATGCTAGTCTTGGGAGCTCAAGGAGTCTTGTTCACCAAGTACTTTCAAAGTTCATGTTCTAGTTTTTTTTCTTGTTCCTTGTTCTAGTCGGGATAAGTCTAGTTCTTGGACATCTAGCATGTCCTCTTGTAGTCTCATAGTATGAGATCTTGTCTACTTACTTCTTGTTTCTAGCTCACCTCTTAAAGGGAGTTCTTGTAATTTAGAGCCCTTGCTTCATACCTATAGTCCCACGTTGTGATAAATTTCTGTATCATCTCTAGTTGAATTTGTTATACCCATCAGTCCTACGTTGTGGGACTTTGTGTATCAATTACATATTCTTATATTGTTTTCCCTATTTGGGTGATCTTGTAATCAAAACTATAATTCTGAAATCTTGTGTGGTCTAGTCATAGGGCACAATCTAGTGCTCCCATGACTTTTTGGCAAGGCTACCTTCATCAAGATTATACAACATGGATATTATTCATGAAGAGTCCTTTTTTGCTCTAAAGATTATTCAACAAGTACAAGAGATACAAGAAAACCAAGAAAGAATCAAACACGAGAATATTCAACATGTGATTAGAGAGCTTCAAAAGATAAATCCAAGAGTTGCAAGTCATAGTAAATCAATATTCTTGAAGTACACCCATCACAAGTAGCATGAGGAAAAGTCGGCATGAGGAGAAGTCCAAAGGTGAGCACACTTGAGAAAATGTCTATGGCTAGGTGATGTTCTTGAATGCGCAATCCTTGAGCCAAATATTTCATGAGCTTATCCTAATCTATTGGACCTAGAATTGTCCAGATGTGGCAAGCATAACTGATTGACATGTATGGTTTGTTCCGTCACAAAGAGATCTAACAAATGTGTTGGTCTCGAAATGAAAATTTCAGAATGATATTCCCAAAACCTGGTAGAGAACATTTCTTCAAAGATCTACTTGTCAGAAGTAGGTAAATACTTTATGGACACATGCCAAGCATAGATTATGTTGATGGAGGGGGTTTAGCTCATGTCATGGACTAAATCTTTGTTACCTTCATAAAAGCAAGGGACAAAAATATATGGTGATTGTACCTTGCGGAAGGTCTTGAATACGACCATCATCAACTCAAAGATTTTCATACACAGCATGGCGGCTATGTCTGGTACATTCTTGAAGCATGCAGACCAATGGCGTATTGTGGATATCATGTATGCTACGGTGCACGGTGCTCTAGGTGGAGCAAAAAATGGATAGTTGACCCAACATGAATATCCTTTATTATTGCATATTTTGATGGCAAACGCTTACCATGATATATGGTAACTACTGGATAGAAGGATGGGCTATATTTAATATATAATGGCATTGTGGCCCATGTGCACATCATTTCTAGATAGTGTTTGAGTAGACGCTCACACCAATTAAGTTGAAAAATCAAGCCTATGTGTGCATCTCCTGGTAGATCAACTGGCTCAAACTCAATGGTGAATGTAGGCTCTTTTCATGTATTCCTTTTAATCTCCATGTTATAGTGAGACAATATTACAAAGTAGGGCTTATACTACATTTTTGATGTGGTAATCAGTCATTGGTGGGAGAGGTTCTGAAAGTAAACGAACTTAAGAACGGTTTCTTCCAGATTGGAGAGCAACCCGATTTGTACAGTGACTTGATCATTGTCGGTTTGTCTTATCTGTCCTACTTGCTTGAGCTAGTCTGGAACTTCTATCTCAAAGGTGTCTCATCCCTCTGCATTGACACACCCACCAGGTACTAGCATCGGGTCATAAGGCTCTTCAAAGCTCTCTTCGACCGGGATCTCCACCACGGTTTTGGATTCCGATTCTTCAATAGGAAAGGATGGCCTTGTTACGAGGAAGGAGATAGGGAAGAGAGCTCACACACACACTCTCACAATCAGAGAGAAGCACACACTCAGATTGAGGCAACGAAGAATGATCTTCTTCTATTCTTCTTCTTCTATTACATAAAAATGAATGTACAAGAATGACCTGAAAAAAAGAATACAACAAGTGCAATATATAAAGATAAGTACATAGGAAAAACCTAATGTCCCTGAATGAGTGAGCTGGCAAGGAACAAATATGCCATCACTCTCGATAGATAAATCTAATAAAGCTCAATGAAGTATCCCTGACATATACTAGCCTGACCACTATACATGTCAGAGAAATGAAAAATTGATATGTGTCATCTTAGATCGTCACGTGTTAAGCTTGATATCTCAACATGCCCCCTCAAGCTCAATGCCATGTCCTCTAATCCAAGCATATTTCAAAACTTCTTCAGCTTCTCTGCTCCAAGTGCCTTAGTGAGAATATTAAAAATGTGCTCATCTCTTCTCACATAAACAAGATCAATATCACCTGCTAATACCTTCTCTCTAATGAAGTGATAATGTACCTTGATATGCTTTGTTCTACCATGAGAAACAGGGTTGCCTGCTAACTGTATACTACTAAGATTATCACAATAGATAATGATAGGCTTTTGCACTTCCACACCTAAATCTGCAAGTAGCATCTCCAACCATGATGCTTCACATGCTGCCATTGCAAAACCTCCATACTCAGCCTGTGTACTTGACAAAGCAATAGTGGGTTGCTTCTTGATGCTCCATGTCAAAGCTACACTCCCAAGTGAGAATAGAAAGCCACTAGTAGATCTTCTATCTAGAATGCTACCAGCCCAATCTGCATCGGTGTATCCATGAACCTGCAAATCTAAAACAATGCATAATCCAAAGTAGCACTTACATAACATTGAGTGCACCTCAGAGCATCAAAATGTGGCTTCCTGGGAACTTGAATAAATTGACTTTGAAGTCCAATAGTATAGCTTAAATCAGGCCTTGTAATTGTGAGATATATAAGACTTCCCACAATTTTCCTATACATAGTAAACATTTTCCAATGCTTCATCTCATGTAGTATCCAACTTCAAATTCTGATCTAATGGCATAGTAACTGCCTTACAATCAGCCATACCATACTTTTGCAGCATATTCAAGGTATATTGCCTTTGCAACATCAATATACCTATTTTTGTATGTATGAACTCAATGCCCAAGAAGTAGCACAACACACAAAGATCTTTCATATCAAATTCTTGCATAAGAAATTGCTTTACCTCTTTAATGCCTTCTTCATTATCACCACCTACAATCAAGTCATCAACATAGATAGCCAAAGTTGTGATGCCATCATCACGCTTCCTTGCATATAGTGAATGATCTTCATCACACATAGAAAACCCAATGGTGGTTGAGTAATCCGCAATCCTTGCATGCCATGCACGAGGAGCTTGCTTCATCCCATACAAAGCCTTTTGCAACTTGCAAACATATTATGGATGCTTTGAGTCTTCATATCCTTGTGGCTGGTCCATCTATACTTCTTCTTGTAACTCACCATGTAGAAAAGCATTCTTTACATCCATCTGATGCAAAGTCCACCCTTTTGTTGTAGCTAATGCAACAAGTGTTCTGATAGTGGACATTTTAGCTACAAGGCTAAATGTTTCCTCATAATCGATGCCATAAGTTTGTGCATATCCTTTTGCTAACAAACGTGCTTTATACCTGCTTATGCTACCATCAGCATTGTGCTTTACCTTGTAAACCCACTTGTAGCCTATGGGTTTCTTTCCTTGTGGCAATGGAACTAGCTTCCATATATTATTTCCATAAAGTGTAGCCATCTCCTCATCCATAGCTTTTTCCCAATCTACATTTCCAATTGCATCTTCAAAACAAGAAGGTTCAGCATCTTGTATTACCTTTGTCATGTAGGCATAATGATAAGCCATGTAACTATCATATGTCAATCATTGCATTGAATTCCGCATCCTCCCAGATCTTCTTGGTCCTGGGTCACTTTTCCTTGTATCATCTGCATGTGCCTTTCTTACTCCTAGAATCTTCATAGAGGGCAATCCAAGTTCCTCATCAAGGCTGTTTTCTAAACCAATTGAATCTCCATGAATGTCTTCAAAACCTACACATGTTTTACTACCAACAAAAAGCTTTTCTTTACCTTTCTTGGATGTATTTGATGAATTTGTTAGACTAAAATTTCCACGCAATCTTCCACTCCGTGGATTTGAGTTATTACATAGAATCCTATTTGTACTCTCATCCTGATCGTTAGCTTGTGGATGATAGGGGGCTGACTTCTTGCGTACTACCAAGAATTCTTGGAGAAGGTGTTCAATGACTTCATTCAAGAAGTATGTGACTCTATCACTTACTAATTCTATGGGCAAACCATATCTTGTAAATACATTCTCAAATAGGAACTTGGTTGTGGTTTGCACATCGTTCTTTCTTGTTGCCTTCAATTCCACCCATTTATTCAGATAATCAATGGCCACAATGATGTATTCCGCATGTAAAACCCTAGCCACAGGATTAATGGGATCAACAAAGTCTATTCCCCATGTTGAAAATGCACATCCACCCATCATAGGTTTCAATGGCATCACATCTTTTTGTATTGGATACTGAGTTCATTGACAAATATCACACATCTTCACATAGGTATGTCCATCCATGTGAAGGGTCAACCACCAAAGGCTTGCAAATATGATTGCTATGATCACCCTATCTAGTCCAAAGTGTCCTCCTGCTACACCTTGATGAGTATTCTATAAGATCTTGAGATATTCACTCTCATGAACACACAACCTAAGGTATCCTTCTTTTCCTCGCTTGTATAGAATACCACCTATGGGTTTCTAATCTACTGCTTCATACTCTAAGACTAGCCAATGTCATTTCTTGAAGGAATGCTTTTGTCCTCAAACAATTTACCAATGGTTCACTCCAATCTAGTACTAAAGACACCTGATATAGCATAGCATGTTCCATAGGAGGTCTAGTAGTATAGCTTGTGCATTCCTTGCACAACTTATGGACATCTGCTTCCATGGTTAGCCAATACACCCATAACCTTTGTAGATTCAATAGGGTTCTATGTCTCGAATAATGTTGTTGAAGTGCACCTACATGTGCTATTTGCAACCACTTTGCATGTTTATCCTCGACTACATAACAAGCTAGTATGCCTTGGTTAGTGCCTTTATACATGTTGCCTGCCATAATGTGGTATTTTTGAGATCTCACTACTTGTTTATCTCTTGCTCTCAATACAGGATGTGTAGGTCCAAAGGTTCTATATTCTTGGCCCACTCAGGTGCTACTTCTAGATTGAAGAAATAAGCATTTGGAAGATTATTTGATACTCCTTGAGGTGACTCTTGAAGTTAGTCGAGAAAGGTGATTTGCCCAAATGTGAGTTCTGCATTTCCTAACCACAACGTCAAAGTCATATTCCATCAGTCAGAGGAACCATCTTACTAATGAGCCAGTGTTGCAAGGTTTCTTCACTAGATATAATACTGCTTGATGGTCTCTAAAAAATTCAAACTTATTTGCGAGCAAATAATGTCAACTTCTTAACCACATGTACCATGCCTTATCCTTCTCTCTCGATAGTGGTATAGTTTTGTTCAACTACATTCAATTGTCTACTGGCATAAGCAATGGGAAGATCCATATTACCTTAACCAGTAGATTGTGCAAGTACACATCCAATTGCATAATTGGATGCATCCATGTGCACGTGGCAGGGCTTTTTCCAATCTGGTGTAGTCAAGATTCGCATTGAGCATAATCGTCTTTAAGATCATTAAAGGAGTTTTCACATTCTTCTGTCCATTTAAAGTTAGTCAAAAGGGATTACAAAGGCTTTGCAATAATTTCATACATATGAATGAAACATTGATAATAACAATGCCCCATGAAAGCTTCTACCTCGTTGAAATTATTTAGCTTAGTTAGCTTTGCAATTGCTCTAACTTTCTCCTCGTCCATGGATATGCCGTTCTTTCACACTATGTGTCCTAGAATCTTGCCTTTTCTGACCATAAAAACACACTTTTCTAGGTTGAGGCAGACGTGATATTCTCTACATTTGTCAAAGATTTGTCTGAGTTTAGGTATATGTGTTTGTTTAATGTTGGAATGCACACAAAGATCATCAACATAGAATTCCAAGTTTTTACTCTTTGAACACATGGCACATCAGCCTTTGGAATGTAGTTGGTGCATTGGTAAGCCCAAATGGCATTAGCTAAAAAACGAATATGCCCCATTTTGTACCAAAATCTATCTTTTGTTGATCTTCTGGAGCAATGGCTACTTGATTATAGCTAGAGAATCCATCAAGAAAGCTGTAAACTTCCTTGCCTCCTACCCCCTCTAATAGATGTTCACTGACAGGAGGCAGATAACTATTTCCAATTATGGCAGCGTTAACTTTCTTCTAGCTAGTGCAAACTCATAAATTGCCATTCTTTTTGGGCACCACTATAATGAGAGATAAGCTCTTGGTGTGCTCTATTTCATAAATGAATCCAACTTCTATCAATCTATGTATCTCCTCCTTGATCTTGACAACATAATTATGGTTATACATGTAGGGCTTTCATTTGGAAGGTTTGGTCTCTAAGATCATGGGAATTATATCAGAGCATATCTGAGCGTCTACACCTTTTAAATATTTGTAACTCCATGCAAAAACATCTCTGTATTCTCCTAACAAGGAAATCAACTCTTGTTCCTCGTCCTCAGTTAGGTCATTTCCTACGCATGTGCATCTTTCTTGTCCTTGTTCTATGGTTACAACAACTTTCCTTGTTGTCTCTTTGTTATCATAGGCCTCTCCTGCTAGGGCTTTTTGTTTTGGCATCCCTACCATGACTCTCATATCACCTATCTCGTACTTCTTGAAATTTTCAGGGACCTCAAACAAAGATTCTTCCTCATCTTTGAGGCTTCTCTCTTCTTCCTCTTCTTGCCTTCACTCTTGGCAGTCACCTGTGTAATTAACCTCATGTCATTTGTAAGCTCCTCTCCATGCTCTTGGGGTGAACCTCTACTTCATATAAGAATTCTTCTTTTGAGGCACAAAAAGGGTCCATAATGATTGACCCTAGACCGCAGTGAGTTGCTTCCTCAACTATAGCAGTGCTCGGATCACATTCTTCAGAACTGAATCACACATAAGTGGTTCTATCATGAAGACTAAAATGTCATAGCCATCCTCGTCATAGTTTGGTTTCCATTGTTCTTCATTGATGGCTACATCCATTGTTGCTAGGATTTCTGCCCAACCATGAGGTTCAAACTCTTTGTCTAGAAATACGATAGGCGCATAGGCTGGGTCTCGAATTGATGTATGAATTTTGTTTGCACCTAGCTCTCTAGCTTTTTCTATTTTCTCTTCTTCTTCTGTAACTTTCGACATCCATAAGTGGGTGTCTTCATGCATCCATGAGGATCGTGATCCTATGGAATGCAATGACTCCATATCATCTGTGGCTCCATGTATGGGATTCCACTGGATAGGGAGCACGTCTCTATGAGAGTATTCCTTGAGATTGACTTTGGTTGTAACTCCTAAGTGTTGCAGATACAATGAATTGGTTCCCCAATCCTATACTACTTGCAACTACATCATGAATGGTCTTCCCAAAATCATCTGATATGATTTTTGCTAAAGTCATAGATGGCAAATGTATGCTCAAATTCTACACCACAAATAGTGAGAGTTATCCCTTCTAGCAACCCTGAAGGTCTCTCTATGTTACCATCAGCCATTTGCAATTTTATTCTCATTGGCCTTAGTTTTGGTTTGCCCCAACACTTCCATAGGAAAGTGGTAGCAATTGCAACTCCCGCACCTGAATCCAAAATAGCCTTGGTGGTGTAACCTTGATGATTGATTGGAAGATAGGTGTTTCCTTCTTCTCCTTCACTCATGTCTCTTATCTTGTCCAAGGGTATTTCAAAAACTGTCCTATGGGATTCTACCTACGAATGCAGTTTAGCTACTTCAGGCACTTGGTTGGATACATGTTTCCATAATTCTGGCTTACCCTTGAGTAGCTATTCTAAAGTGAGATTGCACTACACTTTAGTATTCTTTACTACTTCCATGTTCCTAGGTATGAGTGAGTCTTCATTCCTTATCATGATGGTGGGAGCTCTCATAGAGGAAGACTTTGCTTCCCATGGGCATGTGAAATGGGGGAGTTTCTCCAAGGAATGAAACTCGAAGTCTAATCGCTCACTAGATTGGGCATCCTCCTGTTCTCCATAAATAGGAATGTCTTGTGGGAATTGATCATGCAGGTCATCCACAAGTTCAATGGGTGGAGGATTTTCACTTTCTTTAGCCCACTTCTCTTCCTCAATTTATCAGAAAAATTCTTGGGAATATTAGTTAATAGAAGAAGAGGTGTCTGGTTTGGTGGAATTAGGCACATAAGCTTCCTCGGAGGAATGGTCATTCTTTCACTTGCCTTATCCTTACCTTGGGAGGTGGCTTCCTTTTGAGATTTTGCAATTAAACTCTCTAATCTTTGTAATAGTCCATCAAAATGCAACTGATTCTTAGCTAAAGTAGAGTAATTTAAGAGGCAGCTGGTTTCAAACATGGCTTGAGCCAATTCTACCATCTTAGTGCAAAGCTTAGTTCACTCTATCTCTGGGTTAGCTCTAGGGTAACATTTTTCATGATCATCACATTTGGCCCTTCTTGCTTGATATGCCTTAAGCATAATGACTAGGTTGTGGGGATTGGGATTTGGTAAGATTGATCCTACTCTAGGGCGTGGTGGGGTTACATATAATGGATTAGAGGGTGGTAGATTGGAAGGTGATGGGGATGGTGGTGATGGTGATGTGTGAGAGTGCGTTTGAGAGGCGAGTTCAGCAATCTTGGCCTTTTTTCTCTTAGTCTTTCCTCAAGCTTGCTCATGTTTCTCGACCATTATCTTTTCATCCTCTCTCTCTCGGCTATCTTTCCATGCTCTTGCTCGTTTCTTTGTTAGACTCTTAGTCTCACTAACCTCATAACTCTTTTCATGAACTAAGCCTTTGTTTAGTTGTAATGCCTAAGCTCTCATGACCACTTGCACTAGGGTAATGTAAGTTACACTTCTAGTAGAGTCTACTACTAACCCAATCACATTAATGGGAGTGATCTTTTGGTGCATTGTGTGGGTTCTTTGGGCAGTCTTGTATGAGGTGCTCTTTCCCACAATCTTCACAAAAACCTTGAATTGTCATTGATTCGTGTTGCTTGGTGGTATCCATAGGGAAATCATGAATCAAGTGATCACCTTGGCATCTGTAGCATGGTCCTCTAGGTGCTTGGGTCTGATCTGTGTAGGTTGGCGTAGAGAATTAGGATTTGCATACATGAAATTAGCATATTCTTGCTCTCCACTAGATTCACTATGGTGTTCGTAATAGTATGTTTCATTATGCTTCGGTGAATGCATATAGTAAGCCTATGGGCTTTCAACATGAGTCGATTCAAAACTATGATCATTCAGATCACTTTCTAAAAGCAATGGTGAGACTAGCACTAAGGCTCTATTCAAATTTTCCTCAATAGCTGCATACCTCACTGGGATCACATTTTTTGGAGTTGGAAGTTGCTAAGCTAACACTGGTTGAGGCCTTTGTTGAGCCTGATATTGTGGCTGGTAGGGTTGTTGGGATCTACCATACTACTATGGTGGGTACTGGTTCTAGTATCTTCCTTGTTGTGCATATGGTTGTGGATAATTTTGTCTAACAACTTGCTTTTTATAAGGGCAATCTTCTGCAGTGTGGTTAGTGTATCTCCTCTCTATTGTGTAGTATTGACTATTAGGGTTCACTTGGGGTTGAGCCATAATTTGGACACACGTTAGCCATGTGGTCTCCTCCACAGGTATAGCACTGTTTCACTAGGGAAAATCTAGGTATTTGTTTGCTACAAACTCCAAATTTGTGAGCTACCTTCTATGCAAGTTCCTCAATAGATGTGGATTGTTTGTAGGTGAGGCTAGTAGAGCTATCTAAATCCTTATAGATTTTTGAAAGCTGTAGTTTATCCCTTAGATTATCCTCAATGTCTACGCACATGTGTACACACTCTTATATGGTTCTAGGGTCCTTTAAGTACACATAAGATCTCAATTTGATGCTTAACAATCCATCTAAGTATAAAGCCAATTGTTTGGTTGGACTGGGTAACTCTAGCACTCGGCACCTCTCTTGGTATTGTCTAAACCTTCTTCCTACAAGTCTAACTATTTCTTGAGGTGTTTGTTTGAAGCTATGTATCAGTGAGGAAGTATTCTGTCCGACACCACTCTTAGAAAACTTAGTGATGAAGGCTTCTAATAGTTGGTCTATGTTTCTAAATTGCCTCTTGTGTAGTGGTGGAAACCATGTAAGAGCAGTGTTCTTGAGTGTTAGACCAAAAGCATTGTATTGTGTGAATGGCTCATCAACTTGCTCAACTCTCAATACTTGCCTAAATTCTACCACATGATCATAACGGTCTCTTGTACCATCGAAATAATTCTTCTTAGACTGGACCATTTGTGTAGGCCTTAATGTCCTTGTGTGTTCTCTAGGTCTTGGCACAGGGAATTCATCTGTGTTTCTTTGGTTTCTTGGGTCTCTATGTCTATGATTTTCCATTCTATCTATCTCTCTTCTCATTCTTTCTCTTCCTATAAGGTTAGCAAATCTTACCTCGGGTCTATCCCTACTCTTGTCCCATTGAGCTCCATGAACTTGGGATGTTCTAGCTCCTTTGTGACCAAAAGAGACATTGGACCTTGGTTAGGGAAAAAAAAATCACCCTTCCAATTGTAGGCATGCCTACCATGCTGTGTGACCACAAAGACCCTCTATGGAGTATTGTCTAAGTAGGTCACCTTTCTTGGGATGTTCCATCTCCTTGGTGACCAATAGAGACATTGGACCAATAGAGACATTGGACCAATAGAGACATTGGACCTTTTAGTTGGGGAAACAAATTCACCCTTCCAAGTGTAGGCATGCCTACCATGCTCCATGGCCACAAAGACCCTCTCTGAAGTATTGTCTACGTAGGTCACTTTTCATGGGGTATCAAGATCTTTGAATTCATATAATGTAAGAATTTCCACTTCATTAGGTTGATTGGATTTATACCTCCAAAAAGCCTTATCGTCCTCTGAGTTTAAAAACAAATCCATGCTCTTATTGTCCTGGGGAACCCACTCTAGAGTGATTATTCTAGTAAGGAAAGATCTGCCTTGATGGGTTCTTGGCTCTCTTCTTAAGTTGCCTTGCTCTATGTCACCTATTTCAGCCTCCGAGATTATGTTGCCAAATTTGTGTGTCCTATCTGGTTGGGTGGTGACCACATACATGGTCCCTTCTTTATCTATGTATGCACCATTTTTGAATTTGAGGATTGGATGTTCTAGACCAATAGGTTGATCTGGGTTTTTAATCTGGACAACAAACCTTCTTAGATCATCCTCATAGATGTGAGCACCTAGTCAATTGGTCTTGATATATTCCAACTGTGTCTTGTAAGGTTCTTCTAGTTTTTCTAGGTATGCCACTCCTGAGCTACCTACAGGTCTCTCCATGCTATAGGACATCATAGAATCACTCTTTTTGGAATTTAGAGTGTATGGGTAATCACTCAATTGATAGGCCCATGACTAAGCAATATGATTGACAGTAGCTTCAAAAGATCTGAGGCTTTGTCTATCTCGTCCTAGATATCTTCTTGACCTAATGTTCATAAGCCTTGATTGGTTATCCCAATTTTTTCCAGCACAACCTTGTTGTAGAGTTCTTTTGTAATAGTCACTTATTCTTCACTTAGGTTTTCACTTTCTTATCTAATAATCTCCATTGTGAGGAACACTTGAATGTTACCATACTTGAAATTTGATCGCTTGATTTATATACTTTCACCTTAGATTTTGTTGTAGGACTAAATTATTTATCCTTGCACTTGAGAAATTAGGGTTCTTATACTTGATCATTCTTAACATCACCGTAATTAATCAAAACCTCTATCCGTACTTAGCCTAAGCTAGGAATTGATGGAGGGAGTTGAGAATGATCCAACCTCGAGTAACTTAACCCTTGTTCATGCTTGAATGCTCAAGAAAATCATTCGCAAGCTTGCAATATGCTCGTGCTTTGGACCCACTTCAATGCTCTCAATGTTCCTGTCAACATCCCAAAGTTAGCTTAAGATTTTAATCTAATTGATATAACAAACCATCTTCAGTCATGTGATTCCATGACCAAAGTTTTTTTGTCTTTATGAAAATTTCCCTTAGAGATCCCTCACTTTCTCACCCCTGTGGAAGGTCAACTTCAAAATACCATATCCATAATTCCAATGAGCTTTCCAATGAGCCCAAGATCACTAGAAATGGAGTTCATATGAAAACGTTATGATAGTTCAGGGTTCTAGGGGTAAAAATAGAATTAAAATAGGCTAACAAGTAAATAATATTTCTTGAATTATATTCTTGGGGGCCTCACAATGTTCCAATTGCTTGAAATTCATGCTCAAAATTTACCCTAAAAAATAGCCATATTAGCTTGTCAATTGTGATGGAAAGAGATGTCTGTTGTGGCCTCTTAATCACGATAAACAAGTGTCAATCATGATTGATGGGTGTTAGTTGCAATGGATAGGGGTGTGCATCATGATTGATGGTTTCGATCATGATTGATGGTGTCAATTGCGATGGAAAACTTTCTTTGGGTCTTTGCATGAATACCTATCAATCATGGGTCTCTAAGACACGATGGATATGTTTATCGTCTAATGGGGCTATCAATCGTGATTTTTCTATTAGTTGTGATGGATAGGGGTGTCGGTCACAATAGACACCTGTTAGTTGTGATGGACTCCTATCAATTGCGATGGACATGCAGTAAATCGTGGGCTATGAATCCTGATTGATTGGTTTTTTCAGAATTTTGCATTGCCTTGTGTCAATCCGGCCTCCATGCATCACGATGGATATGTGTCTTGCCGAGTGCAAATGTGATTCGTGATTTTTCAGTCAATCACAATTGATGGGCTATCCATCAGGGCTTGTCGATCATGATGGACAGGGTGTCCATCGTGATGGACACTATCAATCGTGATGGACAAAGGAAATGCAAATGTTTGATTCTTTTTTTTGTGGATTAGTGATGTGCAAGGCTCTCGATAATGAATTTGCACTTAGTTTTATCAAATGGTCAAGTTTTTTATCAATCACAGTTGACAAATCTCAATGCCCTAAGACCTGTGCAGACATTTTTCGTACTTATGCAACCTACTAGAGATGATGATAGTGTCCAAACATGCAAGAAATGCTAAAAAACACGCAAAAAATGGATCACACACAAGCTCTCTCTCACTCTCTCTCTCTCACAATTGAAATAATGGGAATGAGGTGGGGAAGGTGATATGACCAAAAAACTAAACTTTTTGTGAAGTTGGAGATGGAGGTGGGAGATGGTGGGGATGATGATGGTGCAGAAGATAAAAGAGAAAATAAGAGAAAGTAAGGAAATTACCTAGGAATCCAACATCAGAACTCTATGTCGTACCATCACATGCTTGTCATCGAAGCTCTCTCCCTGACAACGGTGCCAAATTTTGTGTCACTAACTTACACTAAAGGAAAGAAAACATAAAAAAGACATCGGCTTATGCTTTTATTGTGGATATCATGATCATATGGTATTCATATGTCCTAAGAAGAAGAAACAAGTTGGAATTAGGACTTCCCCAATAACCATCCCATATCAAAGGAATCATCATGAGAGTCACAAGATAAATACATCCAATCATGAGAATCAAGCAGTCGATTCTACACCTAGATATACTATGAACCTTTTTTAGTTTCTTGACTCCATTTATAGTTTTGGATCCCTTGTTGGTAGTTGGTTCTACGTCCTCCTCTTGAACCCATTTGTGGCCTTTGCCTGCATAGAAGATTTGATCTTGGATTTCCTTTGAAGTGTTACCTCCATGGTTGAGATCCTCAATCACCATGAGAGAAAAATCATCTTATGAGTCCCTTACATATGTATAGGTTTTGAATGCCTTCCATTTCTCATCTTCCCTAAGCCCGCTAAGTTTTTAGGCATATGCTATTGAACCAAGTGCATCCAACATGACTTTTACTTGAGGCATGAAGTCATGCGTGCTCTAATTTGATGACTTCCTAAGGCTGTTGAGGTCATTCTTGAGTTGAACTTCACTAAACTTTGCATAGGTAGACTAAAACCTTTCTATCCTTACCTTCATAAATGTGTCTAGGTCTTGGATATGACCTATCATAGAGTTGCTTATGAATTTAAAAAGAACGTAGATCACTCTCCTTTCCCTTTCTTCCCACTTTCTAGTGGCTCTCCTCTTAGTTACAGGTGTATGTGCATCTTTGTATGGCCTCACATTAGTACCACTAACCAATCCCCATAGATCCTTTCACATGAAAAAGTTAGATATTGTAAACTTCAAAAGTCGATAGTTACTATTTTCAAGCTTCTAAATCTGAGTGTTGTAGTCTTCCATTGTATATGAGACTTTATAGTGGCTCCTAATCACTCCTTTGATTGTGATAGATATGAAAAACCATGATATTTTACCTTCAAACAAGATCCCTCGCTTATCGTGAACCTTTGGTGATGATAGAACCTTCCTTTGCTCAAAATCCTTATTCAAATGCTCTTGTTCTTTGCTTCAATCCTTGAATATCCAGCCACTTTAAGACCTTTTTCTTTATTTCCTTAGTCCTCAATTTTGAGATCAACTACCACGGATGAAGTATATCCCCTCCTAATTGTAGTAGAAGAATCATGGATCCTTCCCTTCACCAATCTGTTAACTAACACAACCACTTGAAAATTTTAATTTTTCTAGAACAAAGGACTCAACATCTTAATGTCTGCAAAATCAAACTAGATTCTCTATGGTTATCAATAAGACATATATCAATAAATTTGGAGAATGTGTGGTATGTCAACATTCAGGCACAAGACAGACTTAAAGCTATCCAAATAAGCAAATTTACATATGTGTACTCTTCAAATACATACACTTGGAAATATGTAGAGATCAAAACAATGAACTTTCAAAATCAATGCATTCAATGATGACGAAGAGCTAAGACTATGATTATCCTCACATGAGAAGGTTCTAGCAAGGAGCGTGCTAGCTTAGTTGGGGGCTAGCTTAGATCTAAAATATATACTCCCAATGAGACACCACAAGCTTCCAAAAGATGCTAGAGGAAGGCCTTGACTTTCTTCCAGTATCTTGCTTAGATAATCTTCAAAGCTAAGTGTAATTTTTAGAATTCAAATGGTGCCTCCAAAGACTCCGACTTTTCTCTATCAAGTGAGATTGAATCCTGAGCTTAAAAACTCATTCAAAACTGGTTGGAATATTTACCAAGAAAATAAGTGATGTGGTACTAGAATTTAGCATTGGCTCACATACTTTAGCTTGCTAAATTTCTAACACATATACATGTACATATACATATAGATGTAAACACACACACACACAACATACATACATACATACCTACATACATACATACATACATACATACATACATACATACATACATACATACATACATACATACATACATACATATATATATATATATATGTATATGTATATATATATATATATATATATATATATATATATATATATATATATATATATATATATATATATATATATATATATATATATATATATATATATATGTGTGTGTGTGTGTGTGTGTATATATATATATATATATATATATAATGTTTAGAATGAGATCTTATGTCATTCTATTCATATAGATAAAATTGTGGGTTGACAATTTTCACAAAATCTCTTGAAATCTCTTGTACATTAGGTTTTCTAGTTGCAAATCAAATGTGGGAATGAAGGCATAAGGAAATTATTGCATGAGAGACATTTAGGTAATGCACAAGAGATTCAAAGTTTCTATTTGAAATTTTTATGAATCATATGTAAGGGACCTTGTTTGAGGCTTAGAAATTAGTTCATTGCGAGATAATCGCCTGTTATTCTTCTCTCTATAATTTTTAAAGTTGTAGGGTTTAACTTAATTTTGGTGATCCATCTTGAATTGGGACATCTCTAATAGAATAAAGTAGATTCCGGAGTTGAATATTTTAGACTCTCATAGATACAAATTAATTAAGAATAGGTTTTGAGTTATAAGGATAAAGAAAGTAATTTTTTTCCAACACTTTGAAAGAATTCTTTCTCTATTATTTAAATTTGTAATTTTAGTGCATAAATATTTTGGCTGCCAATAAATATGTGTTCTATCATTATTTTTACATACAGTTTTGATATTTTCCCTAAAAAGGATAGAAAACCACTAGAACACATGGTTTTGTATGAAAGTCTTACATGCAACAATTGGAAATGTGATTCTCATTAAATGTGATGGATCATGGAGTTCGTTGATTGATGAAAATTAATTCTGATTTGAATGATTTTTGTGCTTTCAAGAGTTGGAGACCATTTAGAGATTTTATTTGTGAGTAAAATTATTAATAAGATTTTGATTAAGAGTGTAGCCGTTAATGAGATTGAGATTTCTTTGGGGCATTCATGTGGTTGAGGTCTTACAACAAACCTATTTTTCATAATCTCTTCTATTTTATTGAGTTATATAATATACAACTCTATCTATTTATGCATCATATATTGCCTTTCTTATGGTTTCCAATTCCCTCCTCTCTAGTGAAATATTTTCTCTATTTTGTTGTTCTCATGTGAATGTGGATATGTGACTATGGGATCATTAAAAGTGGCATTAAAGCACAATCGATCCAAGGAAACTATTGCTGGAGTTAGGTGTTTGCAGAAGCACGCAAACATCACAAGGAAGAAGAAGAGGCTTGGAGCACAACACACATGACTGAGTGTATTACTAGAGAATGTACAAAGATAAGTAGCCCATTAGGGCAATAGGCATATATACAAGCCGGGCGGGAAAAAACCTCCTTAAGAGGGAAAAAAGTGCTCCGGCCGTCCTAGTGTGTTCACACACATCACTACCTAAATATACGAAAAAATCCCCCCTGGGAGTGATGTGGTGAACAAGGAGCTACCACTCATGTATAAGGAAGTGCCAAGCTATGTGGAAATCACTCCATGAAAGGAAGTAATCCCAAAGCTTTGCATAAAGCTTCAAACTTCTCCCTAGGCAAAGCCTTCGTGAAAAGGTCTGCAATGTTCTCCTGTGTGGGCACATATGCCAAGCTGATCTTCCCAACAGAGAACCTCTCCCTGCCATAGTGATAATGCACCTCAATGTGCTTAGCGCGAGCATGCAACACAGGGTTCCTTGCAACTGCCAATGCGCTCTGGCTGTCAGTGAAGATGGTGGTAGCGGAAGTTCAACCAACACCCAAATCAGCCATAAGGCATCTGAGCCACACACACTCAACAGTCGCTATGAAAGTTGCCTTATACTCAGCCTCACAACTGGAAGTGGCCACAGTAGGCTGCTTCTTGCTCAACCAAGATATACATGAGCTACCAAGCATGAAGCAAAAGCCACTAGTGGACACACGAGTGCCATAGCAACCAGCCTAGTATGAGTCAAAAGAAGCATGCAAATCTGGCGGTAGTGATCCCCCCTTGGGATAAAACAACCCAAGTAGTCGAGTGCCAATCAAGTAGCAAAGATTGCGCTTAACCGCCTGCCAATGCTTGACTCCTGGGCAATGCATAAACCTGCTTATCTGTGACATAGAAAACTAAATATCTGGCCGAGTAATGCATAAGTAAATGAAGCATCCAACAGCTTGCTGATATAGAACAGCATCAAATGCATCTCCAACATCATGAAGACTCAATCGTAAACCTGTCTCCATAGGAGTGGCAATAGCCTTAGAGTTTTCAAGACCAAAATGCTGCAATAATGTGTCAACACACTTCGTTTGACACAAAGCCATTCCACCATCAACTTGCGTAAAGTAAATGCCCAAATAGTGATGCAAATGCCCCAAATAAGACATCTCAAATGAGGCATGCAAATCAGCCTTAAAATCAGGAATATGCTTCTCAATAGGACTAGTGAGCAGCATGTCGTCAACATAGACAACAATGACTAGAAGCACATCATTAGCATGCTTATCATATAAGGTGCTTTCAGTTGGACTGTTCTCAAAACCATGTGCAATCAGATAGGCATGTATCTTCTCATACCAAGCACGTGGTGCTTGCTTTAAACCATATAATGCCTTCTTTAACCTACACACCTAAATTTCATGCCCTTTCTGCACAAAGCCGTAGGGCTGAAAAACATACACTTCTTCATGCAAGTCAGCATTCAGAAATGTTGTTCTAATGTCCAACTGATGTACCTTCCCAACCATGATGAGTTGCAAGTGCACAGATGCTCTGAACAGTAGTCATACGGCATGTAGGTGCAAAGGTCTCATCAAAATCAATGCCTCTTTCTTGTGCATAACCCTTTACAACAAGCCTAGCCTTATATCTGTCAACTGTACCATCCGGTTTACACTTCAGCTTGTATACCCCCTTAGTGCCAATGGCCTTCTTGCGAGGAGGCAAGTCACATAAAGAAGTGCCAATGGCCTTCTTGCGAGGAGGCAAGTCATATTATAGCATCATATTTAGATTGCATAGCAGCCATCCAATTTTTTGAATTTTGTGCTTCATCAAACAAAATAGGCTCATTCTCATCATAGAGACTAGATGCAGCCATAGCATAGCAACCTGATGCAAAAGAGGCACTATGAGAGCCTGAACAAGTACGATATGACAGAGCTGCATCTAATTTGCTGTCATGCAAAGTCTACACCGGCCATTTTGGCATAGTTTTTTCTTGCTCAATATCAGCTCTCTCATCAACTAGTGCATCATGCAAATCTGCATCAGAAATGGAATGATGTCCATCATCACATGAACCCTGCAAAGGCTGAGAAGTTTCCTCATTAGGACCAGTAGTAGACTATCCACCTATAAAAGAGGCATCAAAGTATCATACATGTATTTGGAGCTAACAAATGTCTCCTTAGTACATGAAAGCAATGGCTGAATAGCATCTTCCACAAAAGCAACATTATGGCTAACCAGAATATGTTTAGTCTGTGGATGATACAGACAATAACCTTTACTTTCAGAACTGTTTCCAACAAAAATACATTTTATGCTTTATCATCCAATTTTCTATGATGTTGTTCAAGCACTAATGCATATGCCAAACAACCAAAAACACGCAGATGAGCAACAGATGGCTTGCGATCATGCCAAGGCTCATATGAAGTGATAGATTGCAGTGCTTTAGTGGGACACCTATTTAGTACATATGTTGCACACATGATAGCCTCAAACCAAAAACTATGATGTAAAGCCTGACTCTTAACCATACACCTCCCCATCTCCATTAGTGACCTGTTCTTTCCTTCAGCAACTCCATTATGTTGAGGTGTATACGGCGTTGTACACTGGTGTTTTATCCCACGTTTAGCCAGAATTGCATTAAGATTAAAAGATATATATCCCCCCCCCTCCATCTAAACGGACAGTGCCCATTTTACATGCTGACAGATTTTCAGGTGAAATCAAAAACTGTTGAAGCACATGAACACTTCGAACTTTGCTTTGAGTGGATATACCCATGCATGCTTGGAAAAATCATCAATGAAAGTCACAAAGTAAAGGTAATTTCCAAAAGAGGGTATCTGTATAGAACCACAGACATCACTATGTACAAGCTGCAATTGCATCTAATTTGTTGTCACATAAGGTCTACACAAGCCATTCTGGCGTAGTTTTTGCCTCCTCGCCTAAATTGAACCATCTTTTGGAAAGAAGGAATGCTGCATTTTGCCCAAAATACAGCGTTCACATACATGTTTTCCACGTGCCTCAATCTTGGGCAAAGAAGACACCATATCAGATTTTTGTACGCGTAGCAAACTAGCAAAATTCAGATGACCAAAGCATGCATGCCAAAGATTTGCATCTAACAGAGCCTAAGAATCATGTATTGCACATGCCAAATCATTCACAGATCTTTCATAGTCTATGAGCTTATACAACCCAGGACATAAAATGCCAGAAACAATAATAACATCACCATTTGACAGATCCATGAACTGTACATTTTTCATCACAAATTTCACAACCAAGCCAATGTTGGCTAATTCAGAAACTGATAATAGATTCTTCTTGATCCCTAGCACAAATAAAGCATCTGACAAGGTGAAAGAACTACCATCAGCACTAGTTAGAAGGATCTTACCAACTTCCATTACTGGATAAGAGGAGTTTTTGGAGCATATGATAGTCTTCCGTATAGGGTGTTAAATGTTGTTATTCTTCTAACTGTCAGAAGTGCGTTTAAGTGATTCTTGGGTTCTTGGGAGTGGAAGGGGTCTGTTAGACAGAGGCCCTAGACTTAGTTCCTAAACTAACTACTTACACACAACAATATACTGATACTGAGTGCTCTATCAAGAATCTGCTGTACTTAGACATTACAGTTCACAGTCTTAGCTCGGTCACATGTACCGAATACGCTAAGATGCTATGTTGCATCTGCTCCTAACTTACTGACAATATAAAAAACAAGAGTAAGCGTTCGATCTTTACCGAATAGATACCACAATCCTACCAATGTCTGAAGACACAGAGAATCCAAGCGTTCAGATACATCGTACTGAAGGTTCAGTATGCAACCCAAGAAATCCTTACTGTAGCTTAGTTTTTACTGTAGGAGGACAGATCTCAATACTGAAGGCAATACAGAACAGATCCGTATCCCAGACACACGACCACGACCACACAGACTTCCTCAGCACGTCACGGTGTATTACCAGAAGATTCAACACCACGATACACCTACTTAGTTGCACAATACCATAGGAACTCCACAAAATAACTCGCTCAGACCACAGTCGGGTAATCTTCTGAACAACTATGAAACTCACCAACAGACAGGTATCGACAGATAACAACACATGAACAAGAGCAATATAATCAGGAATGCTCCACAACGACATAGTAACGTTCACTTAACCACCTAGACAGACAGTCTGGTGATCTTCCCGATGGTCTATAAAGTTAACAAACAAAACAGATGTCGACGGCAGACAAGACAAGAGGAGAACATAAACTCAGAATACTGGAAATTATGCAAACAAACACTACAGTAATGCCCGCTTAGTCACCCAGACAGACAGTCTGGTGATCCGCCACGGAACCGTCACTGGCGCGTCTTTCTTTGATTTATATAACTTTTACAAATTGTCTGTAACAACTTTTCGCTTGTGCGAACAAGATTCAGTTATATATTTTCAATCCGGCGGCCGCTAACACTCTCGCACGCATGGTGGACTCAAACCCGCACGTTTAACAAAACTATTGCTCATCTATAATGCCTTCTAAGTACATATTTCTAGCTAATCTAAAGGTGCAGGCGATCTTTTTCTTTAGTGTTTCTAATAATTGTTTCTAAAATTTCTGCTTGGGTCTGCAGAAAGTCTTCCTGTAAATAAAATTCGTTTCCGAGCGCCGCATCTCTGGATACCTTCATATCTGCAACTTATTGCTCCATCTTGTTTACTCTTTCCTTCTGATTTTCCAGCTGATTCTCCGTTCTTTCGATTTCTTGAATCTGAAAATTTACGGTTCTGGAGTATGACTCCTTTTCGTGTCGGAGATCTGATATTAATTTCTGTGTTTGAGCTTCCTTGGTCAAATAATGTTTGAGCATGTTGTTGACATCTGATAAATTTTCTTTTGTTCTTTGAAGTTCTTCTTCTGTTAGCCTAGCTTGCCTCTGCTGTTCTTGGTTTTGCTGCACCATTTCATTGAGTTGCACTCTAGTCTCTTCCAATAGATTACCTAATGCTACTCTGGCATCTTCTTTATCCTTTAGATCGATCTTCAACTGACTGATTTGGGTCTGTGCTTCGCTTAGTAGCTTGTCCTTTTGGTTGAGATCTGCCAGTGCGGTATCTCTTTGATCGGCAATTTTCTGTTGTTCTGCAAGTTGAGCTTGGAGATGGGTAATTTGTGAGTGCAGCTGATGGTTTTTGGCTTTGACCGCATCTATCTCTTCTTGTAGAGGCGTGATATCTGCTTCTAGTACGTCCACCTTGTGTTGTAGCTCATTCCGGATGTTATCAGTGACTTCTCTCATTTGGATTGGTAATTGCTGTGATAGGTTAATGAGCAATTGACCCATGTTTGCCAATTTAGAGATTACGGGAATCGAAGGAAGTGGGAGATGTTGGCGAGGTTGAGATGAGGACGCGGTTAGGAGTTGTTGGGAGTTGGGTGGGGAGTAGTTTGGGGATGAGGAAGAGGAGTCAGCGGGTTCTTCAGGGTGAATGGGTTGGATGGGGATAATGGTTTCGATTGGCGGCTCCGGTGGGGGAGTGGTAAGAACAGAATTTGATTGTGTTACCTTATCTCTGGTGTGTTGTGCAGTTTCTTCGGCTGTGGAGTCAACTGCCTTAAGCAGCTCTTCGAGAACTTCTTTAGCAATTTGTTCCTCATCTGCTTGCTATTCCCTTTCAGACTGTTGCTGGGATGCTTCTTCTGTAGAGGTTTTCAGTATGATTTTCCTGTTCTTGTTGCTCCTGGGAAGATGATTGCGCGGAGGATTCATGCTGCATCGATGTTGCGGTGTGGTGGAATGTTTCTTCGTCATGTTTTGCTTCTTCTTTGTCATCATCTTTGTTTCCTTTGGCTGATCCCTGTGCTTCACTCTCAGAAGAACTGATTCTGATTCTCTTTCTGCGGAAGAGTTGATTTAGCTCCTCTTCATCTTCTTCATCATCGTCCCATAATTGTACAGATTCTTCATGTCGCAGAACAGGCCCACGAGGTGGTGGTTGTGCTGCAAGTATTGCCGGAAAAAGGAAGGACAGGATGTGCGGCAATCTCGACCTTGGCATGCCTCCCTTGTTCACCTGTTTAATTATGGATACGCACTCTCGGTGAATGCGGTGGAAGAAGAATGATGCGAAGTTGACTGGTTCTTGAGCAGCTAAATCTATGGCGGAGTAGAAGGGACGGGATATTCCATAGGTGCGTTTCTGTAGGTTGAGAATAGCTACTAGGAATTGGAGGGCTGATCTTTCGGGTTCCCGTCCACACAGGATCGTGTACTCGTTTGATGAATACCTAGGAAATAATTCTATCATTCTTGCGACTGGCAGACTCGAGCCATTTTCCTGACCTTGCTGAGGGAGTCTAAACGCTTCTGCAAAAGCTTGGAAGGTGATCAGTGTACGGGATGGAAGGGAGGTGATCGGCCAACTCTGCTCGGTGGCAGGTGTGTTGGCGATGGCGGAGATGATCTGGGCAAAGAATGGGTGGGATTCCACTGAATGCCAAGGCAGTTCAGCGAAGTTGGATAGCCCACGAATGCGCAGGAACTCTCCTACGTCGGCAGGGAGTCCATCACGGAAGGCGGCATAGTTAGCCAAAGCTTCCATGGCGCACACAGAGACAACAATCACAAGCACACAGAGCACAGGGTACGCACAATAACACAAATCACACAAACACAATAGCGATTTTCGGCGAAACAGAAAAGGTTAAGTAGATGCGTTGCAGTGGAGAGCAATCAAGAGTGACTAATCATCGCGCGGTATTGAGATGATAATTCTTAACTTCGGTGTGCATGCGTGAGTAGCTGGCAAGGGCAGGGCGGCTCTGGACATAATTAGGTATCAAAACGCGGATATTTACAGACTTATTTTATTAAGCACGCCAAAAAAGAAAGGAAAGAAAATAAAAGAAAAGAGAACGCAAAAAGACGCGGCTAACCGCGAAACATTTCAGTGTGGGTTAGATGTGTGTTGATACGGCCGCAACTTTGAACCATTGATGACTTTCGGAAGAGGAATTCCGGTCAACGTAGTCAACCAAAAAGTTGCTGGGCCCACTTGTTCAGAAATCCGGTAGGGACCAAACCATCGTAACTTGAATTTGCCAGCAGAGCGATTCGACTTTGCATTGTAAAAGAGTACAAGTTATCCCACCGAGAAAATTGGAGTCTTTAGATATCGATCATGTGTTCGAGCTTGTCTTAGCTGTACTTCCTGCATAGTCAAAAAACTGTGCCATCGATGCTCGTCTAATTCTCTGAGCGTATCCAACCGAAATGACAGTGATTCTTCAGGTAGCAGTTTCTGAGTGATTGCTACTCGTAAACTTGGCATAACTATCTCCATCGGTGCTATTGCTTCTAATCCATAAGCTAGTTTGAAAGGGGTTAATCCTGTTGTTACCTTGTAAGTAGTCAGATATGCCCATAATACTGCAGGTAGCAGTTGATCCCATCTTTTCGGTGCTTCTAAAATGAGTTTTCGAAGCATATTCAACAAAGTTTTGTTTGTACTCTCAGCCAAACCATTTGCACGAGGATAATATGGTGAACTAAATTTATGTGTGACCTCAAATGAATGTGTGAGTACTTTCATTAAATTGTTGACAAAATGAGTGCCTTGATCTATAACAAGTTCCAGCGGTAAGCCAAAACGTGGAAAGACATCCTTCAGTAGACACTTAGCTACCGCAACAGCTGTGGCAGACCGTAAAGCCCAGGCTTCTGCCCATCTGGTAGCATAATCAGTACATGTCAGAATACTGATACTGAGTGCTCTATCAAGAATCTGCTGTACTTAGATATTACAGTTCACAGTCTTAGCTCAGCCACATGTACCGAATACGCTAAGATGCTATGTTGCATCTGCTCCTAACTTACTGACAATATTAGAAGCAAGAGTAAGCGTTCGATCTTTACCGAATAGATACCACAATCCTACCAATGTCTGAAGACACAGAGAATCCAAGCGTTCAGATACATTGTACTGAAGGTTCAGTACGCAACCCAAGAAATCCTTACTGTAGCTTAGTTTTTACCATAGGAGGATAGATCTCAATACTGAAGGCAATATAGTACACATCCGTATCCGAGACATATGACCACAACCACACAAACTTCCTCAGCACGTCACAGTGTATTACCAGAAGATTCAACACCACAATACACCTACTTAGTTGCACAATACCATAGGAACTCCATAGAATAACTCGCTCAGACCACAGTCGGGTAATCTTCTGAACAACTATGAAACTCACCAACAGACAGGTATCGACAGATAACAACACATGAACAAGAGCAATATACTCAAGAATGCTCCACGACACAGTAACGTTCACTTAACCACCCAGACAAACAGTCTGGTGATCTTCCCGATCGTCTATAAAGTTAACAAACAGAACAGATGTCGACGACAGACAAGACAAGAGGAGAACATAAACTCAGAATACTGGAAATTATGCAAACAAACACTAGAGTAACGCCCGCTTAGTCACCCAGACAGACAGTCTGGTGATCCACCATGGAACCGTCACTGGCGCGTCTTTCTTTGATTTATATAACTTTTACAAATTGTCTGTAACAACTTTTTGCTCTTGCGAACAAGATTCAGTTATATATTTCCAATCCGGCGGCCGCTAACAAGGGGCAGGCTCCAGTGAAGAGAAGAAACTGTGCTGCAAGGTAATATGTTTGGTCGCCCCACTGTCAAAGTACCATACATCTGAGGCTACTATAGACATGCACTGCTCATGAGAAGACGGGTCAAAACTGCAAACAATAGTAAATGCCCATTCTTCTTCCTGCACAAGATTAGCAGACTCTGTTACACAAAGACTCAAGGGAAGCAGAGATTCTTTCAGAGCTCAAAGTGATAAGCAACATTTGGCATCGGAACCTGCTCCAACTGCAAGGGTGGTGTTATGAGCGTGAAGAGGTGATCTTGGTTTATGAATTCATGAGCAAACGAAGTTTAGTCAATATGTATATGGTAATATGAAAGGAAGTCTTTCTAGCAATACAAGGCTTAAAATCATCGAAGGTATCGCTTCTGCATTGGAATACTTGCACTTTGGTGTGGGGGAATGCGTACTTCACGGGGATGTGAAGGCAGCTAATGTCCTTTTGACCGACCAAATTGAGCCCTTACTAGGTGATTTTGGTATGGCAATGCTCATAATCTATGCCTAGATGGATGCAATCACCATGACTGCTACAGGTACAACTGGTTATATTGCACCTAAGAGAACCTCTTCCTGACATAATGATAGTGCACCTTAATGTGCTTTGTGTGAGCATGTAACATAGGGCTCCTTGCAACTGGCAATGTGCTCTGACTGTCAATGAAGATGGTGGTGGTGGCACAAGATTGACCAACATCCAAATCAACAAAAAGATGTTTGAGCCACACATGCTAAACCATTGTTGTGAAAGCTTCATTATACGTAGCCTCACAACTAGAAGTAGCCCGAGTAGGATGCTTCTTGCTCAAGGAGGATATGCAAGAGCTACCATGCATGAAGGAAAAACCATTGAAAGACACACGAGCATCACAACAACAAGCCTGGTTTGAGTCAAAAAAGCATTTTAATCTCGTAGTGAAGATCGTCCCTTGGGATAAAAAAGTCCAAGTAATCAGGTACCACTCAAGTAGCAAAAGATGCATTTAAGTGCCTATCAATGCTTGAAACCTAGGCAGCCCATGAACTTGCTCATTTGGGCAATAACATAAGTAAGTAAATTAAGCATCCAATAATCTGCTCATAGAAAAATATCAAATGCATCTCCAACATCATCAAGATAGTAACCCTTAAACATGTTTCCTTGGGAGTTGCAATAGGTTTGCAATAGTCAAGGCCAATACATCGCAATATTGTGTTTTTTTTTGTCACAAATATATTCACCCATTAACTTGCATAAATTGGGTGCCCAAATAATGATGCAAATGCCCCAAATCTGGCATCTTAATAGAGGCATGAAAATTAGCCTTAAATTCATCAATATGCTTCTTATTAGGATGAGTGAGAAGCATGTCATCAGTATATTCAACAATGATCAGAAGGACATCATCTACATGTTGAACATATAAGGTGTTGTTAGTTGGACTATCCTCAAAACCATGTCTAGTCAAGTAGGCATGTATCTCTTCACACCAAGCACTTCGTGCTTCTTTCAAGCCATATAATGTTTTTTTCTTAAATCTAGAGACTTTGTTATCATGCCCTTTCTACACAAAACAAGTCATCATTCACAAATGTAGACCTAGTGTGCAACTAATATACATTCCAACCATGATAGGTTGCAAGTGCAGGAATGCTATGAATAGTGGTCATTCAACATGCAAGTATCATAACAACCAGCCTAATCAGTATCTCTCAAATCATATAAATGCAGTTGAATATCTCTACCATAAAAGAGACCAAAATGCAAAGTGCATTTGAAATATTTAAACATATGTTTCACCACTTTCCAATCCTTAGTCCCGAGGCTATGGATGAATTGACTCAACTAGGAAACTACATACTGCATATCCAACATTGTGATGCATGCACATGTAAGACATTCCAGAACTTCTTGATGAAAAGAAGTGACAAATGTGTTAGTGGAGTCCTCAACAGAGAACGTCTCCAATGGTGTTGAAATTGGCTTGCAATCCTCAAAGCCATTATGCTGAACTAATTTTTCAACATACTTTGGTTGGTGCATATGAATTCCCCCCTCAACAAAGACAAATGTGATGCAAACATAGTAGCTCAAGAGGCCAAGATAAGTGACATAAAAAGTATGATCCAAATTAGCCATAATGATGTTAATTTTTGCATCATTTGATCCAATCAATAGGATGTCATTAACATAAAGAACAAGCAGTGTAAGAACAACCCTATCTTTGCATACATAGAGTACACTTTGGTTGGTGCATATGAATTCCCCCCTCAACAACGACAAACATGATGCAAAGATAGTAGCTCAACAGGCCAAGATAAGTGACATAAAAAATATTATCCAAATTAGCCATAATGATGTCAAGTTTTACATCATATGACCCAACCAATAGGATGTCACCGATGTAAAGAGCAAGTAGTGTAAGAACAGTCCCATGTTTGCATACATAGAGTGTGCTTTCAATGGGACTACATATGAAGCCAAGAGCTATCAAGTGCCTATAGATTTTATCACATCATGCACGTGGAGCTTGCTTGAGACCATACAAGGCTTTATGGAAGTAGGAAACCATATACTCTTGCCCTTTAATGGAAACTCTAGGTGGTTATTTCACATAAATCTCTTCTTGCAAATAATGATTCAAGAAAGTTGTTTTTCATGTCCAAATGATGTACTTTCCAACCTCGTTGGGCATCCAATGCAACCACAGTATGAATGATAGTCATGCATGAAATAGGTGCAAAAGTTTCCTCATAGTGAATGCCAAATTATTGCGTATATTCTTTGGAAACTAGTCTAGCTTTGTAGTAGTCAATGCTACCATCTGAATTTCTCTTAAATTTGTAAACCCACTTTGTACCAATGGTAAATTTTTGTTTTGGCAATTCTCATAACCCTAAACTACCATTCCTATGTATGGAATCCATTTCCCATTGGACAGCACTCATCCAATGTGCACCATCACATGGATCTTTAAAAATAAGCGTTTCTTCATTAGATGCTATTGGAATAAGAGAATAATCCACAAAATTACTTGATTCATGGCAAGAGTTTGATATTGTTCTACCAAGTAAATGGGCACTCAATTTGCTATCCTCTAAAGTCTATTTGAGCCACTTTAGCATAGTTTGAAACTCTTGTTAGACATGTGTTCATTATGTAATACATCATCAACATGTATATTATGTGTGGCCCGAATTTCATGCTCATTTTCAGCCATATTTTGATGGGTACATAGCTCCAAGTTTCTAGTAATTCCAACCATGTTTGACTAGAAATTCTCTACACTTTTAGCTCTACTTTGCGGTAACTTTCTAGCCCTTTGAATATCCCTTTCTTTTCTACATGTGCGAGAAGATTTGGTTTCTGTCGTTTGTGCACCGTTTTTTCGTATGCAGTTAAGTATTGCTTCGACGCCCCGATTGAATGGGGGCCGACTCGAGAGATATACGCGTTCAGAGAGTACTTCTATATCAGTGTCCCTAAATCGAAAGGAGGCCAGCCTGGATCTCGATTGTAAACTAGAATCCCATTCCAGTTTGCATCGCATTCTTGCTTGTTCATAAGGTATAATTCATTGTTTGTGCTTACGCTAACTTGCATTATGCATAGGATTTCGTTTCACGTACGATGGTCGTTGTATACTTCTGAAATCAGATTTTGATCTACCTCTTTGGCTGTCCATCTATTGAGAATCCGCCGTGATAAGTGCAAAGCATCTAAGAATTGATTTCTCTTAACTGTCAGTTATCGTTCCATATGTCGCCGCTTTTGGCAAGGCCAATCTTTACGTAACGATCATATGTGCAGAAGATTTATTGAACTGGAAAAGTATGGGGTTCCACGGATCCTAGGTAAAGCACAGGTGTTCACGTTCCTTCGTTGTATAGAAATGGTATTCAAAAAACCAAGCTCTATGCTTCTGCGTTGCTTATTCAGGTTACAGGTTCTTTTTGTTGCGTATTCTTAGTAGTGCTTATACAATTAGTGAACATGCAAGTTGATTCAAGGGTACTCTGGATTAGAGAAGACCTATGTGCTCTCCTTGGAAAAGTCCTTGGTCAGAAGGCTCGTGGGTTTGTGAACCCCAAATGGGATCCTCAAGTTCTTGTGGAGATTGATCTTAGCAAGCCTGTTAAAGCCTCTCTTTCCATTCAAGACTCTAAAGGTAACCTTTTCCATGAAAGAAAAGTCCTTTATCGCAATTTACCAAATGCGTCCTACAAGTGTTTCAAGCAGGGGCATTGGATCCATGATTGTCCTTTGCTCAAAGAGTCCTTGTTGATGGAAAACCAAAAGAAATCAACTGCTAATCAGTTTACGTCTACCGCCACTCCCCCCTCCAAGCCAAAAAACCTCAAGGTAAACCTACTAAAAAAAAAGGTAAGTCTTGGTTTAATTCTTTTGATGCTCTGCTTGAAGACGTTTTTAACCCGATGTCTCAGGCGTAGGGTCACACATCAGATCACAACTTTGATGATGCTTCTAGCCCGGAGGAACCCCCCTTAGTAAACAATATCCTGAGTCATCAACAAAGCCATTCAACTAGGCCCCATGTGAAGGATGCACCACTGTTTCTAAAAAAAACTACTTGCTAGTTCCCACGCCCCCAAATTTGTTAGCTTTGATTTAAATCATTTTGCTCCTCAAGATAAATCCTGTTTGGAATGTGCTCACAGGTTCACTATTGAGCTTTTTGCACTTGATGAAGCAGAGTTAAATAATCTTCATCGCAATGGCTTGGAGCCAGAAGGGATGACCATCTATCAAAAGGACAATGTTGCACCTATGAATCAACATGTCAACAAAACGAGGAGTAGGGAAGTTAAAACCAAGAGAAAAGAGGTCCTCAAGAACTCTAATCCTTTGAACAAGTTGACCAAAAATATAAAAAAATGGGTTTTCTGCAGCTTTCCTTTCTTTGTTTGTTTCTGATGCATTGCACTAAATATCTTGTCCTTCAATATTAAGGGGATTACTAATCCTATGAGGTCTAAGTGTTTGTTGAATTGGATGCATGATTTTTCCTATAGACCTAACTTTGTATGTTTGCAAGAGCTAAAAACTAATGGTTCTAAACTTGATATTCACCTTAGCCTTGTTTCCAAATCGCACATTTGGTATCATACCGATCACTTTCAAGGAAGGGGAGGGGGCCTCAATTGGGGTCTCCCACTCCCTTTCTCATTTAGTTAATAACTCCATCTCTAGCCCCTCCCACCAATGGGTTAGGGTTAATCTCAGCAAGCCGTATGATTGTACCATCTTAACTCTCTACAACTCCAACTTCCTTACCCTTAGAACTAGATGTTGGGAAGAGATCTCTAACTTTCCTGGCCCCCTTATCCAAATCATCTTCACAAAGTGAATGTATGATGGATCAAAACTTTGATTTTAATCTAATTCAAATAGATGCACCTTGTGTTCAAATGAATGACTTTTTTTCCAAATAATTTTATTGAATATGATGTTCCTGATATCTCTTATGAGTTTATGAGTATAGGTGTTGGTTAAGACCTAATTGAAGATCTTGAAA
>CM035410.1:45583056-45670556 GCA_020310875.1 Ceratopteris richardii
TGTCATGGGAGCTTATAGTCCAAAAGTGAACAGGAAGATTGAACGAGGTCATTCTTCCATAGTGAAGGGGATCTCGAAAGTAGCTGATCGAGATATCAAGCAATGGCCAAGATATCTACCATTTGATTTATCGAATGTTTTGATGACATATACGAGATCAACTGGATTTATGCCATCTAAACTCATGTATTGTCAAAAACCAATTTTTCCTATTCACACCCACATAATAAACTAGATGAGCTTAAATTAGGAAGAATTTTTTTCATGAGAAGACTTATGAACTTTAAGAATTAAACAATTAGAACAAGAAAATAAGAATACAAAAGAAGCCATCAAAAAATTAAAAGGATTTACACTTGAAAAATAAGATTTATTTTGATAAGTGACATAGACTTAGACCACGATCATTTATGAGAGTATCTTTGAAACCCAATATGATGCATGATAGAAATTAACTAAACGATGGTTTGGTCCTTACGTCGTGGTTTCTATTATTTCTACAGGTTCATATGCTTTATGAGAACTAGACAACACTCAATTGAGATCTAGAATTGTAGGAGAAAGAATCAAGCTATTCAAACAAAGGACAAGATGCACTGACTACGAAATAGATGAAGAATTCTTGGATGAGGACGATGCAAATGAAGAATAATGAAAATAATAATAAGGTGAAACACTTCTAGCCTAAACTCCATTTATATATATGTATATAAATGAATGAACATAGGCATTTCTTTTTTTCATATAATAAATATACTAAGATTTGTATAAATTTAAGAAAATTAAGTATGATCAAGATAGAAGACATCTATTATGGTTTCATATGAAGCATGAAAAATTAGATCTGATATGAATAGAATCAATTAGCAGACTAGAAACTTTCAGGAATGAAAACTTTGCAATGTGATAGCAAACTTAAACTAAGTGCATGCATATACTAATAGATTTTAACACTTAGTGACTGGAACTCTTTGAATCCTACTATTCATTTCCTACATGATCCTACCTTCACGTAGATTATGATCTAAGCAAACCTTCATACTCATACACATGCTAGCGATATATGTATCTCCATGTGTAGTCTATGCGGTGTCGTTAGGTTCATAGAAAGGAGGGTAGGAAGTTGAATTAGATTTTTGCAAAGGACATTAAAACTTGTATAAAGCTTTAGATGCTCAAATTTCTAGCAAGAAAAAGCTACTTTTATGCCCAAAGAATGTTCAAGTGATGAGCATTCTTACAATTGAGACTTCCAACAATGATCAACGATTCAAGTATGTTTTCAGCAAGCATATTCTCCCACTTAGCATGTACACTTAGAGTTAATTACTTTTACCTTATGAATTTGTGCTCATTTGTATGACAATCTACAATCGGAACTAATGAGTGAGCAATGTTTCTTAAGATAAAATTAACTAACAACGTGGAGGTGATCCAAAACTAAGTGGCTTTGTATGATCATAAGGAATTAAACCTTTCCTGACAGCACCATAGCATGCATGCAAATAATATAAACGAGTTGTGATCATGCTTTACTTAATTGCACGTTCTTTTCCTACAGTTGAAGTGGATTGAAAAGACACTCCAAGAAGGTTAGTTCACTTAAGGAAAACTATTCTTTTATCATTTTAACATATTCGTATTTTTGTTTAAGATACAATTGGAATGCTAAGCTCCAATCATAATTAATAAAGCTCCTCGTCTCTCCTTGATTTGCGGTTGATTTCTTAAGTCTAAAGAGTTCCTACATACCAGCACTGCATCAAGTTTGCTGCCATGATCTGTTTGCGTTCAAAATAGGTTCCTAGTATAACATTTGAAACTTCCATATGAAATTCTCTAGTGCTTACCATGCAAACATGGTCATTCTTTAGATGCATTGCTTTCTGTCAATACTCTAATCCTCACCGTCGGACTCATCATAACTCAATAGAAAACAAAACCTCAATGCTCTTTTTTTCTCTATATCCACATAGAACTCACATTTGCCAAATGTTTTTAAGATCTTTAATAGTTTGGATTCCATGTTTTATACAGTTATCAGTAGTTCTGCAAAATACGATTTTTGATGCAACACATGACTATAGAATTCACGTTATATACAATTATATTGTGCGCACATCAAAACTATACAAAAGCAATTATCAATCATCCAGGTCTAGATTCAGAATGCAAAATTCCAAAACAAACATAGAGAAAAATAGAAGTTCATCTTCAAATTATTTCCTCAGAATGGATTAAAGGAGCATCTCAAATCGACTAATGACTCAAACCTTATATATGCCACATTATGATGTGGTATTAGCAGACACCTATGCAAATTCTCAGTATCAAAATCCATGTCAAACGTTGGTGCATAGATCTCCTCTTTATCTCCGCTCAACTCGATGCTCAAGGAACTGTTTGCTTTCCCTCTCTAGATTATGTGATCATATGTGCAGACTACTAGGCGTCCGTAGTGAATACCAGAGGATGAAAACACCTCCTTTCTCCTTCATTAATAAACCGTCAATTTTTCAGCTATTGTGTGATCACTTTGGTCCAACATACTAAATCTCTGCATGACCATCAAGAGAGATTTCTTCTTGCAGAGCATAGTGAATCACTTCTTCTGCCATACCAATACATGTGCTCATAAGTTCAGAGTTTTCTTCTCCCTTAGAATGTGTGAAAAAACATAAATTATGAATGTTATCTTCTTTTGTGATCCACAACCGAATCTTAAAACCATTGCCTGCTTTCAAGCTTCATCAAGAGAGTCAAGAATCTACATCAACAACTAGTGGTTGTTGGAGATAAGATGTCTGACAACGAGCTCTCTACAATCATCATCCATGGATTTCGAGATGGATATGAAGGCTTAGTTCAAGGCCTCATCATCTTGAGGGAGAATCCACCTCTTGAGGAGATGGAACAAATTTTGAGAGATGAAGATCAAAGGCAGACTGCAATGAAGTTAATACATGATGGAGGAAAGGTATCAACATCAAATGACAAAGAACTCTTCTCATCAAGGGGAAGAGGAAGATTCAACACACAAAGAGGAAGAGGGCGGCATGAGCCCACTCACAACCAAGATCGACAAGATCATGAAGGTAATCAATCTTTCCAAGAAAGAGGACATCCTTCCTCAAGAGGTAGAGGAAGAGGAAAAGATAGAGATAGATATTACTCTATCCAATGTTACAATTGCTCTAGGTATGACCATTTTGCTAAAGATTGCAGGAGTAATCAAGATAATGGGAGAAGAAGATCAGCCCACTACATGGATGGAGAAGGTGGAAATGAGTCCACTTATTTTGAAGAATATTCTTCACTTTTATCATTAGAAGAGATAGCAGCCCATACACATGATCCCAAAGAGGAACCATGGTGGATGGATAGCGGAGCAAGTTCTTATATGACTTCTCATGCTCAATACTTTTCTAATATTGATGATTCTCATAATGGTACTATCTTTACAATAGATAGTACTCCAAATTCTATTGCAAGGAAAGGTGACATACCCTTTCAATTGGGAACAGGAGAGAAAAAGACACTCGGCAATGTTCTCTTGGTACCATCGCTTACCAATAATCTACTTTCAGTTCGAACTATGACTCGGAAGGAACTTAAAATAGAGTTTGAAGGCTAGCAATGCCTCATAACGATCCAAAGAATTCCTACAAAGTGGTTGCTAGAGGAAGAAAGCAAGGAAAGCTTTTCAAGTTAGAAAGAGAAGTCTCAACATTTTTAGTAATGGGAAATGACAAAGCAACCCCCATTATGCCTACTGACTTATGGCACAAGAGGTATGGTCACTTGAACTTCAATAGTATGTGTATGCTGAAGGAGAATGACATGGTCATTGGAATTCGACAAAGGATTGGAAAAATGTGTGAAGCGTGCTGCCTTGGAAAGCATGCTAGGAGTAAGTTCCCAAAAAGCAGCTCAAGGGCACGTGATATACTTGATGTGGTGCATGCTGATGTATGTGATTCAACCCACACTCCCTCACTTGGAGGGAATATTGATTATGTTACCTTCATGGATGATTTCTCTAGATATACTTGGGTTGATTTTATGAAGTCCAAGGCTGCTGTATTTCAGATTTTAGTCACTTTCATGCCATGGTGGAAAAGATGACAGGACGAAGACTAAAGACTCTACGGACTGACAATGGAGGAGAACTCTTGTCAAAGGATTTCAGCCATTATCTACTTGATAATGGCATTCAAAGGCAACTTACTTGCAGCTACACTCCACAACAAAATGGAGTGGTAGAGAGGAAGAATAGGACATTATTTGAAGCAGCAAGATGCATGCTTAAAGACGAAGGTCTGAGAAACATCTTTTGGGCTGAAGCAATCAACACTTCATGCTATTTGATGAATAGGTCTCCTACCAAAGTCTTGAAGGGCATTACCACCTATGAAGCTCTTCACAACATCAAGCCTAAGGTACATCATTTAAGAGTTTTTGGTTGCCTCGCATTTTCTCACATTCCAAATGAAAAGAGGAAGAAGCTGGATGACAAGTCAAGGAAATGCATCTTTGTTGGATATAGTGATGTAAGAAAAGCTTACAAACTTTATGATCCACATAAGAAGACATTCCTATCAAGGGATGTGACTTTTTATGAGAATGCAAGCTTTAGTTCAGCATCAATTTCAGATTTGGATAAAAGCCCTTCAACTTCTACACATGAGGGAACCATTGAAGAATTAGAGGAAGAAGATGAAGATCACCGTGCAACTCTTAGAAGGTCTTCAAGGATCAGAACACAACCTCAAAGGCTTACATATCAATGCAGTAATTCCTCAAGTTTTGAGCAAAGTAATGTTGCTTTGCTTATCTCTATTTTAAACCATGAAGAACCGTCAACATACAAGGCTGCTAGTACTCAGAAAGAATGGCAAGAAGCTATGGACAAAGAGATGTCTGCTCTTCATCAAAATGGGGCATGGGAGTTATGTCCATTACCTCCCAACAAGAAAGCAATCGGATGCAAATGGATCTACAAGCTGAAATTCAACAAGGAAGGGAAGATAGATAGACACAAAGCAAGGTTAGTAGCTAAACAATATTCTCAACAATATGGATTGGATTATCATGAAACATATGCTCCAGTAGCAAAGATGAGTTCAATTAGGTTATTAATTTCCCTTGCCTCCTTATTCAAGTGGACGGTGAAGCAAATGGATGTCAACAATGCCTTCCTCAATGGCATACTTGAGGAAGAAGTCTACATGTAACAACCGGAAGGATACATTGTCAAAGGTAAAGAGAACATGGTCTGCAAACTTCTCAAAAGTTTGTATGGTTTGAAGCAAGCTCCCCGAGCATGCTATGAAAGTATTGATGAGCATCTTTGCTCTCAAGGCTTTCAAAGAAGCAATGCTGATCATGTGAAGAGATGGATAGGTATGTGCTTGAAGATGAAGAGGTGTTGCAAATTCCTTGATCTACACCAGCCAAATGAACTCTAGAAGTATATGGTGGGCCCTTTTAGCTTGCCAATGGATGTATTAGACACCCTATGTACCTTGGAAGATCACTTTCAAAAAGATAGATCAAAACAGATAAGTTGGAGTTAGCTCAGAGGTGAAAACTTGCTATTCTTGGTTCATACACCTGTCCAGTGTTTTACATAATTCTCTGAGCACAGCAGCAATTAGCTTAATTCCTCTTGGGGAAGTCTAGCTAACTTATAGAGCTAACTTTAAAGAGTAATCGCATCAAAAATAATGAACCACACACTGAGAATGAGTTTTAACAACTGATGACATCATCCCGATTTTCACGGGCTGCTACAGTTTGAGACCAGTGAGCAGAAAAATCAACATACCTCCAAATGTAGGAATCCAATGATTATGAAAATTTGTATGATTATACTAGATAGTACGCTGAATCCAACAAGCTTTAAATCACTGAATTTGGATAAGTAACCACTGAGCAAAATCTCTGACAAGATGAGTGAAAAAGTCGGGTACCTGACAGAGAAGTGAAAATGCACAGACACTATTGACTTCAACTGAACATAACTGAAGATTGCAACATCCAAATGACATGAAAATTTGTGAGCATATAGTAGACGTATAGAGCTAACTTTACCAAGTTAAATCACTGAAAATGATGCACGAAGCTGAGAGAAACCATCTCTGCAAGCTGACTGAGAAAAACTAAGAGTAATGGCAGTGAGTAGTACACTTCACAAGAACATGGAAAGATGAACTCAAATAATCATGAAAATGAAAGTATATTGCTTGTACAATACAATGACTTACTGGTACATATGTGTGCCTTGTAATCACATCTTGATATGGCATAAAGCTCAGCTCTTGGAGGTCTTCACATAGGTCTCTCTAACCACGATTAAAACTGCCATCTATTTATAGTTGAGTTTGGGAGGCTAACTTCCCTGAATCACTCTCAAATCAATCAATGATTGATTCACAAATCACAAATTCGTGGCTCCTCTTTCCATTCTTGATCAAGTGGACTCAACCACTTAAGATTCTTTCACTTTTACATTAAGTAAACTCTTCAAAAGTTACAAGAGGTAGTTCACAAGTGAACTTTACATAGTCTTCATTTTAAGGCTTTTTCTATGACTTTGTGGGACTCAAGCCAATACTTAGGCTTGTCATAGACTTGCTCCAACAGCTCCCCCTCAAGCCAAGTATGCTTGAGGTCTTCAATCTTCCAAGATTACCTGCAAACCAATCATAGCCTTGAATTTGCAAAGCTTTGTACCATCCAATGCTTTGGTTAGAATATCTGCACATTGTTGATGAGTGGACACATATGATATTTGAATCTCTTTGCTTAGAACCTTTCTCGTACATAGTGATAATGAACTTCAATATGTTTATTCCTTGCATGAAAAATAGGATTAGCAGCCAAATGAATAGAACTCATATTGTCACCAAAAATAGTTGGAGTTCCAAACTCCAATCCAAGATCTTTGAATAATGTCTTCATCCACATAGCTTCTTGTGTAGCTATGGAAAGACCTCTATATTCAGCTTCAGTAGAAGAGAGAGCAACTGTGGGTTGCTTCTTGGATGACCATGAAATAAGCTTTGAACCTGCAAAGGTAAGATAACCTGAAGTGCTCCTTCTATCTTCCTTGGAGCCAGCCCAATCTGCATAAGAAACTAGCTTCAAACCTAAATCAGATACATAAGGATAATAAAGTCCTTCATTTATGGTTCCTTTGAGATACTTGAGAATCCTTTTGGCAGCATCCATATGTGGTTTCCTTGGTGTGTGCATAAATTGACTTAGCACACTCACACTGTAACATATATCTACTCTTGTCAATGTGGCATAGTTGAGACTACCCACTAGACTTTGATATGAGGTGATGTCCTCTATGAGTTCACCTTCATGTGAGCTCAATTTGTGATTGACCTCCATTAGAGTACCTGCAATCTTACAATCATGCATCTTGAATTTTGCCAACATGTCCTTAATGTACTTCCTTTGAGTGAGAAACAAACCATGATCTTTGTAGACAACTTCCAAACCTAGGAAGTAGGTAAGTGAACCCAAATCACTTATCTTGAACTCTTCTCTCATTTGATCTTTGATCTTCTTCATACCATCTGCATCATTTCCTGTCAATATAATATCATCTACATATATACATAGGTAGATGACCTCAGAATTACTCTTTTTGAAAGCCTTTGTCCTCCAAGAATGAAACAAGCCTAAAATTCCAAGCTCTTGGAGCTTGCTTGAGACCATACAATGCTTTGTTAAGTTTACACACATAATCAGGATAAACTTGGTTCTCAAAACCAGGTGGTTGTGCCATATATACCTCTTCTGTTATCCAACCATTCAAGAATGCATTCTTTACATCTAGTTGATGTATCTTCCAATTCTTGGAAGAGGCAATACTAAGCAAAACCCTAATAGTAGGCATCTTTGCCATAGGAGAGAAGGTCTCCTCATAATCAATTCCCTGAGTTTGTGCAAAGCCTTTTGCTACAAGCCTTGCCTTATACATGTTAATTGAACCATCAGAATTCTTCTTGAGTTTATAGACCCATCTTGAGCCTATTACCTTCATGGATGAAGTCTTGGGCACCAAATCCCAAGTGTTGTTTTCCTCAAGTGCTTCAATCTCTTCCTTCATTGCATGCTTCCATTCTGATTTTGCTTTGGCCTCTTCAAATGATGATGGCTCCTCTTGGTTTATATCCTGTGCTATGTAGATAGAGTGTTTAGTTACTAATGAGGTTTCAAACCCATACCTTTCTGGTTTTTTCTTTTCCCTCATAGATCTTCTTAGGCCATGATGTGATGATTCTGCCTCATGTCCAAGTTCCTGCAATTTTGCTTTACCTTTAGACTTCCATGCTTTGATCTTTTCCATCTAAGATTCTTCATCATCCTTTGAGGTGTCTTGTTCTTCAATCTTCGGTTGTTCTCTACCAAGCTTTGAAAAATCTTCTTCAAGATTATATGGTAAATTGACTTTCGTGCATGAATCTTCATACCATGAATTGTTCTCATCAAAAACTACATCTCTGCTTACCAAGAATCCTTTGTTGGTAGGGTTGTATAACCTGTAGCCCTTTTGATTGTTGTCATATCCAATAAATACACACCTTTCTGCCTTTGGATCCATCTTGCCTCTAACCTGTGAAGGAACATGAGCAAAAGCAATACATCAAAAAATTTTACAATGATCTAAGCTTGGTCTTCTTCCATTCCAAGCCTCATATGGAGTCATCCCATCAAGGGATTTTGAAGGCAACCTGTTAATCAAGTAAGTGGCTGTAGATACAGCCTCAACCCATAAGTAATTAGGTAAATGCTTTTCATTTAACATAGACCTTGCAGCTTCAACAATTGTCCTATTCCTCCTTTCTGCCACTCCATTTTGCTCAGGAGTGTACCTTGTAGTTACCTCTCTTTTGATTCCTCTTTCTTGAAGAAAAGAATCAAACTCATGGGAGAAGTATTCTCCCCCTCCATCTGACCTTAGTCTTTTTAGTGATTTACCTATTTGATTCTCCACAAGAGCCAAATATCTTGTGAAACATGAAAAAACTTCATCTTTGTGTTTCATAAAGAATAGGATAGTCCATCTGTTGCAATCATCAATAAAGGAAACATAATACCTTGATCCAGATATTGAAGCTTCCTTGCTAGGTCCCCATACATCTGTATGAACCAACTCCAAGAGATCTCCATGCATATAACCTTTCTTCATGAATGGTAACATGTGAGACTTTCCAAATTGACATGCACTACACTTATAAATCATATGTTGTTTTGACAAATTAGGAAGTCCAAGTACACTTTGGTCCCTGCAGATTTGCTTTAATGACCTTTCACCAATATGTGCTAGCCTTTTGTGCCATACTTCCAATTCTGTGAGTGTCTGACTACCATATTTAAAGAGATCAATGTTTCTAGTGTCCTGTAATTCAAATGTGAACAATCTACCTGTCTTTTCACCTTTTGCAATTCTTTTGAATCCTTGACTTGGATCTTCAACAAATGCTCCTGCTTTTGTGAACCTGACTTGCAACCCTTTCTCTACTATCTGCCCAACACTTATCATATTCTTTGTAATGGTAGGGACATAGAGTACCTTACTGAGTAGGTTGATGTTTCCATCAGGTGCTTTGACATTGCCTATTTTCTCCACAGGATGTTTTGTATCATCTCTTGTTTGTACCTCATGCTTATTCCTTGGATCTTCTAAATCTGATAGGAGTGCCACATTTCCTGCCACATGATTTGAACAACCTGAATCTATGTAGAAAACATGCTCATCAGATTTACCTTGTGGCATAGCCATGTTCATGATCAATAATGAATCCTCTTTGTTTGAGTCTTCTGTGTAGTTATTGTAGTCTCTCCTTCCTTTGTAGCCTCCTTGATAGTTTGAATGATTGTAGTTGTTGTAGTTGCCATGGTAGTTGTTGAACCTTCCTCTTGAGTAGCCATAACTTCCTCTATTGTATCCTCTGCCTCTTTGATTCTTGGAATTCCTAAAGAAATTTTCAGTTGTATGATTAGTTAATCCACAAATAGAACATGAGTTGGAGTCTTGGGATCTCCCCCTGCCTTGTCTACCTCCTCTTCCTCTACCTCTGCCATGTCTTCCTCTACCTGCATAGTTAGCTTGATATGTACCTGCTTCATCATCCACCTTCTTTGCCTTTCCTTTGTTATCTTTAGACTTGCTTTTATCCGTGTATAAAGCTGAAGATTGATTACCTTTAGAGCTTTCTCCATTTTTGATAAGCTTTGCCTCTTGAGTAAGTAGTTGTCCAATGAGTGTGTTGAAATCAGGTACATGCATGTCCATGTACAAATCCATAGCTGTGGTGAATGCTTCCCACTTGTCATCTGCCTTCAAGCCATTGATGACCTGCCTTACAATTTGCTCTTCATCTATTACCTCTCCAATGCTTCCCAACTGATCCGCTATGTCCTTGAGCTTTGTGACAAAATCAGTCACATTTTGTTTGGGAGCCTTCTTGAGAGTTGTGAAATCCATCCATAGTTGATGCTTCCTAGATTTAGTACTTGAAGAAAAGAAAGCTTCAAGTGCATCCCACACTTCCTGAGATGTCTTACAACTTCTAATGTGAGGCAACAAAAAATCTCAGATAGAGTTGAGGAGATAAGACCTTGCAAGTGCATCCTTGGAGCACCATGTGCTCAATCTTTCTTGCTCTTCTTGTGTTGGTTGACTTTTGTTCCTGAAGCTTGGCATAACTTCATCTCCAGCCACATAACCATATAAACTTCTACCTTGGAGATAGGCTTCCATTCTTAATGACCAAGCTGAGTAGTTACCTCTGTCTAATTTGTCAATTGATGAAGGAAATCCATCTGCCATGTTGTCCAACCTTGCTCTGATACCACTGTGAAGAGATGGATAGGTATGTGCTTGAAGATGAAGAGGTGTTGCAAAATCCTTGATCTACACCAGCCAAATGAACTCCAGAAGTATATGGTGGGCCCGTTTAGCTTGCCAATGGATGTATTAGACACCCTATGTACCTTGGAAGATCACTCTCAAAAAGATAGATCAAAACAAATAAGTTGGAGTTAGCTCAAAGGTCAAAACTTGCTATTCTTGGTTCATACACCTGTCCAGTGTTTTACATAATTCTCTGAGCACAGCAGCAATTAGCTTAATTCCTCTTGAGGAAGTCTAGGTAACGTAAAGAGCTAACTTTCAAGAGTAATCTCATCAAAAATAATGAACCACACATTGAGAATGAGTTTTAACAACTGATGACATCATCCCGATTTTCACGGGCTGCTACAGTTTGAGACCAGTGAGCACAAAAATCAACATAACTCAAATTGTAGGAATCTAATAAATATGAAACTTTGTATGATTATACTAGACAGTAAGGTGAATCCAACAAGCATTAAATCACTGAATTTGGATAAGTAACCACTGAGAAACGCCTCTGACAAGATGAGTGAAAAAGTCGGGTACCTAACAGAGAAGTGAAAATGCACGGACACTGTTGACTTCAACTGAACATAACTGAAGATTGCAACATTCAAATGACATGAAAATTTGTGAGCATATAGTAGACTAATAGAGATAACTTTACCAAGTTAAATCACTGAAAATTATGCACCAAGCTCAGAGAAAACATCTCTGCAAGCTGACTGAGAAAAACTGAGAGTAATGGCAGTGAGTAGTACACTTCACAAGAACATGGAAAGATGAACTCAAATAATCATGAAAATGAAAGTATATTGCATGTACAATAAAATGACTTACTGATAAATATGTGTGCCTTGTAATCACACCTTGATATGGCATAAAGCGCAGCTCTTGGAGGTCTTCACATAGGTCTCTCTAACCACGACTAAAACTACCATCTATTTATAGTTGGGTTTGGGAGGCTAACTTCCCTCAATCACTCTCCAATCAATCAATGATTGATTTGATTCTCTACCTACCACAAATCACGAATTTGTGGCTCCTCTTTCCATTCTTGATCAAGTGGACTCAACCACTTAAGATTCTTTCACTTTTACATTAAGTAAACTCTTCAAAAGTTACAAGAGGTAGTTCACAAGTGAACTTTACATAGTCTTCATTTTAAGGCTTTTTCTATGACTTTGTGGGACTCAAGCCAATACTTAGGCTTGTCATAGACTTGCTCCAACAGATCATAGTTTGTATTATAAATTCAAGGGAAAAGATATTGTTATTGTTCTTCTATATGTGGACGATCTCATGTTGACAAGAAGCAATGAAGCAATGATTGAAGATGTTCAAAGAAAACTCTCTAAAGAGTTTTAAATGAAGGATCTTGGTGACTTACACTAGATTCTTGGCATCGAAGTCTCTCGACTAGAGAAGGGAGATATATTTATCTCTCAACAAAAGTACCTTTTTTCCATTCTTGATAGGTTTGAGATGTCTCACTCTAAGCTGGTCTCTACACCTATGCAGTCAACTCTCAAACTCGGATGAGAATGGTGTTCCATATGATGAAACACTATATAGACAACTCATAGGATCTCTCCTCTATTTGACCATCACAAGACCTGATATTTTTTTTGTAGTGAACTCTCTCTTCCAATATCTATAAGCTCCCAAAGTATCTCACTGGAATACAGCCAAGAGGATATTAAGATATTTGAAAGGTAATTCTTCACTTGGAATTCTCTATGCAGGAGATAAATTGAATATTCATGGATTTAGTGATTCAAATTATGCAGCAAACGTGGTTGATAGAAAGAGCATAAGTGGAAATGCCTTCTTCCTAGGGAATGGAGCTATTTCATGGAGTTCCAAAAAGCATAGTACGATCAGCTTATCCTCTATAGAAGCTCAATACAAAGCTCTCAAAACCTCAACTTGTGAAGCTATTTGGCGGAGAAGATACTTGGATGAGATTGGTTTCGGTGAAAACCAACCTACCACCATTCATTATGATAATTTCTCAGCTGAATCTTTCGCAAAGATTCCACTCATGCATCAATGAACCAAGCACATTGAAGTGAGGGAGAACTTCATCAGAGAGATGATACAAAGTGGTGATATCATCTTACACCATTGCAACACAAAGGAAAATGTGGCTAACCTCTTCACTAAAGCTCTCGGCAAGGAGTTGTTCATCAAGCATAGATCATCACTTGGCATGATGGAGCTCCCCTTAAGGGAAGGAAGTCATGAGTAAGGGAAGGCTCATCATGCATCTTCAACAAATAAGGGAACTCTCATCTTCATATGCCTTCAACAAGCATTTTATTTCAGGTTCTTATTATTTTGATGATGTTGGACGTGAGGGAAGGTGTTGGAATATGCAAGTCCAAACCATCTCTTCAAAGTATTATTATAGGTTGAACTCTTTACTAAAGTTCATTATATTCTTAGAGTGATTTATTATGTTTTCCACATCATCCATAGTCGTGAATAAAGCATATTTGAAGTCAATGCCAAGTTGGAAAAGTGTTCCTATAATTTAGGAAAAATTTCAGGACAATAGCACACCTTTTCTGAAGGAAGCTTTGCATAGACCATATCTTGCTAATTGTGCATCATATTCTATTGATCTAAAATCTGAAATGTTCTCCATAATATCAGGTATCAGCTCACCAAAAATCTCCCACCAAATCATCTCTAAACTCAAGTTATGCTAGCTGCAATTTGGTAGGTAGAGAATTGGCAGATTGCTAAAAACGGCTAGTAGGCCAACTTTGGGAGCTTGAATCTTGAGCTACATGCGTCATCTCAAAATGATTTCTTCAACCAATTTGTTCTCCATATCATGTAAAATATCCGTCTAAAAGAGTTTCACCAAACTCCCATGCATTAGAGAGTTATGCCTATTTAAACAGAAGCTTTTGAGCATTTTTAGGAGACAGACAGAGGGTTGGAGTTGAGAGACAGTGGACTCATTTCTTGTAGTTGTGGAGTGCATCCTAGGGACTGAAGTGGAGTGGTGTATACCACACACTCTTGACCATTATACATTGGCTTCAATTGTATCATTGAGCTCATTTGATAGTGTTATTAGCTTTGTTCTTTTCAAGTAATTTGAGCTTGAGTTAGCTTCTACTACTAAACTTTGTATTCTTGTTGGTTTAAGGATTGCTCACTTATTTGTCTCTCATATCTCATCTCATATATTCTTTGAGAGTGTTTTAAGCTCAACTCCTCATTTTTCACAAAAAGAGATGGAAAGAATCCAAAGTGAGAGCAAGAGCAAAGCCAAACTCAAGCTCAAGTAGTCAAGGAGGCTGCAATCAAATCTATGGATCAAGATGAAGAGGAAGTATTAGAAGATGAGGAAGAAGATCACAAGCAAGAGGCACGTCCAATGAAGAATGCTATAAATGTGCAAAATGGAGAGAATATGAAAGAGATTATTGGTCAAAAGGAGGAGGAAATCAAAGATACAAAAGGTATCAAGCTAATTCTACATGGTACATAGGCAACTATTGTAGCAACCATTTGAGTTGAAATAAAGATGTGCTCTTTAATTTATACTCACCCACCACTCAAGGGCATATAGAGTTAAGGGGATGAAACTAAGCACAAGATTATACATGTGGGAGATGATCCATTGACTGGATTTCAAAGCTCCAAGGTGTTGAAGGATGTGTTGCATGTGTCAACCATCACCTCGAACTTGGTTTCAGTTATGTTTGAAAGAGCTATGAGGTGACGTTGAATAATCAATTATGTTTTGTTGAAGTCCCCATGTAGGACAACAATATTCGAGCAGAAGGAAAGAGGCAAGGAAGAATCTTCACCATGGAGGTAAAGCCATTGCTTCCTCACATTATGTACTTGCCAATTTGAAAAGAACAGATTGTAGAGAGTGACTTGGGGTGTTGTCAGAGAGAAGGAATTCATGATGAGGACAAGTGTAGGGTTGGATCAGGCCTTGGGGGTGCATCATCTCATTCCACAAGCGCTGTTTGCATACTGAGCACTTTTCCTAGGAATATTCTATTGAGCCCCACCTATGCTTTAGGGGTAACAATGAAGCACATGGGAGAGGGAGTACGATCTCATGGATGAAATCCGTCAGAGGGTTAGAAGTGGAAGTAGGTTCTCGCAAGAGGAATTTGTAAACAAAAGAGCACATACTATGACGTTTCACACATGATACCAAAGATAAACTCGAAACCTCAATAATAATATACTCATTGCAAAAAGCTTCATCCGTCTCCCTATTTAAGAAAAATTCTACACTTTTATTATCTTGGGGGATCCATTCTGGTGATAGTATTCTGGTTAAGACTTATTTGCCTTAAGGAGTCTTGGGTTCTCTTCCTAGGTCTCCTTGCTCTAGGTCTCCTAGCTCATTCTCAAGAATGACATTTCCAAACTCATCTATCCTGTCTGGAAAACTCGTAATCACATCCATGGTCCATTGCTTATTTGAGTTGGACAACTGATCACCTCACACCATCCTCATAGATGCGTGTACCTAATTAGTTAGTCTTAATATACTCCATCTACATCTTATTGGGACCTTTCGGTGTCTCTAAATAAGTTGTGCCGGAGCTACCTGCAGATCTTTCCATGCTAAAGGGCATTTCTGAATCACCTATGTCCAAACTTAGCGCGTAGGGATAACCACTAAGTTGTTGTGCCCATGAGCTAGTTGTATGGTTGACACAAGCCTCAGAAGATCTAGTGCTTTGTCTATCTTTGCCTAAGTTTCTACCACATCTAAGGTTCATATGCCTTGGTTATGAGTCCAAAATTGTCCCTTTATGCTTCTCAGAGAGAGAGAGAGAGGGAGGGAGAGAGAGATACAGAGAAAGAGAGAGAGAAAGAGAGAGAGAGAGATGTAGAACTAATTTTGGCAATCATAACAACAAAAAATTAATGGTGGACAAAGTTTTCCGTAGCAAGAATTAGGGATTGATAGAGAGAGAAAGAGAAGTTCTAAAAAGCCTTGATAGAGTGATTGGCATAAAGGGCAATAGGTTACCGACACAGGTAGAGAGAGAGTGAGAGAGAGACAAAGAGAGAGAGAATAAAACAAATCTTTGTCGAAGAAATGGAGGAGAGATGGGCATGGGGGAGAGAGAAAGAGAGGGAGAGAGAGAGAGAGATTTTAATCAAATAACTTTTTCTTCTTTCATTTATTTTACCTTATTATTTAATAAAACAAATAGAAAACGTAAATACACATAAAATTATAATATATAGTATGAAATTTAATTAGATTAATTTGTTATATATAGTATATTATGAAAAAGAAATATATAAGTAAATAATAAAGAAAATAGTAAAACTAAAATTAAATTTTAGAAATTAATAAATACATGAAAAAGAAAAAAATAATGTAAATAATAAATAAATGAAAGTATAAATTAAAACTAGGGAATAAATTAAATTAAAAATAAAATTAACAAGACATAGTATAACTAAACTAAAAAGAGAAATTATATATAATAATAAACGAAAAATAGAAATAAAAAGAAGTTAAGAAAATGAAAAGAAATGGAAAAAAAAGAAAATAAACAAATAAAAAGAAGTATGTGTATATAATAAAACAAAAAGAAAAATGATTAAATAAGAAGAGAAAATAATAAATAAAGAACTTAAGCAAAATCAAAATCAAATACCATGTATGCATATAATTAAAACAAAACAAAAAATACTGAAAAATAAAAAGAGAAAAATGAATAAGATAGGGCATGATTTTTCTTTTGAGTGTTTTTTATCATTGAAAAATGTAGTAATAGAAATTTTGTTTCTATTTACTCTTGCAATCATATTGAAATGAAGTGAAAGTTTTTTTATCTTGCTTCTAGTAATATACCTAAAGCACAAGTACTAAAGACTCCACCCTCTTGTAGTATTTAAAGAAAAGATTTTTCATGAAGCGAAATTGCAACTCGACTCCTGCTTGAAGAAAGATTCTCACCTATCTAGGTTTCTTCTATCCATTCTATATCATTGACACTTTGTATTAGCATTCATTTATTGCTAACCCTTTCATTGTATATCTCATAAAATTTTTATTGCATCACTGATGGATAGTGATCATATACCTTATACCACTATTTTTGTTTCGTCTATGTCTCGTGTTATGAAAATTTATCCTTCTTCACCTTCTATATTCACTCTTGTAATTAAAAACAATATAGATGTGTCTTTCATCTCTAAGTTCCTCTTGCCACACCCTGGAAGCTCTCTGCTTGCTCTATAGTTCAAGAGATGAAATTTTGACTATCCCTAAAAGGCACCTAACATGAATCATCACCCAAAAGGGAAGTAGGACTCATCCACTTGGTCGTCAAATCACACACCCCCTTCTCCTTCTTGACAATGCACCAAAAACACATAGAGATACATATATAGCTGGCTAGTATATGAAGGATAGTCTATAGCACAAATAATATGAAGGTAGGATCTTATGAGGAACCAATGGCAGGAATCAAAGAATCCTATGTCACAAAGTGTTCACATACATTAGTATATGCAAGAATTGGTAAAGCCTCACCTTCACCTACTCATTTTTTAACCCATGAAAGATAAAATATGCTAATTAAATTTATTCATACAATCCCTAGCCTTTCATATAACACATGAAATCACAATAGTCATATGTTAACCTGAATCTTATGAATTCCCTTAAGGTATATACTATGAAGAGATGGATTTGTAGTTGATGAAGATGAAGTGGTGCTGCAAAAAATTTGAACTACACCAGCCAAATGGACTCTAAAGACATGTGGTGGGCCCTTTTATCTTTCCAAAGGATGTATTAGACACCCTATGTACCTTCGAAGATCACTATCAAAAAGTTGAATCAAAATAGATAAGTTAGAGTAGATTTAAGAGCCAAAAACTTTCTTTTATGTTCATACAACTGTCCAAAGTTTTGAACAATTCTCTGGCCACAGCAGCAAGTAACTTAACTCCTTTTGGGGAACTCTTATGCACTTACTAAGCTAACAACCATGAGTGATCTGATAAAAAATGATGAACCACACAAAGAGAAACAAACTTAGCAAGTCATAGGATGACCCCGATTTTCCCAAGCTGCAATACTACAAAGACTTGAGCCCAGTAAAATAGATATATCTCACGATTAAAGAATCCAATGCTAACAAAAATCCATAATCATGTACTAGACAGTATGGGGATTCTAACAAGCTTTAAATCATGGACAAGAGTGAAGTATACATTGAGAAAAATCTCTGACAAACTGATTGTTTTGAGAGAGTGCTAGTAGATAAGAAGAAAATGAGGTGACACAATTGACTTCAAATGATCATAACTGAAGATTAAGACATCTAGATACAATGAAAATAGGTGATTATACAATAGACATAAAGAGCTAACTTTACTAAGTCGAATCACTAAAATGATGCATCAAGCTCAGAGAAATCATCTATGCAATTTGACTAAGAAAACTACGAGATATTGTAGTGAACAGTACACTTCACAAGAACATGAAGATATGAACTCAAATGATAAAGAAAATGAAAGTATATTGATTGTACAATACAATGGCCTTACTCATACATATGTGTGCATGCAATCACACCTTGATATGGCATAAAGCTCAGCTCTTAGAGGTCTTCTCTTGACCACGACTAAAACTACCATGTATTTATAGTTGATCTTGGAAGCCTAACTTCCAACAATCACTCTGCAACCTATTGATAATTGATTTGATTCACCAACTACCTTCAATCACAAATTCGTGGCTTTTCTTTCCCTTTTTGATCAAGTGGACTCAACCACTTTAGAATCCCTTTACTTTTACATCAAGTAAAGTCTAAAAAATTACAAGAGGGAGTTCACAAGTGAACTTTAGTTGTAGACATATCCATTTTGTGCAAGCCAAGGAGTCCTTGAGCTTGAGGATCATTCGAAGTAGCTACCTACCAATTTTCATAATTTTTAGACTTTGTTTGAGTCTTCAAATAGGCCCTAGAACCTAATTTTTAACTAGGCCGGACACTAGGTCTGGACACGGCCAAAACCTAGTCGAAAACTATAAATAGAGCTAAAGAGCTCATTTTTGAGCTAGCTTGTAATTGATCTAAACTTGTATGAGCACTTTTGAAGTAATCTAAAAGAACTGCATTGTCTCTCTCTTTGTCTTACCTTGAGTGCGCGCGTGTGTGTATGTGTGTGCATGTTAGTGTGCTTCTCACTCACGCACTTGTGCCTTCACTTGCTCGAGGTCATCATACCATCCTCACGTCTTCCCAGATTGACATTAAAGGAGGTGCTACTCATCACTGAGCTACACCAAATTTTGGCGCCGTTGCCGGGGATCGAGCTTTGAGGACGAGCGTGTAATGGTAAGACGTAGATATGAGATGTTGGCGTTGTAGGTAATTCCTTTACTTTTCTCATTTTTTCTCTTTCTTACCTCACCATCATCATCCTCACCATATCCGACCTCTACACACATGCATACATACACATACACATATACACATGCATACATACAAATACACATATCCACACACACATATACACACATGCATACATACACACATATATACACACACATATACACACATGCATATAGATACATATGCATACATACATACACACATGCATAATCAAATATATAAAAGAATAGGGATTTATGGTTTTTGAATTAAATTAATATATATAACAAAAAAAGCTAAAAACTTAGAGTCTATAATTGAATATATACAAAAAATAGGATTTCAGATAAAAATAGCTAGTGTTTTAATTGAATATATATAATTAAATATATAAGAATAGGATTTTAGAGTTTTATCAAATTAAATATATAAAAATAGGACTAGGGTTTTTAGGCTATTTACACATGCATACACACACACAGATATATATATATATATACACACACACAGACATACACCCACACACACACACACACACACACATATATATATATATATATATATATATATATATATATATATATATATATATATATATATATATATATATATATATATATATATATATATATATATATATATATATATATATACATGCATACACATATGTACATGTTTAAGGTCTCGGTCTTTAGGATTAGGATTTTAGTGTTTTTACACATGCATAATATATATAAACATATACACATATAATACATATACATATATAAATGTATATACACATGCATACATGCATATACATATTTTAGGTCTAGGTCTTTAGGATTACGGTTTTAGGGTTTTTACATACATATAATTTTATAGATAAATAAATATGAAAGGAGATAGTGTTTTAAATAAATAAATTAAATATATACAAATACGATTTCAAGTTCTTTTATCAAATCAACTATATATAATTAAATATATAAAAATAGGATTTTAGGGTTCTATATCAAACTAAATATATATAATTAATTATATAAAAAATATAATTTTAGATTAATATTAGCATTTATAAATATATATTTAATAATAAATATATGAAAAATATGATTAGAGTTTTTAAGCTGTTTACACATGCATACACACATATACACATACACACATATATAAATTATGTGCATGCATAACTTATATATATATATATATATATATATATATATATATATATATATATATATATATATATATATATATATATATATATATATATATATATATATATATATATATATATATATATATATATATATATATATATATATATATATATATATAGAGAGAGAGAGAGAGAGAGAGAGAGAGAGAGAGAGAATTACGATTTCATGGTTTTTAGGTTTTTTATGATATATAGAAAATAGGTATTTAGGATTTTTAATATATATAAAAAATAGGATTTTAGGATTTTAAGATATTACAAACACACATGCATATACATACACACATAGGATTATGGTTTTAGAGTTTTTGGGTTTTTATGATATATAGAAAATAGGTCTTTACGATTTTGAACACATATAAAAAATAGGACTTTAGGATTTTACATATTACAAGCACACGTGCATATACATACACATACACACATAGGATTAGGGTTTTAGAGTTCTTCGGTTCTTTATGATATATAGAAAATAGGTCTTCAAGATTTTTAATATATATAAAACATAGTACTTTAGGATTTTAACATATTACAAACACACGTGCATATACATACACACACATATACATACACATTCACATGCATATACACACACATCCACATATATACATAATTAAATATATAAAAAATAGGTCTTTAGTATATATATAAATAATATTTATAAAATTAGGTCTTAAGTATATATATATATATATATATATATATATATATATATATATATATATATATATATATATATATATATATATATATATATATACATATATATATATATATATATATATATATATATATATATATATATATATATATATATATATATATATATATATATATATATATATATATATATATATATATATATATATATATATATATATATATATATATATATATATAGGATTTTAGGATTTTTTATCAAATTAAAAATATAAAAATAGGATTAGGGTTATTAGGTTGTCTACACATGCATACACATTAAATCTATCTAAAAGAGTAGGTTTTTAGTGTAGCTAAATAAATATGAGAATAGCTAGTGTTTCAAATAACTATATATAATTAAATATATAAAATTAGGATTTAAAGGTTTTTTATAAAACTAAATACATAAAAATAGGATTAGGGTTGCTAGGTTGTTTACACATATATACACACATATACACACATAATATATGTACACACATAATATATGTACACATACACATGCATACACACATATACATGTTTTTAGGTTTCATAAGAAAAATCAAATGTTCTAAAATGTCCATATTGTATTAGATGGCTAGTTTGGATCCGAAGGAGAGAATGGCATGTCCTTGCACTCAATGCAAGTATCAAATTTATCACAAACAATGGATTTTTACTCCACATGTTAGAGAATATGGATCCTTTGATAAAAGTTGACTATTAAACCTATGCTACCATTCGCATGGTCCCCCTAGTGAGGAGCTGGACCCAAACGACATTGCACTGATAACCTCTCATGGACAGAAGAGAACAAAAAGGGAGTTACAAGGTACTAATACCATTACATAGAATGAACACATGGAAGAAATGCTTGAAGCATTTTATGAGATTGACAAACATCACGATGGTGGAGAAGATGTCGTGAGTTTCATAGACACAACAAAATTTCCACCATTAGAAGCCGATGACGAATACAGAAACATGCAAAGACTAGCTCGTTTACCACTATACAATGGAGCAAAGATATCTATGCTACATGCATCACTCACGATGCTCAATGTGCAATCCATTTATGGATGGTCGGATACTAGTGTCTCTGAATTGTTTAGGTAAGTGGATTTGAAATAAACTTTGATTGGTGTATCAAAATTACTTTATTTACTAACATCGTTCTAATTGCTTATTGAAGGCGACATGCCTCCAAAACATGGAGATGCAAAAAAACTTTTACAATCCATTGGAATGGACTACACTAAGATACATGCTTGTATGAATGATTGCATCCTCTTTCAGAATGAGTATGAGCATCTCCACATATTTCCAAAGTGTGGAGCAAATAGGTTTAGAGAAGAACTTGTGGGTGAAGTAATCCCCACAAAGGTTCTTCACCACTTTCCTATCATTCCAAGAATTAAGAGCATGTTTAGATGCAAATCCATAGCTGAGTTAATTTCATGGCATGCAAAGAGCAGGTCTATAGATGGTGTAATGTGAGTGCCTACTGACTCTAATGCTTCGAAACACATAGATAATAGTGGCTAGAGTTTTCTACTGAGCCTCAAAACATACGTCTAGGCCTAGATATGGATGGAATCCATTTCGTTTACACAACTCTTCATGGAGCACATGGCTTGTATGTTTTGTCAATTATAACATCCCACCATGGCTGGCCATAAAGAAGGGCCATTTATTATTAGCTCTTATTGTACCAAGTAAGTATAAGGTAATAAACATGGATGTTTACCTTGCACCACTTGTGGAAGAGGTGCACATTTTATGGGATGGGATTACTTTGCATGACATGTCTCAACCTATAAGAAGACAAGACATGTGAGTGCAAGGCATGCGTATATGGACGATGCATGATTGGATTGGTTATGGTGAATGTTCAGGTTTATCGATTTTAGGTTACCATGCTTATCCCCTATGCGGACCACAACCCCAAGCACGCTATTCCAAAGCACTTCGTAAAACTGTCTATGAAGGACATCATAGATATTTTCCTGATGGACATGTTTTACGTAAAGGGAAAATTGGTTGACAAGCACAATGTCAAATGAAAGTTGGCAATTGGAAATAGCTATGGGATTCAGAAACACCAATCATTAGCATGAAACGGTTATCGATCTTCCATAAACTCCCTTATTGGAGCGATTTATTGATCAATCATTTGGTGGACTCATGCATATTTTCAAGAATGTGGGAGAGATTCTTTGGAAGAATTTGATCGGAAAGAAAGAAAGCAAAGCACAAAGGCAAGACTTGGAAGAGCAAGGTCATATGCAAGAGTTGTGGGCAATTAATAAGCCCAACTGAATAGTATCATTACCAAGAGCTCCTTGGGTGCTTCGCAGGATGGTAGAACAACAAGTGAAGAAGATAATTTCAGAGTTTCAGACACCTACTAGATGCACGAGGTGTCTAAAGAATGCCCTCACATGAAACGATGATCTTGAACGGCTCAAGTCTCATGATTGGCATAAGTTTTTATAGTTTGTGTTCCTTGTAGCTTTAAAAGATTTTCTTTGAGAGAATGTGCAAACAACCATTCATAAAATTAGTTCCTTGGTACGCTGGATCTCTTCTAAAGAGACAAACAGAGATAGTATAGAGAGTCCAAAAATCAATGCCATAAAGGCTATTTCTATGGTATAAAAGTACTTTTCCGCAAGTATTCTCACAATTCAGCTTCATTTACTAGTTCATGTGGTAGATGAAGTTGCAATAGCAGGAACTCTCAATACTCGATGGATGTTCTTCTAAGAGTGCTTAATGAAGACATTAAAACGGTTGGCTGGACACAGAGCATGTCGAGAGGGTAGCATGGCAGAGAGATGGCTCGTACAAGAGTCTCTTGTATTCATAACTAAGTTTGTACGTATGTCACATCTACAAATGTCTTTCTTATGGAGCCAAGTTCATCTCATAGATGATGAACCTCAAGGTAAAGGAATGCAAAGAAAAATGGATGCAACTTCTAGAGAGAAGGAAATGAAGTTTTGCATTGTTAACTCTGAGCCTATGCGGAAGTGGTTAGAAAGGTATGAGCTTGCCAAGGAGACAAATGCAAAGGAAAGAGCTCTCTTTTGAAACCATCGTTCCACTCAATTTTTGCCCCATCCAGAAAGTCTTTGACCTCTTCCACCCTTTCCAACGAGTAGATGGCTAGATACAACGGTTTCACAAGGAAAGGCAAGAGATGACGATATCTTTGAACAAGAAGAAGAACTCGCAAAGGGATGTGATTGGGAGTATTCTAAATACAGGGCACTATGGTCTCATGGACAACACTTTCGGATCGCACAAATTGAAAAAAAAAATTGATAGTGGGGTGATGGTGAAATTTTTCCAAAAAAGTAGAGCTAGTGCAAGAGAGGATAATTCTCAAGAAGGCCAGCTAGATTATTGTGGAGTGATTCAAGATATCTTGAAGCTATACTTTAGGAAGTTTTATTACTTTGTGTTTTATGTTGATTGGTTCAAAGTAGTCACCTCTAGAGGAAACGCAATAGTGAGGTGGGATAAGAGTGGTTTGCTTCAAGTCTACTCCACAAAATTATGGACGGATGAAAGAGATACATTTGTACTCCCCAAAACTTTGAGCAAGTTGTTTTTACACCAGATTCAAAAGAACGAGAGTGGCTATTTGTTTTACAACTCTCCCCATGTAGTAGAAAAATTTATGAGAACATAGATGTAGAAGAAAGTCCATGTGTAGTGGACTGTGAGATTCATTCCATAGTCGACGAGGAGGAGATCATTGTCCGAGATGAAGAGGTCATTCAAGAAGACGAGATACACAATGAAGCAATAGATGATGATCAAGAAGAAGATATCATACCAATAGATTTAGAGGTCGTCAATATAGAGATAGATATTCTCTGTGCATTAGATCTCCAAGAGCATGCTAGAATAGAGGATTTTTGAATCAAACACTTGTATGAACTAATTTGTGTTTATCTTTTTCGCTATGTTCTCTTGTACACTACTATTTCTCTATATTAACTTTATTATCATATGCTAATTATTTGAGTTCTTTTGTTATAGAGCACGATGGGATACAGTCCTCTAGTCACTCCACATTCCATGAGAGAGCAATAGTTCTTGGACTTTATATCTCACATGCCTCCCATGTATATGGCTACTCCATCATAGTAGTGGATCGCTCGTGGTAGCACTTCCCCCAGCCTCACTCTTGTTGTCCTCACTCCTGCCAGTCTCACTCCTGTGAGGCTCACTCCTCTTGCCCTCACTCTTGTTGGCATCACTCCTACTGACATCACTTCTGTGGGTGGTACTTCTCCCACCGGAGGTATGTCTCCTAGATTTATGACTCCACCAGGTTCATCTTCTAAGCCATCCCCTAGTGGCTCTAGTAGTAGAGGTACACATTTGATACCTCAGCATGATACAGGTGCTAGCCCATCTCATAGGTCGAGGTCACACTCTGGAGTAGGAGATTCTAGGAGTGGATGTACAAGTAGCTCTAGAGGAGGTGGTTATTGTGAAGGCAGTGTATGCCACATGGAACACCACATACATCTTGGGGTGCTCATGACTATGATGACTCTAGGGTGTATAGTATCCATGATGGAGCTGCAGCAATGGATGCAACTAAAAAGGCCATGTGTTAGTGTATATAATAGCTTTGGTCCATACAGTTTGGACCATCTATCATGTTGAAATGGAGTGAACAAGATAAAGATCGTAAAAGTTTCATAGAAAGGAGTTTGACCAGCACATGGGCATCCACTTGTTAGCTCATAGTGGATTTCTCACAGCGCACGTGAAGTCATGTCCCATCGAGGGTCGTGATGCTTTCAGAGCAGGCTTACCAAATCCTGTATGGTTAGATGCTGAGGAGTGGGATATGATTCGTGATGAGCATTAGTAGAATCCTAACTGATATCGCCAGTAGGGAGATGCCACAACCACACGCCTAGATACAGTTGCACTGTCACATTTGGGCAGCGACAGATGTGACACTATGTGTAACGAATTTGAAAGTATCATTTGGTTTATTGAATTTTTTTGTCTTAAGCATGTCATGTATGTTCATCCAACATTCTGTATATTTGTTGCAGGAGCTGACAATGGGTCTTCCTCCAACACAAACAGAGAAGGCTTATGGATATCTTCATGGATTGATTTCACTATTGGAGGATTTGGAGGGACGCAGTACGATCGTTTCATGGGAGAATCTATGATGAGATGATGAGTTTAGAAACTTAGTTTTTACTTGTTGTTTGTAAATATCATGTCAATTTATCTCATTTCATGAATGTTCTTTGTTGTAGAACTACTAATATAGATGTTTGGATCCTTCTGTGCATGTGTATGGCAGTGGTGTGTCACAATTTTGTATTTGGCTCATATATGGAAGTGGTGCACCAGAATTTTGTATTTGATTCTTTTATGGTAGTGCTTTGCTACATTTTGTATTTGCCTCATATATGATAGTGGTTTGTCACATTTTGTAGTTGCCTCATATATGACAGTGGTTTGCCACACTCTTGAACATGCTTTATTTATGAAATATATAATTTTTTTTGTACATGGTTCATGGTTCATTTTGCTCATCTCTTTTGTGTCCGATAGTACTTTGCTTTATGAAATCATGTTTGAGTTGCCATTAGAGTACACATCACATGTACTCAGTTTTTTTTCGGGGAGAGTGTATTGTCTTTTGCTAAACAACGTCATTTAATGTTGTTGTAGCAAGAGACAACACACTCTACCCAAAAAATATTTTTCATATATGGTTGTGGGTATGCGTGACGGTACTCCCACGATGGTTGATGGTATGCACACTCGTACACCTTGCAGTCATCGGTATAGGCATTGGTATGAGTGTCGATATCAACGCCAATATTTTCGATGCTTATACTGATGCTTGTAGTGCTGCTTATACCAACATTCATACTGGCATAAATATGGATGCCTATACCGGCGTTTTGGTTCCGACACCTATACCAATCCCTACATCGACGTCGGGGCAAAATGGTGCCCATTCATTTTGCTCCGTAGAAGCCTTAGTATACATATGATATGTTGCAGTGATTGTTGCTTGGTAAAAACTTTTCAGCTAGTAATCTCGAAGTTTACAAAAAGAAATACTTTGAATGATATATATATATATATATATATATATATATATATATATATATATATATATATATATATATATATATATATATATATATATATATATATATATATATATATATATATATGTGTGTGTGTGTGTGTGTGTGTATGTATGTGTGTGTATATGTGTGTATGTGTATGTGTATGTTATGTGTGTATATATGTATGTGTGTGTATGGGTATGTGACGCTAGAAAATTTTATATTTCATTCCTAATTTTCTTATTGGTAATTGAGACATGTAGGCTACCACTTGTTTTTCTTGGCTACTAGATCGTTAGGCTGTCTCCAACTTTACTAATGACTTAATAGATGCCTTGCTAATTGAGACTTACACATTTGTCTGCAAAGTTCATGAAGCATTTAGGAATCTAGGTATTAGGTCGTCTGCAAAAGAGGAGAAGAGAATTTATCTAGAAGATGCTAAAGGTTTCCAAATCAAAGATGGAAAAAGATTCAATGCCAAAGAGCAAAAGAGGACTCTATTGGTACAAGTTCATTTCATTTTCTTCACAATCTATTATGTTTGGTACTTTTCTTACCTCTTAGGTTCTTCAAGGATTGATAGTGATATGCTTGTAGAATTCTTAACTGCTTATGTTTTGTAGTTCAAGTATGTTGTACCTATTGAAGGTTGAACGAACAATTTTTTGGACTCATTGATGCTTTTGATTTTGGAAAATGTAAAGTCATGTTGGTTTTCCGTGCATTTTCATCTATAGGATGGGCAAATAGAAAGTGTTCACTTGATGCAATTTCTTGTTCTCCCTTTAGCTTTCATCATTTTGGCCTTACTTTCATAGCTACTAATATGAAGAAATGGTTCATATCTTCATGAAGGACATATCATATGTGTGTATGTGTTGTGTATAAGTATTTATATAGTGCGTTTGTGTATATAGAGTGGGTATGTGTATGTCTATATGTATGTGTATGTGTGTATGCATGTATATGTGTATGTATATGTGTGAATGTATATATTTGTATGTATATGTGTGTGTGTGTATATATATATAAATGGATAGAAAAAGACTCCATCCAAAACAATTTGAAGATTGAGAATAACTAAGCTTGGACTTAGTCTTTTCAAGTGAATTCCTTTATATATATGCATTAGAAATTTTTCTCAAAGATATTTCTCATTTTTAGAACTAAAATTGCTTTAATTGTCATTTTGATACTAATGCTCAATAAAATCTACCATTTCATCATCATCGCAAAAATCTTGTAGTTTATCTTCTTTTGAATATAGTTCATTGAATCTTGCATTTTGTACAAGATCGCTTTTGCCTAGCCTCCTCATGGATGCTTTCGATATATGAGGTCTTACGAGCAACTCTGAATGGTGTGATGGAAGATCATCAATACATTGGAATCAACATACATGAATAAAAATCATTAGTATTCCATACATGAATCAAAAAAGAAACTTAAAAACACAAATTTAAATATGTAAGTTAATTTGGAAAGAGTTTCAATTAATTAGACTTTTCATTACAACATAGGATAGGTGGATATATTTTTTTCATTTCTCTCTACAAGGTTCTCTTAGAGTCTACAGCATCCATAATTCACTAATAATTCATCACCAACGTGTAATGAGGTACTTGCATTGAAAACTATATATCTTGCTACATCTCTACTCATGTATGGTGATTCATGACTATTTTCATGCTCTTCAAATGTGCAATTAGTCATTGAACCATTATATCCTTGGATACTTTTCATTAAACTTGCTACATTTCCATGCATGTAAGGTCTTCCATCAATATATAATCCTTCATCTTTTGTATGTGTAATCCCTGTACTAGCAAAAGAAGCTTCATTCGAGCATAATCTATAAGTACTCATGCTTTGAATGTAATGTGTGAGTCACTACCAATCTCCCCAGCTATATATAGGACCACAAAATGACATAAGCGACTTTAGAGTTGAGAGGCACATACAAATCCTCTACAATAAAGAGACCCCAACTAGCACCAGTGATAGTGGAGAGAGTAATCATATAGTGATTACCCTAAAAGTTACAAACCTCTCCATCTAAAGGAAGTGGTCCTCTATGCAATCATCCATATCTTCTTCTATCATATATTTGTACCACAGTACAATCATGAGTTGGCAATGGATAATCTCCAACTGTTTTAGTCCATAAACCAAGAGGTAGAGGATTTTGACAAACCTCAACCTATAATTCATAAATGGCATTTCTGCGATATTTATGATCAATAGTAACATTATACATAGGAGAATCATCATCATCATCATCATCATCATCATCATGTAGCAAATATTCTTGTATTTTAAAATTAATTTTTTATATGATTTTAAAATAAAATAATGACTAGGAATTAAGTAATCAACACATACCCAAGCATTATCAAATTGATTAGGTGGTAAAAAATCCTCAAGAATACCATAATCTGCCTCATGTTTAATATTGTTATACTTTATGGAATAATGGAGTGTTATATGGATTTTGATGTCTTGAGGGTTTTAATGTGATTTTTGTTTTGATCTAGTAGGTGAAGACTCATGATGGTGTGAATGCACATGAGCTTATTTAGATATTTAGAAGATACTATTTTAGTTATTTTTTGTAAAAATAATAGATTGCTTCAGAAAACAATGTTTTTGTAAAATTATTAGATCACTTGAAACGTGAAGATTTTGTAAATAAAAAGGATTTTTATAAATGCACACTTTTTGAAGCACCATCCTCATGTATCTTCCTTTCAGGATGTAATGAAAGATACCTATAAATACACATGCTCTGATAGATTTGTCCATCACACTGTGGGGGAGGTGATTGTACCCAATCTCATGTCAAGTTTCTTGTCTTTTTCTATTCTTTGAGTACTTTCATGAGATTTTGTTTTTGCACTATTCTCAGATGGGCACATATGCAAAGAATAATACAAAAACAAAATCTCGCAAAAATACTCATAGAATAGAAAGAGACAAGAGACTTGACACCAAATTGGTTACAATATCCTCCCACATACTCTGATGGATGAATCTATAAGAGCATCTGTATTTATACGTATTTTTCATTACCTTTTGTATAGAAGATACATGAGGGTGACGCTTCAAAAAGCATGCATTTATGAAAATATGCTTTATTTACAAAATCCTTGCTTCTCGAGCAATCTACCATTTTTACAAAAATGTCACCTTCTAAAGCTATCTATTATTTTTACAAAAAGTAACTAAAATACTATTTTCTAAATATTCTTCTAAATATCTAAATAAGTGCATGCACATTCACACCCTCATGAGTCTTCACATGCTAATTTATAACACAAATCATATTAAAACTGTCAAGTCATGGAAATCCATATAACATTCCATTATTCCATAAAGTATAACATGCCTCCCAGTTGATGAGCAACTCACCTTAGTTGATAAGAATACGATAGACATGGATGGCCAATCACATGTCCCATCACTAAACAATCGTAAGCATGTTCCATGTGAAAACACATGCATGGAATTGGAAAACTAGAGTTTAATGTGATTTTGAATTATATGCAAGAATTAAATGATGATAGTATGGACTTAATGACGTTTTAATAATTTATTGGGATTCCTCAAGTGAGTGATTTTTATATTTAACTTATCTATGATATAGGTTACGTATGCATGTAGTAGTAACATCATAATCAAGTATTTTCGGTGGAAGTAGAGATTCAGCATCCTCTTCAAGTAATGGAGGATCATCTAAAATAGAAGTGAGTGGTAAAGTTTCTTTAAAAGATTTCAATAAACTAATATGAAAAGAATTATGTAGTTCCAATAAGAAGGTATGTCTAATCTAAATGCATTGTCATTAAGTTTTCTAATAATATGGAAAGGTCCCTAATAACGTGGTGCAAGTTTAAACTTAGGATGTTGTGAAATATTTTTCAAACTCTTTTAATTATTTGTAACCATACAAAGTCATTTTATTAAATTGTTTAGCTACTCGTTTCTTATTAAAATTATGCATGTCACATTATTGAATCTTTTTAATGTGCTAATGAACCTCATGAAGTGTAGAAATATGACCTTTTGTAAAAACATGAGCCATAGGTATATGAGTTTGAGTAAGAGTCATGGGAGTGGGAAGCTTTTTACCATAAACAATTCCATCCGATGCATGTACAATAGTGGTATGTGTTGTGTTATAACTACAACATATCAAGGGTATACCGAGGCATCTACTGGGGCAAATGCATGGACGGGATTTTGCCCTGATGTCTATGTAATCTTCAGCCTATGCATCAATAACAAAGCACTATTATAGGCTTTGCTATATGCATCCGTATATGCATTAGTATAGGCATCGTTATAAGCATAGGTAATATCCTAGGCAAAAGTGTCAGTATACGCATCGGTATGCACTTGGGCATACCGACACTTATACTCAGAGCTATACTGACATCCATATCTGCAAAAAACGTTTTTGGGCAAAGCCTGTTGTCTCTTGTTGCAGTAACATTACCATCATGTTGTGTAGCAAAAGACAATACACTCTACCCAAGAAAACCGAGTACATGTGACATGTACTCTAATGACAACCAACATGATTTGATAAAGCAAAACAATATCGGACACAGAGATGAGAAAAATGAACCATGAACCATGTACAAAAGAGTTATATATTCCATGAATGAAGCATGTATAAGAGTGTGGCAAACCACTACCATATATGAGCCAAAGACAAAATGTGGTAAAGCACTATCATATAGGAATCAAATACAGAATTCTGATGCACTACTACCATATACGAGTCGAATACAAATTGTTGCACACCATTGCCATACACATGCCTAGATAGAGATCAAAACATCTATATCAGCAGTCCTACAACAAAGAACATTCATGAAATAAGATAAATGGCATGATATTTACAGACAACAACTAAAAAGACCAAACCAAGTTTATAAGATCATCACCTCATCGTAGATGCTCCGATGAAATGACACCACCTCGTCCCTCCAAGTTTTCCAAGAGTGCAACCAATCCATGATGATATCCATAAGCATCCTCAGTTTGTGTTGGAAGATGACCCACTTCCAACTCTTGCAATAAATATGCAAAACGTTAGATGAACATACATGACGTGCTTAACACAAACAAATTCAATAATCCAAATGATACTTATAAATTCATGATGCATAGTATCATATCAGCTGCTATCCAAATGTGATGGTCTAACCGTATCCAGATGTGTGGTCATTGCATCTCACTACTGGCAATATCGGCCAGGAGTCGATTGTTGCTAATCATAGATCATATCCCACTCTTGAGCATCTAACCATACAAGCTTTGGTAAGCCTTCTCTAAAATCATCACGAGCTTTTGATCATTGATGGGACATGACCTCACATGCCATCTCGTGAATCCACATTGAGTTGACAATAGGATGCCCATGTGCTCCCCAGAACTCTTGATAGATTGTCTCTATGATAGAAATTTTATGATCTTTATCTTGTTCACTCCATTTCAACATGATAGTGTCCAAACTATATGGAGCAAAGCTATTGTATGCACTGACACAGGGCCTTTCTAATCGTATCCATCATCGGAGCTCCATCACATATACTATAAACCTTGGAGTCATCATGGTCATGAGCACCCCAAGGTGTACGTGATGTAGCATGTGGTGTACCATGTGGCATATCTACATCTCAGGTACTTCCTCTACGAGTAGAAGTGGGAGACACAATGTCTATCACACTGCCTCCACAACATCTGCCTCCTTGAGAGCCACTTGTAGATCCACTCATGGAACCTCCTCCTCTAGAGTGTGACCTCAACCGATGAGACGAGCCAGCACCTGTATCACATTGAGGTGTTGAGCACACACATCGACTACTAGTGCCACTTGGGGATGAATGATGAGGTGATGGTGGTGGAGTCATAAAGCCTGCAGACATACCGCAGAGGGGAGTAGCCCTCCCTATAGGACTGACACTGGTAAGAGTGACGCTGGCAGGAGTGATGTCGGCAAGAGTGAGGGCAGCAGCAATGAGGTAGGAAGGAGTGAGTCCAAGGGGGAGTACTACCATGAGCAATCCAGTAATGTGATGCAATGGCCATATACATGAGAGGCACGTGATGGGGAGGAGAACTACAAGGAATTAAGTCTATACTATGGTTCAACAGTTCCCCTAGAAGGTGTTAGTTTAGAAGGAAAATTATCCATAAAACAATCCTTATAAGAATCCATAAATGATTTATGTATATTAGGAAGTGTATGTGTATAATCAATTATGTTATTGACAAAACCAATACGTGAATTGTAGCCTTTTCTAAATGCACGTTTTACTTGAGTATGACTAATTAATGGAAATGGTTGGAAGTCATGCATTGCAGACAAACAAAATACCTTGACTGTTAAACTTAAAACTAATTGTGTGTGTATGATAATCAATGCATGGATTATAATGATGAACAAAAGTCATACTAATTATAACATCATAGGATTGCAAAGGAGCAAATAATAATTTTTGTTTATCTATGTATGAACTTATACAAATCTGAATGTTATGTACTTCATTTATAACATTATATCTATTTCCTTGAAATGCAGCCTTAACTATATTACATAAAAGGAAGTAGATGTAATTGAAGATCTTCCACTAGTGTATAAGAAATAAAGTCATGTGAACTACCATCATCACGTAAAGTATGAACAACTTTACCATTAATAGTACCTTGCTTGCAAAGTAAATAATGAATAGAAATTTTGGTTACCCAAAGTACTTAGATCCTTTTCCAATGTGTCTTCGATCCAATCAGGTTGAGTGTACTCTTGATGAACCACCTCCATGTTGTGTACTTTAGCTCCAACTAGCTTCATGTCATTAGTTAAGAACCTAGATTTAGCTTTAGTATGACCAAAATTACCACAATGCCAACAAGTTATACATGGCCTCTTTTGTTGAGCATCCATCTTCGTGGTTTGAAGGTTGTCAAGATTATCAAGAATATGATGAATAACATGTTTCCTAATTATTAAGATGTTTTCTTTGATGATATATTTTTCTATAGTGAGAATGGCAATGACCATGCAAATAATTTAGCAACTATCTTTAACTTGTTATGCAAAAACCAACTTTATGGCAATCCTGAAAAGATTTCTTTTTTCCAAAAAGAATAAGAGTATTTAGTGTTGAGATATCAAGCTCAACATGTGATGATACGGGATGACACGTATTACTTTTTCATTTCTCTAACATGTATACTGGTTACAGTGATATATGTTAGAGATACTTCATTGAGATTTACTAGATTTATTTTCTAAGAGTGACAACAAGGTTGTTTTCTCCCCAGCTCACTCATTCACATACATAAGGGTTTTCCTTATGTATTGTTCTCTATAGATTGCACTTATTGTATTGTTGTTTTAGTTCATTCTTGTACATTCCATTTAAGTTATAGAACGAGAAGAAGATGATCATCCTTTCTTAGCTCAATCTCTGTGTGTGCTTCTCTTTGATTGTGAGAGTTTGTGTGATCTATCTTCCTTATCTCCTTCCTTGTGACATGGTATTGTTGTAGAGAGCTCATGGAGAAGGTTGATGGTGAAGACCATGCGAGAAGGCATGGAGAAAGAGAAATTCACAAATGACCTTAGACTTCTATGAAATTTGACATGAAGGTAGAAGGCCTCAAAATATTATCATGAGTTATACCTTTAGGGTCACTCATTTTTGTCAGATTTCTATTTCGGAGCCATCTCGACCTCCGTTTCAAGCCCGCAAGGTGGGGCCCATAGAAAAACCAGATGAGTTTGCAAAACTGTAACTTGCATCCTACTCAAAAACACTCATATATTCCAAATCTAGAATTTCAAGAGATTTGATGTACTATTGATACACAAAAACTATGTTTTTCTAAGATCAAACTGTCACGTCAAAGTGTGACAATGTTCAAGCAGAAGTGGTGCTTGTAGTGTTTCTGTAATGTTTAGAATTGCTATAGAAATGGCAAATGTGGAAGGAATGAGTCGGCTTATGAGCCATAAGCTAGACCAGAACAACTTCAATTCTTGGAGATTCAGAATGATGAATCTCCTTATGGGAAAATGCTATTGGGAGTACATCGAAGAAGAGAATGGAAATGCTCCATAGTTACTAGAGTGGAATTGGACTACGGACGAGTTAAGAGCATATGAGGAATGGAATCAAGGAGCATGAAAGGTAATGTATTGTCTATCTATAAGCATACAAGATAGCATGATTGGGCTCATACATGATGCCAAGATTCCAAAAGAGGCTTGGAAGAGTTTGGTTACATTGTATGAGACCAATACAAAGGCATGAAAATTGCAACTAAAGAATGACTTGCATACTTTGGAGAAAAAGAGCATGTCTATAAGTGACTACATCCTAAAAATCAAAAGCATATGTGAGTCACTTGCATCTATTGGCATGAATGTAGATGATGATGATAAGGTGGAAGTATGCCTTTGTGGTCTAGGAGCTGCATATAAGCACTTCAGAACATCTATTGAAACTAAGAAGAAAAATACAAATTTTGTTGATCTGATGTCCGTGTTGATTATTGAAGAAAAGAATCTTGGTGAGGAACTCAAACTCCCAAGAAAAACATAGTTCTGAGTAGATACTCTACTCTAGTAGAGGAAGAGGTAGAGGTAGAGTCCTTGTAAGTGGAAGAGGAATCAGTAACCAAGGCCAAGGTCAATATCAAAATCATACAGGAGGTAGAGGATAGTTTCGAAGCACGGGGAGCCCAAGAGGCCTCATAAAATTTCCAAAGAAATTATTCAGGTAATGATAGTAAAGGATGTTGGAATTTTTGTAAACTTGGACCCTTCCAACATGATTGTAGCTTAAAGAATCAAAATAACACAAGCCAGCAAAACACATATGCATCCACAAGTGCAGATGATTTTGTAAAGTTGTTCATGGTTCAAAATCATATGATGACTATAATGCTGCTAATGTTCCGAAATCGAATGGTAATGTCTGGTATATTGATTTAGGTGCTTCAAATCACATGACCACTCATGTGGAATGGTTTAGTAGTTTGTAAAAATTGAGAGTTCCTAGATATGTTGAAAGAACTACTACCACATCACACTCTATCGAGCATACAAGAAACATAGCATTGTCTATGGAGGATGGTAAGGTAAAACATCTTGTTGATGTGCTGCATGTTCCAAATATAAGAAAGAATCTGGTTTCTGTTCGACAAATGGTTGACCAAGGACTAGAGGTCAGGATCAATGTTGATGGGCTATATGTGGAAGAGTACTAACAGAATGGAAGATTGATTGCCAAAGGAAACTAAGTGGGTAGGATGTTCACTTTAAATGTGAAAATTCCTATGATGAGTGCAACCATGTTTGCAAAAGGTGTAAGAGTTATTGCTCATATAGAGATCTAGCACAAAAAAATTGGACATGCGAATTTGCAGAGGCTAAAATTGATGCAGTCAAAGGACATTGTCAATGGACTGCTAAATTTCAAGGTTGCTGAGATGCAAAAGGTATGTGCAACATGTAAATTTGGTTACTAGTCAAGGACATCATCGCATGATAAGCGTGTTAGTGATAATGTTCTAGAAATAGTACATACAGATGTTTGGGGTCCTGCAAAGACCACATCTATGGGCAGTTGCAAGTTTTATGTTACTTTCATTGATTACCATACACAGAAGGTATGGGTATTTTTCATAAAAGAGAAGAGTGACGTGTTTACTCACTTCCAAAATTTTAAGGCTATGGTGGAAAAGTAGACAGGAAAGTGTATTCACACATTTAAGGTCGGATGGAGGAGGTGAATACATGTCAATTGCGTTTAGCAACTTCCTTAAAAGTCATGGAATTCGACAATAGGTTTCATGTATGTACACACCACAACAAAATGGAATTTTTGAATGCAAAAATAGACATATTGTAGAAATAGAAATAGACTTGATGGCTGAGAAGAATATGCCTCATTGTTATTAGGCAGAAGTTGTGCACACTGCTATATAGATCATGAACAGAACTCTGACTGCTATTGTACATCAATCTACACCTGAAGAGAAGTTCACAGGCAAAAAGCCAAACTTATCACATACGAAAGTGTTTGGCTGTATTGCATTTGTACATGTTCCAGATGAGTTGAGGACGAAGCTTGATCCGAAAGCAGAAAAATGTATCTTCATTGGGTACTCGCTTGAGCAAAAGGAGTACAAATGTTATAACCCACTCATGACAGGTGAAGGTAAGCAGAGATGTGGTGTTTGATGAAATGTTAAGCCAGATGCCAAAGATGGACTTGATCTTGAACCAAATGAAAAAGAAAGTGGTAAAAAATCAAGTGTTGAATCTCAAGCTTTGAGTGGATCAGATGCGTCATGAAGCAACACTTCGAACTCAAACCCATGGAGTTGAAGATTGTGTGGAAATTCTAGTCAAGCAAATTCATCTACATCAAAGAAAGGCAAAGGAAATCTTTCTACTAATAGTAATACATCTACATGTTTCGAAGACATTGATAAAGATTCAAGTGCTTCAAAAAAGAGCCTTGATGAGGAACTTGGATTGCCTTCTTTGAAGACTCCAAGAGTTAGAAAGGCTCATGTAGATGATATAAGGAGAAGTGATCCAGGACAAAGAAGATCTAGGAGGATACAGACTTATGTGCAACCATTGACGTATGAAAGTTATATCGCTTGTCATTGTGCCTACATGACCAAGGTAATACAAGATGCTAAACATTCTTGTTTTTAAGATGCAATTGGAAATGTAGATTGGGAAAAAAGCTATGAATGAGAAGATGGCTTCACTTTATAGGGAGGAAACATGGAAGCTAGTTCCATTGCTGCAAGGAAAGAAACCCATAGGATGCAATTGGGTGTACAAGGTAAAGCACAATGTTGATGGTAGCATAAGTAGGTGTAAAGCATGATTGTTAGTAAAAGGATATGCACATATATATGGCATTGATTATGAGGAAACATTCATCCCTCTAGCTAAAATGTCTACTCTGAGAGCAATTGTTGCATTAGCTATATCAAAAGGACAGACAAGGAATGCTTTCCTACATGGTTAGTTACAGGAAGTAGTATACATGGACCAACCACAAGGATATGAAGATTCAACGCACCCGAAATATGTTCGCAAGTTTCAAAAGTCTTTGTATGGACTTAAACAAGCCCCTCATGCTTGGCATACGAGGATCATTGACTACTTAACCACCATTGGGTTTTCTATGTGTGATGTTGATCGTTCACTATATGCAAGAAAGGGTGATGATGGCATCACGATTGTGGGTATTTATGTTGATGACTATATTGTAAGTGATGATAATGAAGAAAGTATTAAAGAGGTCACACAACTTCTTATGCAAGAATTTGACATGAAAGATCTTGATGTGCTGCGCTACTTCTTGAGCATTGAATTTATATATACAAAAATAGGTATATGGATGTCACAAAGGCAATATGCCTTGACTGTGCTGCAAAAGTATCGTGTGGCTAATTGTAAGCTGAGTTCTATGCCATTAGATCAAAATTTGAAGTTGGATACTACATGAGGTGAAGCATTGGAAAATGCTACTATGTATAGGAAAGTTGTGGGAAGTTTGATATATCTCACAATTACAAGGCCTGGTCTAAGCTACATTATTATACTTGAAAGTCAATTTCTGCAGGTTCCGAAGAAGCCACATTTAGATGCTCTACGGTGCACTCTATGTTATGTGAGTGCTACTTTGGATTATGCATTACGTCAAGCATTATAATCTTTGCATTATGTGATCATTGGATCACAGTTGATCACAAAGATTTCGTGTGTCTTTTGAATCCAAAAAAGTATCATAATGATGTTGGAAAAGGTCCACTTGATGATGGCATGGAATACATTATGCACACTGAACAAGTAAGAACTATAACTTGCATGAAAATTATATATTTTTGTGCGTTGGAGGACATTCCACTAGAGAAATACCAAAGCCATTGTAGAATTTTGAGAGAGCTTGGCACACTAAATATGCATGCATCAGAAGATATATGGCTCATATATGAATGCATTGTCTACAAGGGAGATGCTATTGGAAATAAAACTTCATATAAAAAAGCAATTGATATTCGACATTCGTGCAAGTCCATTTTATTATTTACTTAATTATTAGAGTACACATTGTACCACAAAAAAAGCATTTGATTATCTATCTTTTACATGTATGAGAAGCCAGTAAAGTTCCTATGAAATGTGCTTTTGTTGAGCTATTGACAATGGAAAATGCCAATGCAAAATGTATTTATGATGCTATAAGTGCATTTATAAATGAAAATGTGTCACAAATCCATAAGTTGATTCCTCTTGCTATACATGGAGCTTCTAGAATGATCGGACACAAGATAGGTGTGTGTTCTTGTTTTCAAGAGTTCATGCCTCATATCATGGGTGTACACTACATTGCTCATAGGCAAGCTATTGCTACAAAGGATGGATTTGGGAACCATCCATTATATTCTTTTTTGGACAAGGTTTCCAATAAAGTATATTCATTGCTAGGAAAATCTTCTAAACCACATGAGGAACTTTGGAAGATTATGCATGAATACGATATGTTGTATACAAGAGCTTTGCAGATTCACTCTGTAAGATGACTCTTAAGGGGCCAAGTGATGGAAAGGCTCCTCAATATTATGCCTGCTATCCTTCATCAATGGGAACATAGTGAAAAGAAATGGTATAAAAGTATTACCATCTTTGCTATTGAATTCATGATGGGTGAAACATGTTAATGGTTACAAAGTGATGTTCGGGACATAGTTAATTAGCTCGAAAAACCCGATCATTCTTAGTTGAACATCGTGCAATCGTTATTGAAAGAGGAGTAAAAGCAAGCTGGTGGGGCGAGATTAGGTGGCAGTACGCATGCTGGAGCATGGAGCATTCATGAAATGGGGTTTTCTACTTGTTGTAGGGTGGAGAGTGCACCTTAGTACCTCATCTCGCCTGGGAGTTTGTTTGTGTAGATCATTGTTGTCTTTGGCAGCCATACATTCTTTATGGAGCGTGTAAGGTAGAAGTTTTCTTGGCTATTGTTTTGTTGATCGTGTGCTGTTGTAATGAGTCATGACTGAATCTTTCAGGGATTGTCTTGATGGGTGATGGAGGACGTATATGTGCGACACAAAATCAGAGGCTTTAATCAACTCTAAAGAATTGGTTCTCGCATTTGCTTCAGCTCATTATGCTTTAGGTTCCCTAACTTTCACGCTGCCAAGAATAGGGTCGATCCAAAAGCTCTATACTGGATATTATTAGCCCAAGTTGAAGTGGAAAATCGACTCTCTTAAGAGCTAAAAAGAGACTTTGGAAGCCACCACCAACATATATCCTTGGGACAGAAAAGACATTACAAAGCTTGATGCAATTTCTCCGGGTGTTACAAGATAATTAGTAATAACTAATTACTAACAACTAACCAAGAAGTAGCTACTGTATAATAACAAACTCTTTACAAGCTAAATAGTAATAGCTAATTACTAACAACTAAGAACCAACTACTTACTAATAGGTAACTAGTAACAAGCTAATTAGTAATAGCTAATTACAAACAACTAACCAAGCACCAGCTACTTCGTAATAGCTAATTAGTAGAAGCTAATTAGTAATAGCTAATTACAAACAACTAACCAAGAACTAGCTACTTAGAAATATTTGATTACTAACAAGCTAATTAGTAGTATATACTAACTAATGACTAACTAAGAACTAGCTACTTAGTAATAGCTAATTGGTAACAAGCTAATTAGTAAAAGATTATTAGGAATAATTAATTACAAATAATTAACCAATGACTAGCTATTGATTAATAACTAACTATTAACAAGCTAAATAGTAGTCGCTAATTACTGGAAACTAACTAAGCACCAAATACTTATTAATGGATTACTAGTAGCAATCTAATTAGTAATAGCTAGTTACAAATGACTATCCAAGAACCAACTTCTTAGTAATAGCTAATTAGTAACAATCTACTTAGTAATGGCTAATTAGTAACAAGTTAATTAGCAATAGCTAATTATAAACAGCTAACCAAGAACCAACTAATTAGTAATAGCTAATTAGTAATGAGCTACTTAGTAATAGCTAATTACAAACAACTAACCAATAACCAGATACTTAGTAATAGCTAGTTACTAACAAGCTATTTAGTAACAAGCTACTTAGTAATAGCTAATTAGTAGAAGATAATTAGTAATAGCTAATTACAAACAGCTAACAGAGAACCAACTACTTAGTAATACCTAATTGCTAACAAGCTAATTAGTAACAAGCTAATTAGTAATAACTAATTACAAATAGCTAACCGAGAACCAGCTACTTAGTAATATCTAAATACTAACAAACTAATTAGTAATAGCTAATTAGTAACAAGCTAATACGTAACAAGCTAGTTAGTAACAAGCTAATTAGCAATAGCTAATTAGTAAGAAGCTAGTTAGTAACAAGCTAATTAGTAACAAGCTAATTAGTAATAACTAATTAATAACAAGCTAATTAGTAATAGCTAATTACAAACAACTAACCAAGAACAAGCTACTTAGTAATAGTTAATTTCTAACAAGCTAATTAGTAATAGAAAATTAGTAATAAGCTAATTGGTAATAGCTAATTAGTAACAAGCTAATTAGTAATTGCTAATTGGTAACAAGCTAATGAGTAACAAGCTAGTTAGTAACAAGCTAATTAGTAACAAGCTAATTAGTAATAGCTAATTAGTAACAAGCTAATTAGTAATAGCTAATTAGTAACAAGCTAATTAGTAATAGCTAATTACAATCAACTAACCAAGAACAAGCTACTTAGTAATAGCTAATTACTAACAAGCTAATTAGTAATAGCTAATTAGTAACAAGATAATGAGTAACAAGCTAATTAGTAACAAGCTAATTAATAACAAGATAATTAGTAATAGCTAATTTGTTATCAGGTCCCTCAGTGCATGCACAGAGAGAGGCAGAAAGAAGATGAAATAGGAGTAAAAAACAGAGAAACAGTCGACGCGATATTGGGTGCAATCTCCCCCCGTGTAATCTGATGGAGGAGTCTCTTAGAGTACACGTAATCATAGGTTTATTTCTATTACGTCCTGAAAATAGAAGTTACATGAGGGCCGTCACTTTTAGAAGTGTCTTTTAGGTAAAACTACTTTATTTACAGAAGGTGTTGCTTTCTAAAGCGAACCACTACTTTCACAAAAAGATAAACCTAAATATAACTATTCTAGAAGTCTTCAATTTAGTCTTTGAATTTATTTATTTATGTGCATCCACTTGTATCCATGCCCTCATGCTTCTTCACCTGCTAGATCAAATACAACCACATTAAAACCTTCTGGACATTTAAAACATTAAAAATCCATTTAACCTTCCATGATTCCATAATATACAACATGCCTCCCAGGTGACAAGCAACTGAACTTAGTTGATAAATATAAAAATAGACATGGATGATCAGTCGCATGTCCCATCACTAAACAATATTAAGCATGAACCATGTAAAACACATGCATGGAATCGAAAACCTGAAAGTTTAATGTAATTGGGAATGATGTGCAGAAATTAAATGATCATAGTGAGGTGATAAGGAGGTCTTATGTATCCATTGTGATTCCTCAAGTGAGTGATTTTTATATTTGACTAAATACCTAGGATATTGCTTACCAGTTCGTGTAGTGGTAACGTCATAATCGACTAGTTTTTCGGGAACCAATATTTCCGCATCCTCTTCAAGTAAAGGAGGGTCATCTAAAATAGACGTGAGTGGTAAAGTACCTCGAAAAGATTTCAACAAATTTATATGGAAAGAATTATGTATACCCCAATGAGAAGGTATATCTAAACGAAAAGAATTTTCATTTATTTTCTCAATAATGTGAAAAGGTCAATAAAATCGTGGGGCAAGTTATACCTTAGGATGTTGAGAAAGATTTTTTAAATGCATTGTTATGATTTGTAACCAAACTAAATCATTTTCATTAAATTGTTTGGCTATGCGCTTCTTATTAATACTACGCATGTCACGTTCTTCACTCTTCCTAATATGCTCATGCACTTCAGCAAGTGTAGAAATATAATCTTGTGCAAAAGAATCAGCCATAGGAATGTCAGTTTGAGTGAGACTCATGGGAGTGGGAAGCTTTCTTCCACAAAAAATTGCATATGGTGCTTTCATTTATTTACAAAAGGCATCGCTTTCTAAAGCGAACCACTACTTTTACAAAAAGATAAACCTAAATATAACTATTCCAAGTCTTTGATTTAGACTTCGAATTTATTTATTTACGCACATCCCCTTGTATCCACGCCCTCATGCTTCTTCACCTGCTACATCAAACACAACCACATTAAAACCTTCTAGACATTTAAAACATTAAAAATTCATTTAACCTTCCATGATTCCATAATATACAACATAATTAGTAACAAGCTAATTAGTAATAGCTAATTAGTAACAAACTAGTTAGTAATAGCTAATTACAAATAGCTAACCAAGAACCAGCTACTTAGTATAGCTCATTAGTAACAAGGTAATTAATAATCGTTAATTAGTAATAAGCAAATTAGTAATAAGGTAATTAGTAACAAGCTAATTAGTAACTAGTAATATCTGATTAGTAACAAGATAATTAGTAATAGCTAATTGTTAACAAGCTAATTTCTCTCAATAATAGCTACTTACTTAGAACTAACTAAGAACCAACTACTTACTAATAGCTAAATTAATACAAATAGCTAACCAAGAACGAGCTTCTTAATAATAGCTAATTACTAACAAGCTAATTAGTAATAGCTAATTATTGAGAACTAACTAGTAACAATCTAACACCTTGTAACAACTAACCACCAACTACTTAGTAATAGCAAATTGATATCCAGCTAATTAATGACTACTAATAACCACTTGTTTGTGTAATGTAGATGGAGCTATTTATACGCTTCAAACAATTGCATCCAATGATAAATAGCCAGCTCAGAAAGTTTGAATCATTGAAGTCATATTTTGTTAAGAGATTGAAAGAGAGATTCACATGTTGATGTTTTATCACATTCAAATCTCGTACCTTAAGGATGCAATCAATCTCCTACGTCAATCAAGCTCAGTCGTGCATAGTTGTCTTTATAAATGTGATTGTTCTATTTGTCAAGTGGGGAAGACATCAAGGTGCAATGCTTCACCACTACATTTCGATTGATTAGCATCATTATAGAGAGAATTCTATGTCCACGTCAAAATGATATCACATTCCACGAGTACAAATGTGTGATGGGTGAGTGCTCTGATTGCGGAGTAGGACATTTTAAGTGGTGTCCGAGAGAGACTAGCATTGAGGAATATCATATTCTTGTAAAGATCCTTGAAGATGTCGAGTCAATGTATGAAGGACAAGTTCATAAAAGGAAAGAATTGATAAAGAAGGAGATGAGTCCTAAAGTTTAACAAGATTATTTGAGAAAACTCTAAGGAAATTTATCAAGCATAATCTCATTTATTTATGGCAAGGGAACCAGTTTAAGATGTGTGTCTCTAGATTCTGAGGTGATGTTGTGGTTTGAGTGGTTGATTTTGCAGAAAAGTATACATTCTATGAGCAAAATGAAATACAATCTATGCATTGGTGGTCTGTACAGGTAACTATTTTTGTGCATATCACATATTTTCGTCTGGAGGGTATTCCTAAAAAGGTAATCCACTTCTTCATATTAGATGACAAGAAGCATGAGACCCTTTTTGTTCAAAATTGTTTCCAATAACATTGGCAATGGTTGTGCTGCAAATGTTGTGAAATTTCTCAGGGGACATTTGTCAGAGTCAAAAGGGAGAGATGTCACACGGGTCTTCTGGGAAGTGAAGATTGATGAAGTGAACAGGGAGAAGGCTTTGGATTGTAAGGAGATATCTCAAGTTCAATCCTTGAATTTGATTCATGGCTATTATTTGAATTCAAGGTTCAGTGGACATTGCATTGGTGTTGGAGAATTGACACGTTATTGCTCTCATTGTATCCATGGTCAGTGGAAAAGATGCATCAATAAATGCCACGTTCAAAATTGGGTGTACCATACTTTAACTCCTATGAGTGAGTCAGATTAAGCAAAAGACTCATCCTTTTCCAATTTTACATTTGAAGATGATGGAAACTACCTATCAGATGCATTGGCAGTGGATGACAACTTTGCAGTCAATGCAGAAGAGGACAATGATGAAGGTGTAGATTTCTATTTATTAAAGTGCACACAAGGAAAACAATTAAGTCTAAAGAATGTAATAGATGTGTGGAACAACCTGATAGCTTCAAGAACATATTATGTGGTGTGTTTATTCTATGAGAGACTAGAAGAAAATGTCTACAGGCTATCAGAAACAAGACCACTAGCTTATATGTATTCCCATCTTGTAAGATGCATTAAAATACCCATGCCACCAGTCCACGATTGTATAGACATATTTACCATAAATGGTGATGTGTATGAGGCCATTTATAATAGTATGCCCTGGAATTTGTAATACCCATGCGATGTTGGACAACTAGTTAATTATAAACTAGTTTCTTGAGTAACCATTTCTATGCTGAGAAGTTCAATCAAGTGGAACATCTATTGACTCCCTAATAAAGCTGCTAAATGTATAGCTAGATTCTTGGATTCTTCTGACATATGGGCTAACCTCATAAAAAAGAAACACTAAACATTTTTATATAGAAAACTTTAAATCCTAGCAAGATCATTCTTTATGGGATATTATTGTGTCTCCTCACTCTTTTTCTGTTGTAGGGATATCCCTTTGTTGTATATTATGGAAGGCTTGGATGGAGGTTAAAAAGGCATGTTTCCCTAAAGAAAAGTACTTTACTCATTCTGACGTTTTTCTTTAGGAAAGCATCTGGATTGGATGGCTATCTCTGTGGAACAATTGCAAAATGGAAATCAAAGAGCACAAGTGTTGCAAGAAGGGATACTCTAGCTGGAATGACCTCATTGTCAATGGTGGGGTCATTCAAGACTGCGATAATGGATATCACTAACTTATCTCGTGCTTGTCTTCAGGTATTGCTGCTGCACAAAAAGGTGTTGCAGGAGAGGCTTCTTCAATGCACTTCCCACAGGCCTGTTCACTTTGTTGATGCTGCCAGATACATGTTGCAGAAATTCAAGAGCTACAGAGGGTTCAAAGACATTGCAGTGAGGTGTCTTCTTGCTATCAAGAGAGGCCCTCTTGAGGATTCTCAACTGTCTAAACATCTCTATAACACCTCCCCCAACTAGTGGAGAGATTCATTACTTAAGTTGTACTAGTTCTAGATTTGATATGATTTTCTCATGTACATGAGCTTGTGTATCAAGAACCTTTGTATCTCTCTGACTTGTATCCTACCCAAATGTATGTCCCTTACTCTAGTAGTATTTGCTAAGCATTTATTGTAATCTAGGACCCTTGTGTGTGATCGTGCCCTCTGTACACTTACACATACCATCATTAATCTAATATTCTTGTTGTCTTAAAACAAAAGGTGGAGTGCTTATCTGGATTTGGTGAGGATTTGTCCCTAGCAAAGTTTGTAACTCTTCTATATTAATATTCATTTTTTTGGTTCTCTCAAAAAAAAGAGCATGGCTCAGTTCAGTTGAATTGGCTCTTCGCCTCTTGAGGCGGGGCTGGGGGTTCAATCCCTGGCTATGACAAGACACTATGTAACTCATCTAACCCTTGATTTGTGGGATATGGGGGGTCCCATGGGTACTATGCCTGTTCACTTCTACAATTGCAATTTCAGAATTAATGTCCAGGGGAGAACACGCACCCTTGAAACACATGAATTGATGTGCAGGTGGAAGCATGATTTTGGAGGGAAATGCCATGTATGTTCCATCGGAATAGTTTGAATCCACCCATAGACTTAAAAGTTTTTTTTATGGAAAATAGAGATTAAATTACATTTAGGAAATATTGTATAGTGGTGCTAGGGGCAGGCCCTCTTGGGACAATACATCTTAGAGAGAGTGACTCTCCACTGTTGGTATCTAACATTAAATATGATTTTTTAATACATGGCTTGATGCATAGGACTATCAGAGATACTAGAAAGGTAGGCTTGTCCAGCAAACTTCATTTCTTTCCAATAGTTGTAAATTTGACTCCTACTACCATCTCCAAAGCATCTTTTATTTCTTCCAACCTAGATGTTCCATAATATTTATGCTCTCCATGTGTGCTCTCCAAAATATTTGTAGTGGTTGCACTTCTATGTGGCTTTCGAGAGCAACTCCCTCTGATCCATAAGCACCTGTTTACAACCAAGAGATAAATAAGCAATGTCATTAATGAAGAAAGGATCCACAATAACTTGCCTAGACATAAGGCTATTTTATGAGTTAAAGCCTTTTTTCCTGCACTTATTCAGCTTAATAGGGAAAGAAGAAGCTTCTTCAACATTCACCCGTCCAGTCCATAATGATTCCTATGACAAAAGCCACATATTAGAAGCAAACACTGGATTTAAGGTATAACCCTCTTTAACTTTCATCCAAGCATAGAAATACCTCTAATAATTCCTTGTTTAATTTATCTTTGACTAACCATCCTAGAGCATCACTAGAAATAGCAAACAGAAGAGGAGCAAGGGGACAACCCTGTCTGATAGATCTATCAAGATTGAAGGGTTCAGAAACAAAACCATTCATATCCACCCTAGAGTTGGCATGACTCAGTGTTTTTTTTCTGTAATCTCGATTATGTTTGTAATCTCGATTATGGTCTTGATGTATTCCATGATATATAGACAAAATTTCTTCATGAAGAGGAATTAATCTAGAAATAATATCTGCATACTCAATACGATTTGGGGCTATTAACCATTTCCAAAGTTGATCACAAAGAGTTCCTCATAGATAGTTAAGTCTTTTACTGATTATCATCTTTGGTAATGTTAGACAACATCTTCTAATGTTGTAAAATAACCTGTAAGTAGTAGTATCGATTATAAATGTATTGTCAAGCCCGTACTCCACATTCTTGTCTCAGAAATGAGCCACTTTCTTGAAAGATTGAATAATTCCAAAAACACTAATCCCTACCCCAAATATCTATAATTTTCCTCCTAAACATCAGGAAAATTGTATCAATACATTTTTTGACCTCATCTAGATCATAGACACTCCAAATCAAGACATTGAAATGTTCAAGGCACCATCATTGAAGAAAAGCATTACTGCCAGGAAAGGCCTGCTACTTCGGATATTCATAAATACTTCAACTTCTAGAATCAGAGCCCTAGGTTGTAAGTCCTTGTGAATCGGTTTCAATTCCTATATCTCCTCCTCCGTTAGGCCACGTTGAATGTTTCGAGGGTCCCTTTCTATCTCAATAGATTCCAATTCCATTATCACATGATCCAACCTCTTTCATTTTTTTGACTTGCCTAGTATTTGTTTAGGCTCTTGATTGCCCTTTTGTGTAAACACTAGTACATGATTAGTTTGAGTTGAAACTGATACTTTCTGCTCAATTCCTGTTGCAATAAAATCAATCTGATTGAAATAGGACATGTTTGAGTTGAAATAGATCAGTTTGAGTTTAAACTGATACTTTATTTAGTTTTTTTTTCTTTTTGGGCATCTTTGTGCTCAACTTCTGTTGTAGCCTAACATTGACTTGCTGAGGATGTAAGATTGACTTTTGTGGCAGCTGTGGATGCAACTTTTTTCTTTATCTGACCTATAAGCCAAACATCATTACAAATTACAATCAATCACACTGTTAGTCTATCAAAAATTGTACAGAATAGGATAAATAGAATCAATAACATCGTTACAAAATAGGCTAAATACAAAATCCTATGAGAGCTAATCAATTTGGACAATGTCACATGTGGATAGTAATCATTACAAAGAGGTGTTGTAAGAAGGTGAACAATAGAACTAAATACTGAAATCAGTTTCCTCACTTTGAAACTATTTACCACTATCCAAATCATATCATTGTGAAAAGGCATCATGAAAGGAACTATTGTAAAATTCATACAAATGCGTTCCTAATGTTTATGATGGCATTAAGACTTCAAATTATTTCCAAACTGGTGCTTCAGTTATGCACAAATGCATTTTGCCCATATAATACCAAAAGAAGAATTGTTTACATCATTACAATCAATGACACAATTGAGCTATCAAATATGTATGGGGTACATAATACGAGGTAGAGACAACAAAATATTTTAATAACCTCGATAAAAAATAGGCTGATCACAAACTATGATGATAGCTAATAGATTTGGATGATGCCACATGTGGGGATAGTAACCATTACAAAGGATAATGATGTAAGAGGGTGAACAATAGTATTATTCTTTCAAAAGATCCTCTATATCAGATACAATGCCTCCGTTAAGGTGTGACTGACTAGTCTGTCACATTGTAATTGGCTGCAAATGGCTTGGCTTCTTCTGTGGTTTCATAGGTACTTGCAAATTTCTTTTTGCATTTTCCATAAACTACACTAGAGTGGCATCCTCTTGTACATGAACACCTACAACCTTTGTTGGGGATCCACGCATGTCAGAAATTGAGGCTGGGTTACAATAGTTTTGCTTCGAGGAGGTTTCATTTGTAGCATTCATTTGAACAACATCTTTATTTGGAATCTGATTAGGATCAAAAGTTGTATTCTGCAGATGACCTTTGTTTGAACAAACAATGGGATCATTATCAACTATAAAGTTGTAACTAGCTAGATGAATATCCAAGCTGCTAACTAGATCAAGAACATTCTCAATCATTCTATCTTGACCACTATGAAAGTCAATGCATGCAGACTCTGCATCATGCATGTTGTCAATTGGACAAGGATCAACACTCGCATCCATTGTAGACAGTGTTTGGAGGAAGGATGGAATATTTTCTTTCTCTTTCAATGATCAAGATTGGGCATAAGTTTTACTTTCAACACATGGTATACGTCCAGCATTCTCATTTGTTGCAAGCTCCCTATCATATGCAGCATCAGCATTGTTGGTAATTGTTCCTATTGACATACGAGCAACTGCTTAGCACAATGAAACCAGCTAGATTTGTGTTCCGCTAGAGGGTTAAAGAGTAAGAAAGAGATAGTTGATGGATGGCTTATTGCAAACAAATAACAGAAAATTAGATCATTAGTAATCGCGAATTAGTAACAAGCTAATTAGTAATAACTAACTACTAATACCTATCAAACAATCAGCTACTTAGTAATAGCTAATTAGTAACAAGCTATTTAGTAATAGGTAATTATGAACAACTACCCAAGAACTAGCTACTTCGTAATAGCTACTTAGTAACAAGCTAATTATTAATGGCTAAATTCGTAATAGCGAATTAATACTAGCTAATTAGTAATAGCTAATTAGTAATAGCTAATTAGTAATAGCTAATAGTAATAGCTAATTCTTGCTAGCTAATTTGTCATAGCTAATTAGTAGTAGCTAATTCATAATAGCTAATTCATAATAGCTAATTCATAATAGCTAATTCGTATTAGCTAATCATTAATAGCTAATTAGTAATAACTAATTAGTAATAGCTACTTATTAATAGCTGATCAATAATAGCTAACCGGTAATAGCTAATTCATAATAGCTACTTATTAATAGCTAGTTCGTAATACCTAATTCGTAATAGCTAATTTGTAATAGCTAATTTGTAATACCTAATTCATAATATCTAATCAATAATAGCTAATCACTAATAGCTAATTAGTAATAGCTAATTCATAATAGCTAATTCCTAATAGCTAATTCATAATAGCTAATCAGTAATAGCTAATTAGTAATAGCTAATTAATAATCGTGAATTAGTAACAAGGTAGTTAGTAATAACTAACTACTAACAACTATCAAACAATCAGTTACTTAGTAATAGCTAATTAGTAACAAGCTAATTAGTAACAAGTTAATTAGTAACAAGCTAATTAGTAATAGCTAATTACAAACAACTAACCAAGAACTAGTTACTTCGTAATAGCTACTTAGTAACAAGCTAATTAGTAATGGCTAATTCGTAATAACGAATTAATAATACCTAATTAGTAATAGCTAATTAGTAATAGCTAGTTAGTAATAGCTAATTAGTAATAGCTAATTCATAATAACTAATTCGTAATAGCTAATTTGTAATAGCTAATTTGTAATAGCAACTACTTAGTAATAGCTACTTAGTAATAGCTATGACGAATTAGCTACTTAGTTATAGCTACATAATAATAGCTACTTAGTAATAGCTACTTAGAAATAGCTACTTAGTAATAGTTACTTAGTAATACCTACTTAGTAATAGCTAATTATTAATAGCTAAATAGTAACAAACTAATATATTAATAACTATTTCTAATAGTTAATTAACGACCAGCTACTTAGTAATAGCTAATTGGTAACAATTTAATTATGAATAGCTAATTACTAACAAGTAACCGAGAGTTAGCAACTTAGTAATAGCTAAATAGTAACACGCTAATTAGTTACAAACAACTAACCATAACCATATACTTAGTAATAGCTAATTAGTAACTAGCTTATTATTAATAACTAATTAGTAACTAGCTTAGTAGTAACAATTGATTACTAACAACTAACTAAGAACCAGCTACTTTATAATAGCTAACTGGTAACAAGCTAATTAGTATAGCTAATTACAAACAACTATCCAAGGACTAGCTACTTAGTAATAACTAACTGGTAACAATCTAAATAGTAATAGCTAATTACTAACGGCTAACTAGGAACCAGCTACTTAGTAATAGCTAATTGTTAACAAGATAATTATTAATAACTTAGTAACCTAGTAATAGCTAACTAGTAACAAGCTAGTTAGTAATAGATACTAATAAGTTATCGAGAATCAGCAACTCAATAACTAGTAATAATCTAATTAGTAATAGATACTTAGTAACAAGTAACTAAGAATCAGCTACTTGGTCACAGGTAACAAGTAGCAACCTAATTAGTAATATCTACTTACAAACAACTAAGCAAGAATCCATAGCCATGGATAAAAAGTAATATTATTAATATTAATCAACACGACAAGCTTACCTCTGTGAAAGTTGAATCCACCATCAAAGAATCCAAAGATTGTTTGGCACACATGTTCTCATATTTCAGCACCACATTCAAGTCCTAAACAGTCAACTGACACATGACAATGTGCTGCAAAACAAATATAGTGATATGCATGGTTGCATGGCATAAGGTGCACTATAGAACTCACCCTCTCCTCAATATTCAAACCACATGCTATGCACATGGATGAAACACTGAGTAAGAACGGTTATGGTAACTCTGGGGGAGGTAATGGCAATAATGGTGACAATTCATTTGAATCCATCATGCTTAACATGTTCTTTACAAAGGATAGATGTCGATTTGCACTCTTGAGGAGATTCTCATGCAACTTATATTCAGCCTGTGTATGTAACAATCCAAATGATGAGTATTGAACCTTAGAAAAATGTTCCAACCAATGTCAATAAAGCTAAATATTACCTCCAATTCAGGCACCTTGTCATTCTCATTTGGCTCAATCCCTAATAGCTCGAGATTAATAGTATATATCTGAATTTGCATCTCCAACTGAATCCTCCTCTCACGAGACATTCCCACATCACATTTCAATTCATCTATGTATACCTATAACCTTTTTCTCATCTCAATGACTGCTGTAGTCACCTTAAACTCAGCAGCCTTTGATAGCTTGGCTTAATCCAAATCAAGCCTGACCCTATCCAACTTATTTTGTTCACTATCAATTAACAATTCTAACATACGTATAAACTTAGTACCCTCCACTCGCCTTATGGCACCAACTGTCATCCTTGAAAGTTTGCATCCAAAGGCTCTAAAAGTGGTGTTCTTAAAACAACTGTAAAACCTTTGCATCTTCGACTACAATGTACCCATCTTCTTGCATCTTTCAATAGAAGCTTTTGCAGCTACAGCCCATGCCCCTTGGTACATAGCTGGATTTTTTGATGTTTAAGTACTGGTACAGTTTTCAAATGCAAAGGCTCTAGCGAATTGTCAATTTGTAGTTTGTTGGTACCTCTTGGTAGAATTTCTGATGTAACACAATCAGTGCGTCATAGAAATCTTCCCTGACATATTTAACTTTCATCTTCCCCTTGAGTCGAGTTACCTTGAAGACAGACAACCAATCTGCCTCACTAACCGATTTTTCTAATATAATACCTGGATCTATACGAGCAATAGACAGGCCGTAAATGGTGTGGAAATCCTCTTTTTTCTGGCAGAATACGTTGTGGTCTAACATTGTTGGATATGTCGGATATATCCACCTGCATCAACAAGGCAAATTTTTTCATATATGCATGCCCATTACTCCAGTTGTAGCACCAAAGATTAAGTGTAGAGTCCCTATATCTTTGTGGTTCGTGGATGGAGAAAAGAAGGGTCCTAGAGAGGCCCGCAGATAACGCAGAGATACATGCAACAACTTCTGTATGTATTAATGATTATATATAGCAGTTATATACATGTGAATTGTTACATCATGCAACACATGAGTGAGCCGCGGCTATTAAGCCATTATTTTTGGGACATGGCATTTGGCCACATGGTTCATACATGGCACATCCACGCAATCATAGTTAAGCCACTTCAACTCTGCCCTGTAACTAGAGTACTGGAATGTGACACAAATATTACTTGATTTCAACAATTCCAAGATGTTTCCTATAGAGGATGAACTTATCTGCTCTCACACGCTTCGTAAGCATATCAGCCCACATTAGATGAGCTGATACATATGTGAGATGAAGTTTTTATGCTCTACAAGATCACATATAAAATGAAACTTTTAATCAACATGTTTTGTTTTCTCTATCATCGGTAATAGCTCTTGCATGACTGTTTGGATCTAGAGGCCTTCTTTTGCCATGAGAGCTAAGGCCACAAATTCAGCTTTTGCTGATACAATGCAACTGTTGTCTGCTTCTTGGAGAACCAAGTGCTACTTGCCATTTAAATGACTATAAAACTAGCCTATTAAATTACACACTAGAGTACGTGAGGAATAATGACATTTACTATCAATGTTCCAGCCATGATACCCAGCGGGCTGTCACATGAGTAGTGATCATACGTCGAGCAAATTGAGATTTTATGAATTTATGTTTTTGCTATTTAAAAGGATTTTGAAATAGCTAAAAGGCGATGGGCTTAAAAGCGATAAATAATCCTCAAAAGTGTTCACATTAACATCCTTTTACCCAATAAGTTTTCTTGCTAATGTTCTTAACGTGTTGAATAAGCTCAATACAGAGTTTCAAAGGCATTAAATAGATGTCATTATAATTAGTTCTTTTCTTGATTTGACTATTGAAAAGTTAAAGCAAAGATATATTGATGTTGATGTCCAAAACTTTGGTCAAAATTCTCCATATCTTCCTTCTTTCTTAAAAATGGCAAAAGATTCTATGTTATATTATGAGGATGCAAGTGGGGATTCTTATGCACATGCTTTAAGATATGAGCCAATCCCAATGGATGCAAAGAAAAAAGGGCTAAAGAGATAAGTGATTCTAATGGTGATGATAATGAAATAGATCTAAGTTCATTGCCAAATAGCAATGAAGGGCATAAAGGATCACTTGATGAATTTGTTTTCATAGCAGTGGTATATGTAAAAAATATATTAGATGGACTCACTAGGAGATTTGAGGATCTACTAGTGTTTAATGCATTCAAAATTTTTAGCCCTTCTTCATACCTAATAGAGGCATATGATTGAGAAAAAATGTCACAAGAATGGTTGAATAGAATTATCAATCGACTTAATATTGATACTCATATGATCAATATTCATAAGTCGATGAATGAGAGAGAACATTCTGTTGGGATGCTATGTCATGTTGCAAAACACTAGAGCGTGCGTGATCCATGGGTAGTTTGTAATGACTCAAAAGCATGGTGAGACTTGTATCTAGAGATGATAGAAATATGGCAGTTATGTTTGGTTGTCCCTCCAAGTACTTTTGCATGCAAGCGTGGCTTTTCACGGCAAAATTTCATTAAAAGTGTCTCAAGATCTTCATTAGGATTGGGCACATTGCATGCTTTGATGCTTTTATCCATAGATGGACGTGGAAGCTCATCAATAGATTGGAAGGATGTATTTGAAGCATGGGTAAGTGCAAAAAAAAGAAGAGCACTGCCATTGGAGTAGTGATCTTACATGTTCTATTGGAATTGCAGCATATGTACTCTTCAACAACCACATTTTCTTGGAATTTTTCATATTGCTTTTTAATATATCCACATGTTCTCCTAGAAATGCAACACCTTGCTCTTTATGCTAAAAAGTTTTTGTCGCCTTTCTATTTAGGGGTTTTTCTTGCATGCTATTTTTTTTGCATAAAATCGATACACACATACATACACTCACACATATACATACACACACACACACACATATATATATATATATATATATATATATACATATATATATATATATATATATATATATATATATATATATATATATATATATATATATATATATATATATATATATATATATATATATATATATATATATATATATATGACCCACCTATAGTATAGAATCCAGATTCCTTGTTGTATGTGGTCCTGCTAGTCACTCTGTCATGCTTGTCTATTGTATGCATATAATATATAAATTTGCAATTATGTTGATGGATGTAGCCTCAAATATTTGAGATATATATGCATACTTATTACTTATATGATTTTCCTAGAATACAAATTCCTTGTTATATGTGGTCATTCCACTATAAATACATAAATAAGTCCAATGTTTTGATGAGGTGAAAATGTGAATATATGTAAATACACACACACACACACATATATATATATGTGTGTGTGTGTATGTATGTATGTATCTATTCATGTTTGTATATGTTTGTGTGCATGATGTATGTATCATATAGGTAGCTATCTCTCTATATTATATGTATGTGTATATCTATCTTTGTACTATAGATTACCCATGAGCTATTGTAGCTCCTAAAATAAAGAGTTCTACCAAAATCCATATGTCAAGAGCTAACATATGGCCATGAGCTATTGTAGCTCCTAAAATAAGAATTTTTACCGAATTCCATATGTAAAGTTTATTGAGAGTCGAATACTTATGGTATTGCTGGCAATAGAGGAACAACATGCTCTTTGAGTGTTGTTTTCAGATATTCTATTTGATATCTTGTGTAGATGAATATGTATACATATGCTCATCACATACTCTATGCTTGCATGTTGGCAACATTACTTATATGAAGACTTCAATACATATGATATTGTTGGGTGTAGCAAAACAAAGTGCTCTGAGTCTATTTTATCAATTCCTTTCTTTGAAATTGTTTATTTGAATATGTATAGATATGCTCATGATTCATCACATGCTAAGTACTTGCATGTTGGAATTTGTATAGGAGTTGGCTATGACAAAACTCCACAGGTTGCTATCTCTATAAAGAACAACATTAGTTACATGGAGAATCCAATACTTATGGTATTGTTGGGAGTAGAGAAACAAATTCTCTTTGAGTTTTTTTGTTCAATTATTCTATTTGAAATTTTGTGTAGATGAATATGTATACATATGCTCATCACATACTCTATGCTTGCATGTTGGTATTTACTTATATGAAGACTTCAATACTTTTGGTATTGTTCGGAGAAGAGGAAGAAAGTACTTTGTGTTTATTTTTTCAATTTCTTTATTTGAATTTGTTTATGTGAATATGTATAGATATGCTCATGATTTATCACATGCTAAGTACTTTCATGTTGATAGTTGTACAACAGTTTAGTGTCTGACAGAACTCCACAAGTTGTTATCTCTACAAAGAACAGCAATAGTTATATGGAGAGTCCAATACTTATGGTGTTGTTGGCAAGAGAGGAACAAAATGCTCTTTGAGTTTTTTTGGTCAATTGTTCTATTTGAAAATTTGTGTGGATTAATATGTATACATATGCTCATCAAATACTCTATGCGTGCATATTGGTAGCATTACTTATATGAAGACTTCAATTCTTATAGTATTGTTGGGAGTAGAAGAATAAATGCTCTTAGTTTATTTGTCATTTGCTCTATTTGAGTTTGTGTATGTGAATATGTATAGATATGCTTACGATTCATCACATGCTGAGTACTTGCATGTTGGCAGCTATGCGGCACTTGAGTCTCTAACACATTTCCATAGGTTGTTGAGTCTCTTACAAACAAAATCAAATAAAGCACTAAATGCTTTCCTCCTTTGTTCAAGGAGGTATGAGGGTAGATTTTGCCAAGGCATGGATGGGAAAACCTGGAAGGGAAAGATTGCAACAACACGCTTATGGTTAACATTTCTTCACGAAGGAAATTTGATAAGGATTCTATAATGAATTCAAGTATGAAGTGATAAGTTACATGTTTGCGGTAGTGGATAGCAACTGCAATTGTCTAGTAGTGTTGCTGTCAAGTGGTACTTGCTAACAATTGTAGATTACATTCCAATTGGGCGAGGGGGTTTTGAGGATTTTATAGTTCTTTAAATAGAGCTTTGTGTCAAGGAAATGAAGTTGAAAATATAGGCAAGGAGTTGGAGGATCTCCTTAGCATCTGTCTTGTAAATGGTTAGAAACTGATTTTTGAATCTACTTGTCCTGATGGAGTTGATTATGTATGTTTTTATGTATTTTAGTGCAATCAATCTCAACCTTATGAATATAAGTTTTACTTAAAGAAAGATGGGATCCATGGAAGATCTCTGAGTGATAAGCGTACGAGAGTGCTCTCTTGTTGGTTTTAGATGAGAAGAGAGTTCCACCTAGTTGCTCCTTTACAAGGACGGTGAGAAGAATGGCTCAACATATGAACCACAAGAATATCTTACTTTAGAAGGCTATTTTTATACTTCAGATTTTCAATCCATCATTGCCACACTATTCCTTCAATCCATCTCGAGGGCAAAGGCCATGGAGAAGCTAACATGTAAAGGACATGTAGAAGCTAACCTATAAAGGCTATGTAGAAGTTCACTTGTAATGTCTTCTTTTAGGCTCCTTGAATTTAATAATTGGACATTTTTATCCATATTCAGATAGACACCTAGAAGTTTTCCTCGGAGAATGGGACAAGTGAACGAAAGGTTGCTACTTGCTTGATCTTGATTACATGAAAGGACTAGAATCTATGTTGATCTTATTGCACCTGCCATTCATCACATACTTAATGCTTTCATGTATGCTCTAGCCTCTCAGCTCTGCCATGGATTGATTCTACATCAATGTGGATTGTACACCAACAACAGTTACATGATGGCAACCATATTTACATGGACAGTTCAATACTTACATGCTGATTTTATTGCACCTTCCACACATTGCAAACTCAGGGTTTGCCCTACCATGGACTCTACAGTGTACACCATCAATGCTTATTTTTGGCAATATTACTTATCGTATTGTTGGTAGCAATGGAAAATGCTCTTTTGAGTCTTTTTTGTCTATTTCCATATTTGAATCTTTATGTAGATGACACATTGAGTGCTTATATGTATCATCTACCATGGATTGTATGCTTGCAGCTCTACCATGGTCAACAAACATCTCACTGATGTTGAATTCGAAAATGTCATACATGTGCAGATTCTCTCTGGAATGGCATGGAATGGCATGTGTAAGTCATTTGGAAATTCGGCCTTGGGGATGAAGTTGGGAGGTTTTATTGTTTTTTTCACGGTAGCGCTTTTCTAAGGAAACTACCTCTTTTTAAGAAGATGAATTATCTATATTTGGAGTTTTAGTGTACATTGCATGAGTGAATGAAGACACTTCTAGTCTAAGGGCTTTGCCAATGCAAAAATCTTTCTTTTTACTTGGAGCTTGAGTTATTTTTTTCTTATTTGTCCATTGGGACACATTTGCAATGTAACAACAAAAGATCAACTACTGCTACGTTTGTTTTCATAACATTTTGAGCGAATTGTTTTGAGGAATAATACAAGTGACATGTTCAAAAAAGCACTGTTTACATTGCTCTTTTCAATAAAATGGACAACCCTACTTAGACTTTGCAGTTGAATGGTACATCACTGAAGCAATGTCTGCATCTGTTAGAGTGGACATGTGCATAAAGCATGTACGTTGTGGGAGCGATTTGTGTCGATTGGTGGATCAATTCAATCGTCTCGCTAACGGTCAACACACGGTGACTATGCAGAACAAGTATTTTTTTTCCTAAGCTCCGTAGGGCAAAGTGCTTCTATAATATTCCACTGCGTTTAAATAGGATGATAAGATTAATTCCTTACTAACTACTTTATCTTTGTGTATCTAGAGTCTTATAAACATCAATTGGTCTAGGAAAGAATAATTCAAATGTAGATGGAGGTGAAAAGGTGTTACTAGATGAAGCCTCTTTAGACATAAAGATGAAATGTAAATAGATTAATTATAGATTGCCTATTCAAAGCTATAAGATTCTGCTCATTAAAAAAGATATCCTATACAAACTAAACAATAGATTTCAGCTAAGTAAACTCTTTCCACATTTCAAATCTTCGGTTCATCTTCAAGAGGGCTGCATTTCATCTGAAAAATCACATGACAAATATAAGTATACTTTTTTAAAAGATTAACACTCATTTAAAATTTAACATATTTAAAAACTTAGTTTAATATAAGGTAATTAGCTTTTCTAAAACATATATATATATATATATATATATATATATATATATATATATATATATATATATATATATATATATATATATATATATATATATATATATATATATATATATATATATATATATATAAGTACAAACATTTATTTTAACATACGCATTGCAATAAAATAAATCATTCATACATTACTTTAGCATCATATAATTCATATATATACATAGCTTCATACACTTATACATATTCATACATATTACATATACTAACATACATCACATGCCTACTAACATACATGCATGACATAACATACTCTAACATAAAAGAACATGCATACATGCACATGCATAAATGAACATGCATACATAACATACATAAATGAACATGCATACATAACATACATGCATTTAAACAAATGAACATGCATACATAACATACATATACATGAACATACATACACATGCATACATAACATTCATGCACTAACATAAATGAACATGCATACATAACATACATGCACACATGCATAAATAACTTACACTAACACTAACACACATATGCATGAACATACATACACATGCATACATGCACATGCACTAGCACACATGCATGCATAACATGCATACACTAACATACAACATGCGAGCACTAATATGCATTAACTAACATACATTTACATAAATAACATTCACTAACGTACATTTAACATTAACATAACACCTAACATGGGTACATGCTCTTACAAATGCATGTCTAATAAATTTCTATCAAGCTAAGGGTTGAAGAAGTTTGGCTAAAGGGTAAGGAAAGAAAAGGATAAGTTAATGGATAAGGAGAGGGTTAGATAAAATAATGGAATCTATGAGAAAGATAAGGGTTAAAGCTAAATGGTCCCTCCTTCTAGTAACCTGAAACTCATAAAAGTAGGAATTCAAATCATGTATATGAAATCAATTTAGATACACACATACATCCTTCATACCCTCCATTTCATACCAACATACAATTCATGTCATTCATCAAAACATACTCAATGGATATGCATGTCATAATAACATTAAAATATAATGAACCTAAGATAAACCACTTTCTCACATACATACACATACATACATAAATACATATATATAACAAACATATACATATATTAAGACATATATAATCTCATACAAATATAAATACATAAAAATATATCTTTATACTCCATATTTTCATTTTTTAGTGTTTATTTAATAAATATACTTAAACATAAATATAACATAAAACATCATAATATAATATATAAACATAAATAAATCATTTAACAGATCTAAACTATAGAATAAAATATATAGACAAATATATATTAAAAACATGATAATATAAATAAATAAAAAAGAAAAGAAAAGAATAAAAAAAGCTCTCATATTCTCTCTCTCTCTCTCTTTCTCTCTCTCTCTCTCTCTCTCTCTCCATCCATTGACTGGAGGGGAAGGGGAAGACAAAAAAAAAATAAATAAAAAAGAAAAAAACAAAAAACTAAAATATTATCACTCTATCTCTCTCTTTCTCTCTCTCTCTCTTTCTCTCTCTCTCTTTCTCTTTCTGTTTCTCTCTCTCTCTCTCTCTCTCTCTCTCTCTCTCTCTCTCTCTCTCTCTTTTTGCACTGGTCGGGTCCGTTGGCTTGCTGCAGAGAAAGGGGAAGATGGAGATACTATAAAATAAAAAAAGAAAGAAAAAAGTAAAAGAAACAAAAAAACAAAAAAAAAACTAGAATACTCTCTTCTCTCTCTCTCTCTCTCTCTCTCTCTCTCTCTCTCTCTCTCTCTCTCTCTCTCTCTCTCTCTCTCTCTCTCTCTCTCTGTTGCGTGCGCAACACTGTTGCGCCGCCAGTAGAGAAGAGATGGAGAGGGGAAGAGAGGGAAAAATAAAAAAAAAGGAATTAAAAAGGGTCATTAAAGAAATGAGAGGGAAGGAAGGAAAAGAAAATGGCAAGGAAAAATGAAAAAGAAGTAGGAGATAAATGAAGGAAAGGAAAAAAACAGAACGCCCTCCCCCCCCTTCTCTCTGCATCGACAGTTTCTTAAAGCAAAAAAAATTTCTTTGACCTAAATGAGTGACAAAAGCAAGAGAGATGGACTTCTCTCTCCTCCTGGCAGAGGACAGTCATGGAAATGTGTGCACAAATGACTATAGTCGAGAGCTAAGAGAAAATAGAGTACCTGAAAAATCACATGAGCTTGTGAATACGACTCCCCTCTTTATATAGATGAGAGTAGCCCACCATAGCCCACATTTTCCCTAAGATAACTGATCCATGCAGCCTACATTTACTTCTCTTCAACTCAACATGTCTCAACAAGAATTTAGGTGTGGGAAATTCTCCTTTTGTTTTTTCCAAAAAATACACAACCACTTAAATTCAATATTTACATGGCCATCCATTTTGCATTTAATAAATATAACCCTTCAATTCTTTTTATTTATTTAATCACTTTTAGAATAAATGAAATCCTTTAGATTAAATTAAATTAAACCCATCAATAAATTTAATTGTTACCATAACCTTAGTGAAAATAATGACAATTAATAATTAACATATTTTTTATTTGAAATATTTTGCTAAGGTTCCATTTATTATATTTATCCTATTTATTAACTCATTTATAGACTAAAACCTACTTAATTAATCTTTTAACCATAGGTTTACCCTTCAACTAACTTCAAACCATGATTATTAATCCCAACTAACCCATAAACTAATCTTCTAACCTTCCATAACCCTCTAGATTTACTAATTAACCCTTAATTAACCTTGCAATTAAACTTGAACCCTATAAAACATGTTCAAAACCTACCTTTAACCCTTAAATACCCTTGAATTATCTTTCAAAATTTAGATAAATCCTTGACTAACCCTTGCTTTTTCATCTATACCCATAATTATATTACAAAACACCTAGATAAATACTTCCCATCTTGATATTAAGCATCAAACTTTTTGTCCTGCAAAAATTAAAATCAAACATTAGTCAAAATTATCATAATTTAACCAAACTTATTCCAATCAATTAATCTTTTAATTTTAGTAATATTTTAAGAGTAATAAATTCTTTACGACAACGTAAAATGAAAAATTAGGAGGTGACTCGTAGTATGCTCTACCATAAACTATCCACCAACAAGTTCGAGCATTAGTTTATGGCGTTCGCTTTGATGAACCCATAAATAAATGTTTTTGGGCTTACTGGTTTTACACTAAAGTGTTACAGGTAAGTGTGTTAGTTTACTGAGTTGTAAACGAAAAGCGTGTTAGGTTAACTAACCTGCAAGGTGCCGCAAGCATGTTCCCAAGCATGTTTGCACTTTAGAAGCTAGAGTCTCTTTAGGCTTAAGATGCTTTATGTAATCCTTGAACCTATCTCTGCCCCAAGCATGTTTGCACTTTAGAAGTTAGAGTCTGTTCAGGCTTAAGATGCTTCATGTAATCCTTGAACCTATCTCTGCGGAAGAAAGATGCCTATCATACGATAGAGAGCTTTTAGAAGATATCTGTCATATGACAGACATTGATATTTTTACATTGTCATTTCTAAGGTTCACCAACCTGTCCTCGTTCTATCCGTTTATGTACTCAACCATCGATTTTGCAACTTGCAACTTGCAAAAATCCCTTGCGAGGCGGCGAGGCCTGCATTGTCTTTATTTCAGTTTCGAAGTCTATTATCATGAGCTTTGTCGATCGAGGCCTCGATCAACCCGTCATTGTGAACTTGCCCTGAGGCGATAAGCTTGCTGCTCAATGCTCATGCACTTGGTGAAGCGTCGCTACTCGGGACCGCGACTTACATTCATCTGTACATACAAGAGGCGCCCGTCGGCCATCACTTCTGGATTTCTGTATCCGCTGCTCCCCCTGCAAAAGTGAGGTTCCAACTTGTTGGATGTGATGGCTGGGTACAATCAGAAGATCAAGTTGGTGCTGCTAGACCTGCTTCACACCTGCCCTCTTTTCTCTTCAGATATGGTTTGGAGACTCCTTGAACTTCCAAATGACACCAAGAAACTATATATGTGCTTTACAAAGTGATTTAGAAATGATCAAATCAAAACAGATAAGTTTGAACCTTCATTAGTCCAAAAACTTGCTATTTCTGTAATGACACCTGCTCAGTCCTAAGCTCAGTGTGTCCAGTACACTTACAATTGATCTAATTCCTTCTGGGAGTATTAAATTAACTTAACAAGCTATCATTAGCAAGTTAAATCACTCCAAATGATAAACTATACACTGAGCATGATGTTTAGTAAACTCAGGGACACCCCCGACTTTTTAGGAATCACACAGAAATATACCAGTGATCACTTCGACAGCGATTTCTTCCAATTGGCTGAATAGATTGACTTGAAACTTTGTAGTGTTGTAGAATGCTTTGCGCTGGTTCCAATGAGCCCTTGATCATCAAATTTGGTTCAGTAGATCTTGAGATATGCTCTGTTGAAGTTGACAGACTTGGAGGTAGTCACTCAGAGAAAACACAGAGTAATAAACTATGAGTATATGTATTGATACTATCAAATGTACATTCCCATTGGCATGTAGAATGATGCCCAATGGTACTCAGAGGTGTAGGCTAGGTAGTAGCTCTCACACTCTCACAAATATGCTTGGATTAGCCTCGGGAAGAGTGTCTCTCAACCCGCGACTTTTACATTGGTTTTTATAAAAGTTTTTGAAAGAATTTGAATTTGAATTCAAATTAAAGCTTCCTTGATTCTCTCCACTAGACTTAGGGAGATATTCCCTCAACTAGATCACCTAATTTTTCCACGACTCTAGTCTAGTAGGTATGATTACATTGTTGATAAAGTCACATAGACTTTTACATGAGATAAAAGTAAGAATCAATAAGACTGAGTTCACATGATTATTGACTCTTGTGAATGTATCATCCAAGGGTTCAATCTTTTATGCTTTCCAAGGGTTCAATAGTCCAAGCTTCATGTTGGGTCTTCAAAGCACACAACAAAGCCAAGTGTTAAGGCTTGTTTGCACCAACAGCTCCCCCTCAAGCCAAACACTTGCTTGAGTCTTCATCTTTAGTCTTCAATGATATCCTGTAATCCAATCATGGATTTAAACCTGCATAACTTGCTCCCATCCAAAGCTTTTGTAAGCAAATCTGCACATTGAATATTAGTGGATACATATGATAATTGGATTTCTTTACTAAGTAGTTTCTCCCTCACATAGTGGTAATGCACCTCTATGTGTTTTGTCCTAGCATGATACACAGGATTAGCAGCTAAATGGAGTGAACTTGTATTATCACCAAATATGATAGGTGGCCTTGTGTATAGGCCCAATTCTGAATAGAGTAACTTCAACCATATTGATTCTTGAGTGGCATTGGCTAGCCCTCTGTACTCTGCCTCAGTAGATGATAGAGCCACTGTAGGTTGTTTCTTGGATGACCAAGAAATTGGTTTATCACCTGCAAAGCATATGTAACCAGATGTACTCCTCCTGTCATCCTTGCAACCTGCCCAATCTGCATCTGAGTATACCTTGATATCAATGTCTGATGAATATGGATAATACAAACCATGATTTTGTGTTCCCTTTAGGTACTTTACTATCTTCTTGGCTGCCTCCAAATGTGGTACTCTTGGCTTATGCATAAATTGACTAAGTACACTCACACCATATGAGATATCAATCCTAGTTAAGGTAGCATAATTGAGACTACCTACCAAACTTTGATAACCTGTAATATCCTTGAGTTCTTCTCCTTCATGTGCACTGAGTTTGTGGTTGATCTCCATAGGAATGTTTGAGACTTTAGCTTCCTGCAAATTAAACTTCTTGACCATGTCCTGAATGTACTTCTTCTGAGTAATGTATATACCTGAATTTGTGTAGACCACTTCAAGTCCTAGGAAGTACTTCAATAATCCAAGATCATTGATCTTGAATTCCTTCATCATTTGACCCTTGATGTGTCTAATTCCTTGAACATCATTTCCTGTAATAATGATGTCATCAACATAGACACACAAGTAGATTACCTCTGAATTATTCTTCTTTATAAACAATGAAGTGTCTGCTTTACTCATCACAAATCCTTGATCCAAGAGATAGGTTGTCAACCTATAGTTCCATGCTCTAGGTGCCTGTTTCAATCCATACAGAGCTTTCTTCAATTTGCAAACATGATTTACCTTATTGGGATCCTCATAGCCAGGTGGTTGTGACATGTAGACCTCTTCAGATATCCATCCATTCAGGAATGCATTCTTCACATCCAATTGGTACATGTTCCAATTCTTGGATGCAGCTACACTTACCATAATTCTGATAGTTGGCATCTTTGCCACAGGAGAAAATGTCTCCTCATAATCAATGCCTTGGGTTTGTGCAAAACCCTTGGCTACCAACCTAGCTTTGTACCTGCTTATTGTGCCATCTGAGTTCCTTTTGAGTTTGTAGATCCATCTGGATCCTATGACCTTCATGGAGTCCTTCTTGGGTACCAAGTCCCAAGTATCACTCTCCTTGAGAGCCTCCATTTCTTCATCCATTGCTTCCTTCCATTCTGGTTTAGTAATAGCTTCCTCAAATGTACCTGGTTCTTCACTCAAGATATCCTTTGCAAGATATACAGAGTGCTTGGTTACAAGTGAAGTATCATATCCATACCTAATAGGTTTCTTCTTTTCCCTTGAAGATCTCCTCATAGCTTGAGTTGAGGATTCTGGATTGTCTTCAAGTTGCTTCATCTTCATCTTCCCTTTGGATTTCCAAGCTTTGAATTCTTCAATGTTGATGGTGTCTTCATCATCTGAGCTTGTTTCTTCATTCTGAGTTGGTTCTTGCCTGACAAGCTTTGGAAAGTCCTCTTCCATATCATAAGGTAAACTCACTTTCCTGCACTCATTATCATACCATGAATCATTTTCATCAAAGATGACATCTCTGCTTACCTTGAAGCCTTTGTTTGAGGGGTTATAGAACCTGTATCCTTTCTGATTCAAATCATAACCAATAAAGATACACTTTTCAGCCTTAGGGTCTAGCTTTCCCCTTACCTGTGAGGGAATATGCACATATGCAACACACCCAAAGATCTTGCAATGATCCAGAGATGGTCTCTTACCATGCCAAGCCTCATAGGGTGTCATTCCATCAAGTGTCTTTGATGGCAACCTGTTGATTAAGTATGTGGCAGTAGATACACTCTCTGCCCAAAGATAGTTTGGTAGTTTCTTCTCATTGAGCATAGACCTAGCTGTCTCCACAATGAGTCTATTTCTTCTTTCAGCTACCCCATTTTGTTCAGGAGAGTACCTAGTGGTAATCTCTCTCTTGATGCCTCTTTCCTGCAAGAAGTCTTCAAAGTCATTGGAGAAGTATTCTCCACCACCATCAGACCTTAACCTCTTCAATTGTCTACCTGTTTGATTCTCTACTAATGCAAGATACCTTTTGAAGCAATTAAATACTTCATCTTTATGTTTCATGAAGTACAAGACAGTCCATCTGCTATAATCATCTATAAAAGATACATAGTACCTTGACCCAGATATGGATGGCTCCTTGCTTGGTCCCCACACATCTGTATGCACCAATTCCAAGTAATCTTCATGCATAAAACCCTTTTTGGTATATGGCAATCTGTGTGACTTACCAAATTGACAAGCCCCACACTTGTATATCATGTGTTGCTTGGATACATTAGGTATCCCAAGCACACATTGATCTCTGCTCATCTGCTTTATAGTTCTTTCTCCAATGTGACCCAATCTCTTGTGCCACATCTCCAATTCTGATAGGGTTTGGTCCCTATAGTTGTACAAGGCAATATTTTTAGTATCCTCAAGTTCAAAGGTAAATAGTCTACCTGACTTCTCTCCCTTGGCTATCCTTCTGAATCCATGTCTTGGATCCTCCACAAATGCACCATGTTGAGTGAACCTGACCTGTAGACCTTTTTCAACAATCTGACCTACACTCATCAGATTCTTGGTGATTGTTGGAACATACAATACTCTGCTTAGCAAATTCTGATTACCATCACTTGTTTTGACATTACCTACTTTAACCATTGAGTGTTTAGTGTCATCACCTGTCTGCACTTGGTGCTTGCCTTTAGGTTCTTCCAAATCAGAGAGTAAGGCAACATTCCCAGCTACATGGTTAGAGCAACCTGAATCAATATAGAACAAATGATCATCATTGATACCTGATTTAGATGTCATGTTCATAATCAACAAGGAATCATCTTGATCCTCTGCATAATTGTTGTAATCCTTTCTGTTCCTATATCCTCCTTGATAATTGCCATTGTGATTGTAGCTATTGTTGTAATTGTTGTTGTAGTTATTGTTGTAGCCATGGTAGCCTTGAGATTGATTGAACCTGCCTCTGCCTTGGGAGTATCCTCCTCTTTGGTGACCTCTTCCTCTTTGGTTCTTGTAGTTTTTGTAGCATTCATCTGTAGTATGATTAGACAAGCCACAAATATTGCATGGAGATTGATTATAGGGTCTCCCCCTACCTGTCTTACCTCCTCTGCCCCTACCTCTAGATGATCTACCTCTCCCTGCATAGTTTGCTTGGGAGGTGGATCCTTCATCATCAACCTTCTTGCTTTTACCCTTATCTTTAGACTTCTTATCTGTATATAGGGCAGAGGGATTGTTACCTTTTGATTGCTCTCCATTCTTTGTGATCTTGGCTTCATGTGTAAAGAGTTATCCAATCAAAGTTGTTAGATCAGGTGCTTGAATGTCCATGTACAAGTCCATTGCAGTGGTAAAGCTCTCCCACTTGTCATCTGCTTTGAGTCCATTGATCACTTGTCTGACAATTTGCTCTTCTTCAATCTCTTCTCCAACACTTGCAAGTTGATCTGCTATATCTTTGACTTTGGTGACAAAATCTGAAACACATTGTTTTGATTGCTTCCTAAGAGTTGTAAACTCAATCCATAGCTGATTCTTTCTGGCCCTTGTGCTTGATGAGAAGTATGTTGACAAGGTCTCCCAAGTCTCTTGGGAAGTCTTACAGTTCCTAACATGAGGTAGAAGGAAATCAGAGATAGAGTTTAGAAGATATGACCTTGCTAAAGCATCTTTAGCACACCATTGATTAAGTCTCTCATGCTCATCCTTTGTAGGTAGGCCTCTGGTTTTGAATGAGGGCAACTCCTCATCTCCTGATATGTATCCATACAAGCTTCTCCCTTGTAGATAAGTCTTCATTCTCAATGACCATGCCTGGTAGTTATTTCTATCCAATTTGTCAATAAAGGAAGGGAAACCATCACCCATGATTACCTTGTTTGCTCTGATACCACTGTTGGATGTGATGGCTGGGTACAATCAGAAGATCAAGTTGGTGCTGCTAGACCTGCTTCACACCTGCCCTCTTTTCTCTTCAGATATGGTTTGGAGACTCCTTGAACTTCCAAATGACACCAAGAAACTATATATGTGCTTTACAAAGTGATTTAGAAATGATCAAATCAAAACAGATAAGTTTGAACCTTCATTAGTCCAAAAACTTGCTATTTCTGTAATGACACCTGCTCAGTCCTAAGCTCAGTGTGTCCAGTACACTTACAATTGATCTAATTCCTTTTGGGAGTATTAAATTAACTTAACAAGCTATCATTAGCAAGTTAAATCACTCCAAATGATAAACTATACACTGAGCATGATGTTTAGTAAACTCAGGGACACCCCCGACTTTTTAGGAATCACACAGAAATATACCAGTGATCACTTCGACAGCGATTTCTTCCAATTGGCTGAATAGATTGACTTGAAACTTTGTAGTGTTGTAGAATGCTTTGAGCTGGTTCCAATGAGCCCTTGATCATCAAATTTGGTTCAGTAGATCTTGAGATATGCTCTGTTGAAGTTGACAGACTTGGAGGTAGTCACTCAGAGAAAACACAGAGTAATAAACTATGAGTATATGTATTGATACTATCAAATGTACATTCCCATTGGCATGTAGAATGATGCCCAATGGTACTCAGAGGTGTAGGCTAGGTAGTAGCTCTCACACTCTCACAAATATGCTTGGATTAGCCTCGGGAAGAGTGTCTCTCAACCCGCGACTTTTACATTGGTTTTTATAAGAGTTTTTGAAAGAATTTGAATTTGAATTCAAATTAAAGCTTCCTTGATTCTCTCCACTAGACTTAGGGAGATATTCCCTCAACTAGATCACCTAATTTTTCCACGACTCTAGTCTAGTAGGTATGATTACATTGTTGATAAAGTCACATAGACTTTTACATGAGATAAAAGTAAGAATCAATAAGACTGAGTTCACATGATTATTGACTCTTGTGAATGTATCATCCAAGGGTTCAATCTTTTATGCTTTCCAAGGGTTCAATAGTCCAAGCTTCATGTTGGGTCTTCAAAGCACACAACAAAGCCAAGTGTTAAGGCTTGTTTGCACCAACACAACTTCTATTCTTTTTAGTCGGCCAGCTCTTTTGCACGCGAGCCACAACGTGAAGGAGAAGACGAGTGCCATCATTTCATCTTCCATGCACTACAAGGAGTACGGGCGTATAGCAATGGTTAAGGCGATAAAATTTTGTCGCTATAAAATTGCAACATGCGTTGTAATGAGCGTCGCGTGCGAACCATCGATTAAATGATGAACCAAGTGATGTTTTCTGTGACTTGTGGTGCGACGGTCTGCGACGCTCCCATACAGTGTCGCTAACATGAAGGTTTTAAATATGGTCGCATAAGTGATGCTTTCTTGCATCACATAAGCGACATTTTGTGCGGTCGTATAAGCGATTCTACGAACATGTCACTTATGCGATGCTAACTTGACGCGTAGCATCGCTTACACGACGGTCTGTTGACGAAAAAAAATTAAAACGTTGGAGGCTCTTCGATCGGTATTTTCACGCATATGATCGAAGAGCTCTCCAACGCTCGCAATTGCGCTGCGCTTACAAGCTGAAGCAAGTATATGCAAAATTGTTGTTTTGCCTAAGCTCTCTCTTATTGTCTCCCTCTGTCTCTGTTTCTCTCTTTCTACATCTTTTTCTCTTTGAATTCTCTCTCTCTCTCTCTCTCTCTTCATTCTCTCTTTATTGCATGTTATTCAAGAAGCTAACCAAGCAAAAAGTATGGCTAACCATTGTAAGTACAATTTGTATTCTTTGTATATCATTTGAATTGTGTTATTTTCATTAGATAGCTTACTCACACTTATTGATATGCACGTATACACGTATACTGATGAACATGCACTTTCACACATATACACATATACACATGCACATAGACACACATATATACACACAGATACATGTGCACATACACTTAGACATATACACATATACAGATGCATATGCACAAACATTTCTACAACCACATAAAAAGACTTACATGCATGGATTATCGCATATATATATACACACACATAGACACATTAACATATATGCAAATACATTTATATGCACATCCACATGCATGCACATGGATGCAAATGGAAATGCATCCACATACACATGCATGTGGAATACATATACACATGCATATACATACATTATACACATATATACACATATATATGCACATACGTACACACACATATACACATGCACACACACATGCACATACCTACATATACACATATACATGCACATACACACATATACACATAGAGTTACACATATACACTTACTCATGCACATGCACATACTCATACACACATATACACTTACACATGCACATGCACATACTCATACACACGTATACACTTACACATGCACATGCACAGACATACATATACACACACATGCACATATACGTATACATACATACATATAAATACATATGTGTTTGCATGTGTGTGATATATGTATACATGTGTTAAATATGCATATGTGTATATATGCATATGCATTTATGTAAAATATTCATGTATTCATGTAATATATGCAAGTGTTTATAATTGTGTACATGTATATATGTATATGTGTCTATGTGTAAATATGTACATGTAAATATGTATGCATGTATATATATATGTTTATGTGTGCGTGTAGGCATGTATATGTGATGTGTACATGTATATATGTATATATGTCTATGTGTAAATGTGTACATGTAAATATGTATGCATGTATATATATATATATTTGTGCATTTAGGCATGTATGTGTGATGCATAATATATCTACTTCATTTTATATTTATGTATCCTATCTTTATGATGTGTATATATCTTTATATATATTATGATCCTCGTTGATTCGAGTAACTATATATAGAGGCATAAGGTTGGGAGGAGAGATATCTCTCTAGTACGACATCGGAGGAATAGATGCAATGTGTACATATACTTCAAGCATATGGCTAAACGGTTGAATTAGAGTTTTTAAATTAGGGGTTTTAAAACCCTAATATCAAAATTAGTGTTTTCAATTTAGGATTTTCGAAATAGGATTTATTTATTTATTTATTTATTTATGCGTATGCATGTGTTGTGTATGTATGTGAAGCTATATGTGCATATGCATGTGTTGTGTGTGTGTATATATGCATGTGTATATGTATATATGCATGTAAATATGATTATATGAGTCTATGTGTGTGTACATATGATTATGCATATGTATGTGTATGTGAGTATGTGTACGTGTATGTGAGTATGTGTATGTGTCTATGTGCATTCATTATATGTGTGTAACTGCATGCATGTGTATGTGTGTGTAAAAATGTGCATGTATGTATAAATGTGCATGTATGTGTATATGTGTGTAAATGTGCATGTATGATGTTATGTGTGTGTATGCGTGTATTTATACCTCTAGTCTCACTCTTTTCTCTCTCTCTCTCTCATATACATACATACATGCATAAACACACATACTTCATATCCACATATATATATACATAAAAGCAATGCACACCGTGCACTATCGCGATGATGAGCCATAAGTGTCCGCATCTCTTTTAGACACCACTTAAGCGACCATCCTGTCCCAAACTCTGTCTCAAGTAAACTAAGTACGTATTTCTTATCTCTCTCATCATGCTCACTACAAAAATAAAAAACATAATGTAAATAAAACATAAGATATTTATTTCAATTTATATCTAACATTTTTACTTACTTCCACGGTAAGTGGACAAAGCATAGGTAAGAGTCGCATAGTGCCCGCATTCTTCTCTTGAACTCCAATCCATTCCCTATGTACACAATGTTCCCCTTTGGCTCTATATCGCACTCTAGTCCTAAGGTGCCTATGCATGTCCTCATAGGCAACTCTGCTGTGCTATCACGATTTGGAGGTGGTATAGGTGTCCTGAAAATAGATAGATAAAAATAAATAAAAATATGTGTTATAATATCATTAAAAAAGTTTATGAAAAAAAAACATACCTATGAGCATAAGAGCCCTCGTCTGATCGTTGGGTAAGCATCTGGATCGTACAGTCCGGCTCCTCATCAGACATCTCTGAGTAATCACACATGATGGCCCCTAGTAGAGTATCAGACAAAACTCTTGCTCTCATAAGACTTTTTATGAGAGTGAGTTTCACCTTTCTCTCTCTACTTGGATCCATAATACCTAACATAAAAAACAAAATGGTTAGAAATAAATATATATACGTGTACATATGTATGTGTGTATGCATTAAGTATGTGTATGTATGCATGTGTGTGTATGTATGTGCGTGTATGTGTGTGTGTATGTGTGTATGCATGTGTATGTGTGCGTATGCATGTGTATGTGTGTGTATGCATCATTATGTGTGTATGTGTCTATGTGTGTGTGTGTATATGTTTGTGTGTATGTGTGTTTGTCTATGTGTATGTGTGTGCATCTATGAGTGTGTATGTGTTTATGTGTGTGTATGTGTCTATGTGTGTGTATGTGTCTATGTGTGTATGTGTATGCATGTATGTATGCATATGTGTGTGTATGTGTGTGTATGCATTATGTATGCATATGTGTGTGTATGCATTATGTATGTGTATGTATGCATCTATGTATGTATGTATGCATATGCATATGCATTATGTATGTATATATATGCATGTATGTGTTTGTGTGAGAATGTCTCTCTATGTGTGTGTGTGTGTGTATGCATATATATGTGTGTGTATGCATATATGTGTGTATGTGTGTATGTGTGTGTGTATATGTGTTTGTTTGTGTGTATGCATGTGTATGTGTGTGTATGCATCATTATGTGTGTATGTGTCTATGTGTGTTTGTGTGTGTGTATGTGTGTGTGTGTGTATGTGTATGTGTGTGTGTCTATGAGTGTGTATGTGTTTAAGTGTATGTATGTATCTATGTGTGCGTATGTGTCTATGTGTGTATGTGTATGCATGTATGTATGCATGTGTATGTGTGTGTATGCATCATTATGTGTGTATGTGTCTATGTGTGTATGTGTGTGTATATGTGTGTGTGTGTGTCTATGTGTATGTGTGTGTGTCTATGAGTGTGTATGTGATTATGTGTATGTATGTATCTATGTGTGTGTATGTGTCTATGTGTGTATGTGTATGCATGTATGTATGCATATGTGTGTGTCTGCATGTGTATGTGTGTGTTTGCATCAATATGTGTGTATGTGTCTATGTGTGTATGTTTGTGTGTGTGTATTGTGTGTTTGTATGTGTATGTGCTGCTATGCGTGTGTTTATGTGTGTGTATGTGTCTATGTGTGTATGTGTATGCATGTATGTATGCATATGTGTGTATGTGTGTGTATGCATTATGTATGCATATGTGTGTGTATGCATTATGTATGTGTATGTAAGCATGTGCATTATGTATGCATGTAAGTATGTATGTATGCATATGCATATGCATTATGTATGCATGTGTGTATGTGTGTGTATGCGTTATGTATGCATATGTGTGTATGCATTATGTATGTATATGTAAGCATGTGCAATATGTATGCATGTAAGTATGTATGTATGCATATGCATATGCATTATGTATGCATATGTATGCATGTATGTGTATGTGTGTGTATGTGTCTCTATGTGTGTGTATGCATATATGTGTGTGTATGTGTATGTATATGTGTCTGTATGTGTGTATGCATGTGTATGTGTGCGTATACATCATTATGTGTGTATGTGTGTATGTGTGTGTATATGTGTGTGTATGTGTGTGTGTCTCTATGTGTATGTGTGTGTATCTATGAGTATGTATGTGTTTATGTGTGTGTATGTGTCTGTGTGTGTATGTGTGTATGTGTGTGTATGTATCTATGCATGTGCATTATGTATGCATGTAAGTATGTATGTACATTGTATGCATATGCATATGCATTATGTATGCATGTATGTGTATATGTGTGTATGTCTCTCTATGTATGTATGCATATATGTGTGTGTATGTGTGTATATGTGTATGTATGTGTGTATGCATGTGTATGTGTGTGTATGCATGTGTATGTGTGTATGTGTCTATGTGTATATGTGTGTGTGCATATGTGTGTGTATGTGTGTGTGTCTATGTGTATGTGTGTGTATCTATGAGTGTGTAAGTGTTTATGTGTGTATATGTGTCTATGTGTGTGTATGTGTCTATGTGTGTATGTGTATGCATGTATGTATGCATATGTATGTGTATGCATGTGTATGTGTGTGTATGCATCATTATGGGTGTATGTGTCTATGTGTGTATGTGTTTGTGTATATGTGTGTGTGTCTATGTGTATGTGTCGCTATGCATCTATGAGTGTGTATGTGTTTGTGTGTGTATGTGTCTATGTGTGTGTATGTGTCTATGTGTGTATGTGTATGCATGTATGTATGCATAGGTGTGTGTATGTGTGTGTATGCATTATGTATGCATATGTGTGTGTATGCATTATGTATGTGTATGTATGCATGTAAGTATGTATGTATGCATATGCATATGCATTATGTATGCAGATGCATGCATGTATGTGTATATGTGTGTATGTGTCTCTATGTGTGTGTGTATGCATATATGTGTGTGTATGTGTGTATGTGTGTATATGTGTGTATATGTGTGTATATGTGTGTATATGTGTGTATGCATGTGTATGTGTGTGAATGCATTATTATGTGTGTATGTGTCTATGTGTGTATGTGTGTGTATATGTGTGTGTATGTGTGTGCACGTCTATGTGCATGTGTGTGTGTGTGTCTATGAGTGTGTATGTGTTTATGTGTGTGTATGTGTCTATATGTGTGTATGTGTCTATGTGTGTATGTGTATGCATGTATGTATGCATATGTGTGTGTATGTGTGTGTATGGATTATGTATGCATATGTGTGTGTATGCATTATGTATGTGTATGTATGCATGTGCATTATGTATGCATATGCATTATGTATGTGTATGTATGCATATGCATTGTGTATGCGTATGTGTGTGTATGCATGTAAGTATGTATGTATGTACGCATATGCATATGCATTATGTATGCATATGTGTGTGTATGCATGTAAGTATGTATGTATGTACGCATATGCATATGCATTATGTATGCATGTATGTGTATGTGTGTGCATGTCTCTCTATGTGTGTGTGTATGCATATATGTTTGTGTATGTGTGTATGTGTGTGTGTGTATGTGTGTGTGTATGTGTGTGTGTGCATGTATGTGTGTATGTGTGTGTGTATGTGTGTATGTGTGTGTATATGCATGTGTATATGTATGTGCATGTATGCATTATGTGTGCATGTGTGTATGCAACATTATTTTTGTATTTGTGTATATGTGTGTGTATTTGTGTGTATGTGTGTGTGTGTCTATGTGTATGTGTGTGTGTGTCTATGTGTGTATATGTGTGTGTGTATGCATATGTATGTGTGTGTAAGTGTGTGTGTGTGTGAACATACCTTGCTTCAACGAGATGCATCTCTCTCTCTCTCGTGCTCTCTCTCTCTCTTTCTCTCTCTCTCTCTCTCAGTCTCTTCTTGCTCTCGCGTCCAAAGAGAAATCGATTTTTTTTTTTACATTCTAGAGCATCGCATATGCGACGCTGTCCAGTTTGCCAGCTTCGCAATTGACGTCGCTAGTTAGCGATGGTATTTGCGACGCACTATTTAGCGTTGCATAAGCAACACAAGCATCGCTTATGCGATGAATGCCTGAGAAAAAAAAAATCTGAAAACAGCACCGTTGCTTATGTGATGCTAGCGTCGCATAAGCAACGGTGTTCGTTTTTTTTCAATTTGGGGGCGTCGCTACGCCCCCCTATTTCTTGTAGTGATGACTGAATGTTTTCCTTCCACTTGCATGAAAGATTGTTTCTAGAAACATAATGTTTGTATCATAAGAAGAAGAGATAAATATAAAAGGACATAAAAGAGATAAATATACGAGAACATGATAGAGTTACAAAGCAGGTTGATAAGCCCTTTGAATTGGGCACTCTTTTCTTTTTATAAAAGGAAGTTCAGCCTTAGCCTATTCTCCAGGACTTTAATTAAAATAAAGAAGAAAAGTTACAAGTGAATGGGACTAGTGCCCATGGGACCCCCCAAATCCCACAATGCAGGGGAGGAGTATGGCAATCTAGAGGGCATTACAAATGAGGTGGATTATATATATCATCACCCTCATGTGGGACCCATTTGGGTTTCAACTTGTTGTTTTCGAGGAGATAAATACATTGATGTTTAAACGGTGGAGATCTCTTATCTTGGGAGATTCTTTTACCTATAAGAAACAAGGATTTCTCGATCCACCATTGCTTAGGAGTTTGGCCAAAATTGACAGCATATCTCTCCCTCCAAATCTTCCAAAGAGTCTTGCCCTTGATGGCATTCCACAGCCTTGATGGGCAGCCGACTGCCTCACCCAACAGCACCTGTTGCCAATTAATTTGGTTCGTGAGTCTCAATACCCATGTCATGTGACACTAGATAACACGGGACTTGGGGCAATGAAGAAAAGGTGAGCTAAATCTTCGATGCATTGATGGCAATGCTTGCACCATGGCGGCACATTACAGATTTTGTTAGCCCTTGCAGTTGACCAGATTCCCTTATGAAAGATCTTCCACATGAGAACGGACTTTTTTATCTCAATTAGGGGGTGCCAAATAGACATGAACTTTAGTTCCCATCGAAGTTTGGTCCAAGAAAGGCACCACCTCTTGTTAAGGATGTCTGAACATCTAAGGTCTCTTTGAAGTTGGGGATTCTGGATATTTTCTTACCATTGCTCGATTTGAGTCCCTCTAGGCAAGGAAGATCCTATCCGCAGAGAAGGCGGGTAGTTGAGCGGTCCCACGCTAAACATCTCCCTTGAAGAAGAGTCCATTTCTCGAGGGTAACTCTATGTCTCGGGTCTTAGTCTTCGAACCTAATCCACTGGTTGGTCTCTTATTTCTAGCTTTGTTTCCACTATTTGAACACCTTGTTCCATAACCGCTTTGCACTTTGGAGGTTCCAAGGGTCCACTCCTCTAATGCCACTGGTTCTTGTCCTCTAATGCCACTGATCGAGAACCAGATAGAGTCATTTTGTCTTATCCCAGCTCCCCACTTCCACTCATCACTAATTTTGGGGAATTGATTGGCCTTGTTCCAACTCTTTCATAAATAACACACGAGGCTAGATCCTTTAGGGGACACCGAGAGGGGGGAGAACAAAAGCATGAGAATCCCTATGTCCTTCCAACCAGGATGGCCAACAAAGGTAAGGTCTTTCAAGTTTCTGAATATCAATTTAGCCCAAGAGGACTCATTATTGCTCCAAGCCTTGAGAAGCCACTTAACCACCAGCTTGTCAGCCAACCCAATGATATACAAAATATCCAAGCCCCCTCAGTCTTTCGAGCTAATGCAAGTTTCCCAATTGATTTCAGGAATCCCCCTCCTGTTGGGGTCCATCTAAATGAAGTTTCTGTAGATTCTTTCCACTTTGGCCAACTCTTTCTTCTTCGGTCTCCAACAAGAGATAAAGTAAATAGTCGTTGAAAGCATAAATGTGTTAACAACCATAGCACGCCCTGCCAAGTTGACTTGCATACCTTTCCAATGATTTAGTTTGCTATGCAGCTTGGCCAACACCTAGTTCCATCGTTGGTCCATTGTGATGTCGAAGCCAATCGGAATGCCGAGGAGACAGAAGACTTGACCTCTAGGGATAACTTGACATCCCTGATTTAACAACAATCGGGGTGGGGGTCCACGGGTTGCTTTGAAAGCAGTTTTAGCATGGTTGATTTTTGAACCTGACGCCACACAAAAGGTGTCGAGGCAACTCCGGAACACCTCAATGCTGTTCATATTGTTATGCACAAAGTCATTCATGTAATCGGCAAAGAGTCTAGCAATCATTTGGCCATGATTTAGGGGTAGGGAAAGACCCTTGAGATTGCCTGAGTCCATGTGATGCTTTAATAGGCGACTGAGGCCGTTAGAGGCAATAGCCAAGAGTAGAGGAGTGAGAGGGCAGCCATGCATGATAGACTTTTTAAACGTATGGGCTCAGATAGCTTACCGTTGATATTTATTCTAGTTGAAGCGTTTCTGAGAAGAGTGGAAACCATTTTCGTGAACTTTTGGCTGCATCCAAGGTCTTTCAGTAATTGCAGGATAAAGTCCTATTCTAATCTGTCATACGCTTGTTGAAGTCGATCTTAATGAATACCAGATCCTGTGCAGACTCCTCAGCAAATGCAAGTCCTTCCCAAATATCGACAATTGCTTCCAATATAGATCTACCTTTGATAAAACCTTTTTGGTTCTCACAAAGTCATGACTTTAAATGACAAGAGATTATGTTGGCGATAACTTTGGCAATGATCTTGTATCCAGTTTGGAGCATGGTAATCGGCCGCTAGTTTTCAATTTTGTTCTTATCTCCCCTTTTGTGAATTAACTTGATGAAGCCATTATTAAGACACTCATGAAGGGCACCGAAGGAGACAGCCTCAAGCCACACCAGACGTAGTGGGGTGGCCACCACATCCTTGAAGGACTTGAAAAACTCAATGGTGAGGCCATCACGACTTGGACTTTTTCCATTGGGAAGAGAATCAATAACCTCGATAATTTCGTTCTCAGAAATGTTAGATTCTAGAAGAGAATTCATGTTCTCTGGGATTCTAGAATGAGCTACCCTTGAGATGGTAACCATGCAGTTACGCCTGTGCGGAGAAAGAGGAGTCGAGACCCCGAGAAGATGGGTAAAGTGCTCAACGATGATAGATTTGTTCTTGATTGTTGTGCTACATTCGATCCCATTGTTATCGACCAAGAAGGGGATGAATTCCCTAGCTTGTTTCCTTTTGAGGATGTTACACATCTCTTTTGATGGTTTGTCGGCCTTCCCCACCCACCGGTCTTTGAAGAATATTTGAAGATTTTTCCTTTGAACCTCCTCAAATCTTACTCTTCCCCTGATTTTTAGAAGACCTTGCTGGCATTGCAAGTTACCTTTGTTCACTTCTTCTTCAAGCCGTGAGAGTCTCCGGTATAACATTTCTCTACTTTTTTTTCCGGATATCTCTTATAGCCTTATGCGTCCTCATCAGAATTTGTCGAGGCCTTTCCACCACGCTCCAGCACTTAGCTGGTTCATTACAATAGGCAAAGGCCTCTGCCCACATAGCGGAAATTTCTTGGTGGACAAAGGTGAGGGAAAACGACATCTGACAAGCATGAAACCAAGGAGCGTTCCGGAGCATGGGAATCATTTTGAAAGAAAGAGTAATCGAGTAGTAGTCCGAGATAGTCAGGTCCATGCATTGGGAAACCAAAGGAGTGCCCCACTGAAGGATGGTGTGTTGATCGATGTAACATCTATCAAGTCTTGCTTTCCTCAAAGAGTCCCCTAACTGGAGATTAGACCAAGAAAACCCCTTCATGTCTTCTCTTTTTCGAATCTTCTCTCTTTTTTTTTTCCTTCTTTTTTCTTTTAAGTTACTATGCGAGGCACTCACGTGGGAGGGAACAAGTCCAGTAACAAAACTGCTCTCCCGTTTAGAATTTTAAAACAAAAGCTTTAATGAGACGCTGAACAGCGATTTCCAAAGCCGTGGTCCCTTCGAATCTTCGCACGCGCTTATCTTCTTTAAATAGAAGCTTTAAATAGAAGGTAACTCCCAAGCCAAAATTCTCCTCCTTCGAAACTTTTCTTGAGGAAAGGCAGAAAGCGAAGAATAGAAGAGAAGCAGCACAACTCTTCAGCTTGCACGATCCTCCACAGACTTTGCCAGCTTTACTTTAAGCGTGATTAAAAGATACACGCGCGGTGATTGAGAGGCCATTAATTGCTTTTTTTTGAAGTTTTTTTTAAATAAAGGAAGTTCGTCCTTGGCCTATTCTCTCGGACTTTAATTAAAATAAAGAAAAGTTACAAGTGAATGAGACTAGTGTCTATGCGACCTCCCAAATCCCACAAGCAGGGGAGGAGAATGGCAAGCTAAAGGGCATTACAAATGAGGCGGATAAATCTATCATCTCCCTCATGTGTGACCCATTTGGATTTCAACTTGTTATTTTTGAGGAGATAAATACAGTGATGTTTAAACGGTGGAGATCTCTTATCTCAAGATATTCTTTTACCTAGAAGAAACAAGGATTTTTCAATCGACCATTCCCTTGGAATTTGGCCAAAATTGATAGCACATCGCTCCCTCCAAATCTTCGAAAGAGTCTCGCCCATTATGGCATTCCACAGACTGGATGAGCAGCCAACCGCCTCACCCAACAACGCCTGTTGCCAATTGATTTGGTTCATGAGTCTCAATATCCACGTCACGTGGTGCCAGAGAACGGGGGACTTGGGGTGATCCAAGAAAAGGTGAGCTAAATCTTCGATGCATCGATGGCAACGCTTGCACCATGGGGGCACACCGCAGATTTTGTTAGCCCTTGCATTGGACCAGATACTCTTATGCAAGATCTGCCACATGAGAATGGACTTTTTCATCTCAATTAGGGGGTGCCAAATAGACATGAACTTTAGTTCCCATCATAGTTTGTTCCAAGAAAGGCACCATCACTTATTAAGGGTGTGATGAACACCTAAGTTCTCTTTGAAGTTGGGGATTTTGGATAGTTTCTTACCATTACTCCATTTGAGACCCTCCAGGGAAGGAGGATCCTATCCACAGACAAGGCAGGTAGTTGAGCGTTGCCACACTAAACACGTGCCTTGAACAAGAGTCCATTCCTCAAGGTAACTCTAAGTCTCGGGTCTAGGTCTTTGAACCTAATCCACTTGCCAGTCTCTTGTTTCCAAAGTTGTTTCCACTGTTTGAGCCCCTTGTTCCATAGCCGCTTAGCAATTTGGAGGTTCCAAGGCTCCACCCCCCTAATGCCAGAAATTGGGAACCAGATAGAGTCATTTTGTCTTATTCCAGCCACCCACTTCCACTCATCACTGATTCTGATGCATTTTTTGGCCTTGTTCCAACTATTACATAGTGAACACACAAGGTTAGAGCCTTTAGGGGACACCATGTGGGGGGAGAACAAAAGTCTGAGGATCCCTACGTCCTTCCAGCCAGGATGGCCAACCAAGGTAAGGTCTTTCATCTTTCTAAAGATCAATTTAGCCTAAGAGGACTCACTATTTCTCCAAGCCTTTATAAACCACTTTGCCGCCAGCTTGTCAGCCAACCAAATGATATCCAATATACCCAAGCCCCCCGATTCTTTCGAGTTAATGCAAGTTTCCCATTTGATTTTTGGAATCCCCCTCATGTTGGGTCCCAGTCCATAGGAAGTTTCTATAGATTCTTTCCACTTTGGCCAAATCTTTCTCCTTAGGTCTCCAACACGAGGTAAAGTAAATAGTCATAGAAAGCATAAATGTGTTAACAAACCATGGCATGCCCTGTCAAGTTAACTTGCATACCTTTCCAATGATTTAGTTTGCTATCCAGTTTGGATAGCACCCAGTTCCATCGTTGGTCCATTGAAATGTCGAAGCCCATTGGAATACCAAGGAGACGGAACACTTGACCTCTAGGGATAACTTGACACCCCTGATCTAACAACAATTGGGGTGGAGGACCACGGATTGCTCTGAAAGCAATTTTAGCATGGTTGATTTTTGAACCTGATGCCACACAAAAGGTGTTGAGGCAACTCCAAAATACCTCAATGCTATTCGTATCGTTATGTACAAAGGCATTCATGTCATCGACAAAGAGTCTCGCAATCATCTGGCCGTGAGCAAGAGGTAGAAAAAGTCCCTTGAGATTTCTAGCATCCATGTGATGCTTTAATAGGCGACTAAGGCCATCGGAGGTGATAGCAAAGAGTAGAGGAGCGAGTGGGCAGCCTTGCCTGATAGATCTTTTTAAACGTATGGGCTCAGAGAGCTTACCGTTAATATTTATTCTTGTAGAAGTGTTTCCGAGAAGAGTGGACACTATCTTTCTGAACTTTTGACTGCGTCCAAGGTCTTTCAGTGATTGAAGAATAAAGTCCCATTGCAATTTGTCATATGCTTTGTCGAAGTCGATCTTAATGAATACCAGATCTTGTGCAGACTCAAGAATGCAAGGCCTTCCAAAATATCGACAATTGCTTCAAGTATAGATCTACCTTTGATAAAACCTTTTTGGTCCTCACGAAGCCATGACTTTAAATGACAAGAGATTCTGTTGGCGATAACTTTGGCAATTATCTTGTATCCAGTTTGGAGCATGGTAATCGGTCCCAGTTTTCAATTTTGTTCTTATCTCCCCTTTTGTGAATTAATTTGATGACGCCATTATTAAGACACTCAGGAAGGAAGTAAAGAGCCTCTTTCCACACCAGACGTAGTGGGGTGGCCACCACGTGCTTGAAGGACTTGAAAAATGCATTGGTGAGGCCATCAGGACCCAGACTTTTTCCATTGGGAAGAGCATCAATAACCTCGATTATTTCGTTCTCAAAAACGTTAGCTTCCAGTAGAGAATTCATGTTCTGTGGGGTTCTAGATATAGCTACCCTTGAGATGGTAGCCATGCAGTCACGCCTATGCGAGGAAATAGAAGTCAAGACCCCGAGGATATGGGTAAAGTGCTCGACGATAATGGCTGTGTTCTCAACTTCTGTGCTACATTCGATCCGATTGTTATTGACCAAGAAGTGGATGGATTCTCTAGCTTGTTTCCTTTTGAGTATGTTACACATCTCTTTCAAAGGCTTGTCGGCCTTCCCTACCCACCAGTCTTTGAAGAATATTTGAAGATTTTTCCTTTGAACCTCTCACTCGAATCTTAGTCTTCCACTGATTTTCAGAAGACCTTGCTAGCATTGCAAGTTACCTTTGTTCACTTCTTCTTCAAGCTGTGAGAGCCTCCGGTAAACATTTTCTCTTCTTTTTTTTTCGGATATCTCTTATGGTCTTATGAGTCCTCATCAAAATTTGTCGAGTTCTTTCCACCACGCTTCTCCAGCACTTAGCTCGTTCATTAGAGTAGGCAAAGGCCTCCGCCCACACAGCAGAAATTTCCTTTTGGACAGAGGGGAGGGAAAACGACTTCTGACAAGCATGAAACCAAGGAGCTTTCCGGGGCATGGGAATCCTTTTGAAAGAAAGAGTAATCGGGTAGTGGTCCGAGATAGTCACGTCCATGTGTTGGGAAACCAAAGCATTGCCCCTCTGGAGGATGGTGCTTTGGTCGATGTAACATCTATCAAGTCTTGCTTTGCCTTTCACCTCGACCAGGTCGAGATGGAGCTTGATTTTATCCCATATCTCTTTCTCCTGACCGTCAATAATTTTCCCCTTGTTATTCCAACGGTCCTTTGGAAACTCTACCATGTTGAAGTCCCCATAAATCAGAACATTATGTGAGAGGGAGTCGAGGGAAGCCCAAGTACCGATTCTATCTGCCACTACATTAGGGGCATAAATTGAGACCACAATGAACTGATTAGGGGACCTGAAAGATGCAGCAATCCAACGATGATTCTGATCTTCATAAGTCGAGGTCAATCTGCCCGACCAGAAGTGACTAATACCAATCGTAGCTCCCCCCGCCCCCCTAGGGTGCGTAGTTAATCTCTTGCCCGTCTAGGTCTTCGAACCCCTTTTTTTTTTGAAGTTCCACGTGTGGCAATTGAGAGGCCATTAATTCCTCTTTTTTTTTTGAAGTTCCACGCACATTGATTGAGAGGCCAGACCCCAGTCAATCGTCGATCCCCTCGCTTGATTCCCAATGGCACTTAGTTACACGATGATTGCCATGCCCTTCACTCGTCCTGGCTGAAGGTCTGCCAATCAATCGCTCGCCAGACCCCCGGTTCACAATCCATCGCCAATCAGTCATCGATCGCAAATGATAAGCCCCCCACGACGCTCGCCTGAAGGACCACCTCCCCATCGGTTGCGATGGCCAACCCGTCGGTCGCGACTAGGACCTCAGGCCTCAAAGCTTCGACATTGCACATCACTATTGTTGGTTCGTGCTATAGGAGGTTGCTCTACCCCGACGCTCCAAAGCTTGAATCACCAGCAAGGCTCTAAGAGTGATGACCTCTCCCATAACTTCATCAGCAACGCTACAACTTCGCTGAGTCACTTCAGCTTCGCTCTGCAACACTTCATTCTATCGCTATAGCTTCGCTCTCATCGCTAGAGCTTTGCTCTGCAACACTTCATTCTGTCACTAGAGCTTTGCTCTCGTCCCTACAGCTTCGCTCTTGTCCAACTCAAAATCTCATGCAACCTGCTGTTCATTTTCCATACTTCAGATGAATTGGGCACTTTTCTTTTAATAAAAGGAAGTTCAGCCTTAGCCTATTCTCCCAAAATTTAATTAAAATAAAGAAGAAAAGTTACAAGTGAATGGGACTAGCGCCCATGGGACCCGCCAAATCCCACAATGCAGGGGAGGAGTATGGCAAGCTAGAGGGCATTACAAATGAGGCGGACAAATCTATCATAACCCTCATGTGGGACCCATTTGGGTTTTAACTTATTGTTTTCGAGGAGATAAATAGAGTGATGTCTAAACGGTGGAGATATCTTATCTCGGTAGATTCTTTTACCTACAAGAAACAAGGATTTCTGGATCGACCATTCCTTAAGAGTTCGGCCAAAATTGAGAGCACATCACTCCATCCAAAGCTTCCAAAGAGTCTCATCCATGATGGCATTCCAGAGCCTCGATGAGCAGCCGACCACCTCACCCAACAGCACCTGTTGCCAATTGATTTGGTTTGTGAGTCTCAATACCCAGTCACGTGACACCAGATAACACAGGACTTGGGGCAATCAAAGAACAGGTGAGCTAGATCTTCGATGCATCAATGGCAACGCTTACACCATGGCGGCACACCACAAATTTTGTTAGCCCTTGCATTGGACCAGATACCTTTATACAAGATCTACGCAAGGAAGATCCTGACAGCAGAGAAGGAGGGTAGTTGAGCCGTCCCATGCTAAACACCTACCTTGAAGAAGAGTCCATTCCTCGAGGGTAACTCTAAGTCTCGGGTCCAAGTCTCCAAGTCTCGTTATGCACAAAGGCATTCATGTCATCGGCAAAGAGTCTCGTAATCATTTGGCCGTGATTTAGAGGTAGGGAAAGACCTTGGAGATTACCAGCGTCCATGTGATGCTTTAATGGGCGATTGAGTCCGTTCAAGGCGATATGGAAGAGTAAAGGAGCCAGAGGGCAGCCTTGCCTGATTGATCTTTTTAAACAAATGGGCTCGGAGAGCTTACCGTTGATATTTATTCTAGTTGAAGTATTTCCAAGAAGAGTTGAAACCATCTTCGTGAACTTTTGGATGCAACCGAGGTCTTTCAATGATTGAAGAATAAAGTCCCATTCCAATCTATCATACGCTTTGTCGAAGTCGATCTTAATGAATATCAGATCTTGAGCAGACTCCTCAGCAAACACAAGGCCTTCCCAAATATCGACAATTGCTTCAAGTATAGATCTACCTTTGATAAAACCTTTCTGGTCCTCACAAAACTATGACTTTAAAAGATAAGAGATTCTGTTGGCCACATCTTTTGCAATTATCTTTTATCCTATTTGGAGCATGGTAATGGGTCGTCAGTTTTCAATTTTGTTCTTATCTCCCCTTTTGTGGATTAACTTGATGACGCCATTATTAAGACACTCAGGGAGGGCACCCAAGGAGAGAGCCTCTTGCCACACGAGACGTAATGGGGTGGCCACCTCATGTTTGAAGGACTTGAAAAACTCATTGGTGAGGCCATCACTACTGGACTTTTCCCATTGGGAAGAGCATCAACTGTTCTATAGCCGGAATTACTGAAAAGACCGCCGCTATCATTACAACATATTCAACTGACGCTATCGCTCTGTAGGTTGATAAGTTCAACATTGAACTCCATTCCAGCGGCGTCAGCAGCCCACGACTCCACGAGTCAGGCATCTCTGATTCTCCTCCCTCCATCGACCCGTATGCGCTTATGTAAAAAGGTCAGGCCTGAAGGTCCTGCTGCTCA
>CM035410.1:45673056-45708056 GCA_020310875.1 Ceratopteris richardii
CTTTCTCTCTCTCTCTATCTATCTCTCTCTCTCTCTTTATCTTTCTCGTTACCAATCTAGTGACCTCTTCCTTCTCTATCAAAGATCCTTCTAAGGCACAATTCATTTCTAAGGCACATCAATGGATCCCTTTTGTTCCTCTCTCTCTCTCTCTCTCTCTCTCTCTCTCTCTACAACACATCGAGGGTATACCGAGGCTGCTACCGAGGAAATTGAACGAGCGTAATTTCTACGCGATGTTGATGTTGGATTCGGTATGGGCGTCAGAAAGATAACGCCGGTATAGTCGCCGGTATAAACATCGATATGAGCATCGGTATAAACGTCGGTATGAGTGTCGGTATAAACATCGGTATGAGCATCGGTATTATCGACGTTTATACCGACAACTCTACTAGGCATACCGATGACCATACCGATGACTCTACTGGGCGTACCGATGCCTATATCGACGACCATATCTGCACAAATCTTTTTTGGGCAGAGTGTGTTGTCTATTGCTACAACATCATGTTGTTTAGCAAAAGACAATACACTCTGCCCAACTCTAAACCGAGTATATGTGTTATGTACTCTAATGACAATCAAAACATGATTTTATATGAGCAAAAATGAACCATGAATCATGTACAAAAAGTTGTATATTCCATAAATGAAAGATGTACAAGAGTGTGACAAAGAACTTCCATATGGGAATCGAATACAAAATTATGGTACATCATTGCCACATATGAGTATAATACAAAATTGTGGCAATGTGAAAAAGCACTTCCATATAGGAATCGAATACAAACTTATAGTACATCATTGCCACATAGGAGTGTAATACAAAATTGTGGCAAAGCATATACATAACGGGATCAAAACACTTACACCTGCGATCCTACAACAAAACATGTGTAAAATGATACAAATTGACATGACATTTATAAACAACAACTAAAAATACAAAATCAAGCTATAAGTTTACCTAATCATAGAATATTCTCCCATGAAATGATTGCACCTTCTCCCTGTAAATCTTGCAACAGTGCAATCAATCCATGATGATATCCGAAAGATTTTTCGGTTTGCGTCGGAGAAGGACCCACTACCAACTCCTATAATAAATATGCAAAATGTTAGATGAACATACATGATGTGCTGAACACAAACAAATTCATTAATTAACATGATACTTAAAAATTGGTAGCACATACTGTCATATCCGCTGCTACCTAAATTCGACGTTCCAACCGTATCCAAACGTGTGGCCGCCGCATCTCTATGTTGGATATCGATCAGGAGTATGTTGCTGCTCATCCTGAATCCATTCCCACTCTTCAAAATCTAACCACAGAGGCTTCGGTAAGCCTACTCTAAAAGCATCGTGAGCTTCCAATGGTCAGTGAGACATCACCTCACATGCCGTATGCTGAATCCACTCCAAACTCACAATAGGATTCCCAGGTGCTGGCCAGTACTCTTCATATATCGATTGTGTGATATTGTTTTTAGAATCCCTATCCTGTTCGCTCCATCTTAGCATTACAGAATGTCAAAATTCTGTGGAGCAAAGTTCTTGAATGTGCTGACACATTGACTTCCCAGCTGCATCCATGACTGGAGCTCCATTACGTTTGTGATATATTTTGGAGTCGTCATGGTCATGCGCTCCCCAAGGTGTAGGTGGAGATCCCATCTGATCCAATGTGAAGATCCCATCTCATCCAATGTGTGTATGCATATGCATTTATGTATGCATATGCATTTGTGTATGCATATGCATTTGTGTATGCATATGCATTTGTGTATGCATATGCATTTGTGTATGCATATGCATTTGTGTATGCATATGCATTTGTGTATGCATATGCATATGTGTATGATATGCATGCTTTTGTGTATGCATACACATGCTTGTATGCAGATGCATGCTTGTATGCAGATGCATGCTTGTATGCATATGCATGTATGTGTGTATGCATATGCATGCTTGTATGCATATGCATGCTTGTATGCATATGCATGCTTGTGTGTATGCATATGCATGCTTGTATGCATATACATGCTTGTATGCATATGTGTATGCATATGCATGCTTATATGCATATGCATGCTTGTATGCATGCTTTTGTGTCTGCATATCCATGCTTGTATGCATATGCATGTGTATGTGTATGCATATGCATGGTATATGCATATGCATTTGTGTATGTATATGCATATGCATGTATGTGTGTATGCATAGGAATGTATGTGTGTATGCATATGCATGTTTGTATGCATATGCATGTTTGTATGCATATGCATGTTTGTATGCATATGCATGCTTGTGTGTATGCATATGGATGCTTGTATGCATATGCATGCTTGTATTCATATGTGTATGCATATGCATGCTTGTATGCATGCTTCTGTGTATGCATATGCATGCTTGTATGCATATGCATGCTTGTATGCATATGCATGCTTGTATGCATATGCATGCTTGTATGCATATGCATGCTTTTATGCATATGCATGTGTATGTGTATCCATATGCATGTGTGTATGCATATGCATGTGTGTATGTATATGCACGTGTGTATGCATATGCATGCTTGTATGCATATGCATTATTGTGTGTATGCATATGCATGTATGTGTGTATGCATATGGATACTTGTATGCATATGCATGTATGTGTGTATGCATATGCATGCTTGTATGCATATGCATGCTTGTGTGTATGCATATGCATGCTTGTATGCATATGCATGCTTGTATGCATATGCATGCTTGTATGCATATGCATGCTTGTATGCATATGCATGCTTGTATGCATATGCATGCTTGTATGCATATGCATGTTTTTATGCATATGTGTATGCATATGCATGCTTGTCTGTATGCATATGCATGGTTGCATGCATATGCATGTGTATGTGTTTGCATATGCATGTGTATATGCATATGCATGTGTGTATGTATATGCATGTGTGTATGCATATGCATGCTTGTGTGTATGCATATGCAGGCTTGTATGCATATGCATGTATGTTTGTATGCATATGCATGCTTGTATGCATATGCATGTATGTGTGTATGTATATGCATGCTTGTATGCATATGCATGCTTGTATGCATATGTGTATGCATATGTGTATGCATATGTGTATGCATATGCATGCTTGTATCCATATGCATGCTTGTGTGTATGCATATGCATGCTTGTATGCATATGTGTATGCATATGCATGCTTGTATGCATGCTTGTGTCTATGCATATGCATGCTTGTATGCATATGCATGTGTATGTGTATGCATATACAAGAGTATATGCATATGCATGTGTGTATGTATATGCATGTGTGTATGCATATGCATGCTTGTGTGTATGCATATGCATGCTTGTGTGTATGCATATGCATGTATGTGTGTATGCATATGCATGCTTGTATGCATATGTGTATGCATATGCATGCTTGTATGCATGCTTGTGTCTATGCATATGCATGCTTGTATGCATATGCATGTGTATGTGTATGCATATATACATGAGTATATGCATATGCATGTGTGTATGTATATGCATGTGTGTATGCATATGCATGCTTGTGTGTATGCATATGCATGCTTGTGTGTATGCATATGCATGTATGTGTGTATGCATATGCATGCTTGTATGCGTATGCATGCTTGTATGCATATGCATGCTTGTATACATATCCATGCTTGTATGCATATGCATGTTTGTATGCATATGCATGCTTGTATGCATATGCATGCATGTATCCATATGCATGCTTGTATGCATATGCATGCTGGTGTGTATGCATATGCATGCTTGTATGGATATGTGTATGCATATGCAGGCTTGCATGCATATGTGTGTGCATATGCATGCTTGTATGCATGCTTGTGTGTAGGCATATGCATGCTTGTATGCATATGCATGTGTATGTGTATGCATATGCATGTGTATATGCATATGCATGTGTATATGCATATGCATGTGTGTATGTATATGCATGTGTGTATGCATATGTATATTCATATGCATGGTTGTATGCACATGCATGTTTGTATGCATATGCATGTGTGTATGCATATGCATGTGTATGTGTATGCATATGCATGTGTGGATGCATATGCATTGTGTATGTGTGTATGAATATGCATGTTTGTATGCATATGTATATGTGTGTTTATACATATGTGAGTGTGTATGTATATGTATCTCTCCCTTGCTCTCTTTCACTGTCTCTCTCTCTCTCTGTGTCAATCAACAATAAAACAATCACTTACATCGATGTAATTGTTTCAATCAAGGTCGTCAAAATCCACTTGAACTTCTCCTTCATCAAATTTCCAAAGATTTGATCCCAAAATCTCTTGCAAAACTAAAGAGAGAAGATATTAGAAAAGCAAAGACATAAAGAAAGAAAAAAGAGTGCTACAATATGTGCGATCTACTTACCAAAACTTCAGATCTATAAAAATAGAGGTGCGCTTAGAGAGAGAGAGGGAGGGGAGAGAGAGAGAGAGAGAGAGAGAGAGAGAGAGAGAGAGAGAGAGAGAGAATTATTTGAATCAAGGTCGTCAAAATCCACTTGAAGTTCTCCTTCGTCGAATTTCCAAAGATTTGATCCCAAAATCTCTTGCAAAACTAAACAGAGAACATATTAGAAAAGCAAAAACATAAAGAAAGAAAAAAGAGTGCTACAATATGTGCGATCTACTTACCAAAACTTCAGATCTAGAAAGATGGAGATCTGCTTAGAGAGAGAGAGGGATGGAGAGAGAGAGAGTGAGAGAGAGGGAGGGAGGGAGAGAGCGAGAGAGAGAGAGAGAGAGAGAGAGAGAGAGAGAGAGAGAGAGAGAGAGAGAGAGAGAAAGAGAATCGCGATTTTGAGCACAACCACAGAATCGTGTTTTCTCAGAATCGTGTTTTTGACATGAAAATCGCGATTTTGTCTCAGAGAATCGTGTTTTTTACAAAGTCGTCTTTTCACAGAATCGTGTTTTCACAACATCGTGATTCTTAGTATCGTATTTTTTTGGCTGAAAATCGTGATTTGTGAGAATCGCGATTTTGAGCACAATCACAGAATCGCGATTCTGAGAATGACCACAGACTCGTGATTCTTTCAGCCAATTTTTAGGTGGGAAAACAGAAAATCGTGATTTTTCAAAAAAAATTGAATTTTCACAAAATCGCGATTTTCATCACAGAATCGCGTTTTTTGGCGGGAACTTCGAATTTCTGAGCGCCGAGCAATGGCGAGCTCCGTATGTGTAGAAAATCATGAAAAAGCACAGCGCTTACTCTCCCTTGCACCTCCTATCTCCCTCTCACACAATAATGCATGAAAAATGGTATGGAAATGGTGAAAATGCACTAAAAAACAAGAAATTTCTATGAAGAAGAAGATGGAAGAAGGTGGAGATGATGATGATGATGAAGATGAAGAGGAAAAAATAGAATATGAACTAAAATGACAGTTTTTTTACCTTCCAACATCGCAAATCCACGATCTTACTATCACAATGCTCGACCTCGAAGCTCTCTCCCCGGAAACGGTGCCAAAATTTGGTGTAGCTCAAGCGTAAGCACCACCTCCTTTACTTGTCAATCCGCGGAGACGTGAGGACCGGTATGAAGACCAGGAGCAAGTGAAGGCACAAGTGTGTGAGTGAAAGCACACAAACATGCACACACATACACACACACACACGCACAAAGTAAGATCAAAGAGAGGAACAATGGAAAGCTTAGATTGCAAAAGAGTTCTCTTACAAAAGCTCTATTCTCTAACAAGCTAACCTCAAAAATGAGCTCTCTAGCTCTTTTTATAGGTTTTTGACTAGTTTTGGCCCTATCCAGACCTAGTGTCCGGCCTAGTTAAAAATTATGTTCCAGGGCTTATTCGAGGGCTCAAACGAAGTCTAAAAATTATGCAAATTGGTACGATGGTACTTCTAATACTCCTCAAGCTTGAGGACTCCTCGGCTTGAACAAAATGGAGATATAAAAATAGATAATGGTATTTACAATGGTTTTTAGTGATGAAAATCACTATTTTTGTAGGGGATTCTTCTGAAAATTTGACATACACTTCTTGGAGCTCCCTACTTGCTCCCTTTCCTTGTGTGTCCACCTTTTGATGTGCTTCCATGCTTTGTCCTTGACTTTGAGCTTCAACAATAATGCATATGCATATGCATACATAATGCATATGCATATGCATACATAATTCATATGCATATGCATACATACATACTTACATGCATACATAATGCACATGTTTACATACACATACGTAATGCATACACACACATATGCATACATAATGCATACACACACATACACACATATGCATACATATTGCACATGCATATATACATACACACACATAGACACATACACACATAGACACATACACACATAGACACATACACACACATAAACACATACATACTCATAGATACACACATAGACACACACACACATACACACACATATACACAAACATACACACAAACATACACACATAATGATGCATACTACACATGCATACACACATACATACACATATACACACACATACACACACATATATGCGTACACACACATAGAGAGACATACACACACATACACATACATGCATACATATGCATACATAATGCATATTCATATGCATACATAAATACTTACATGCATACATAATGCAAATGCTTTCATACACATACATAATGCATACACACATATGCATACATAATGCATACACACACATACACACACATACACACATATGCATACATAATGCATATGCATATGCATACATACATACTTACATGCATACATAATGCACATGCTTACATACACATACATAATGCATACACACACATATGCATACATAATGCATACACACACATACACACATATGCATACATACATGCATACACATACACACATAGACACATACACATACATAGACACATACACACACATAAACACATACACACTCATAGACACATAGCGACACATACACATAGACACATACACATACACACACACATATAAACACACATATACACACACACACAAACATACACACATAGACACATACACACATAATGATGCACACACACACATACATATGCATACATGCATGCGTACACATACACACATAGACACATATACACACATAGATACATACATACACATAAACACATACACACTCATAGACGCACACACATACACATAGACACGCACACACATACACACACATATACACACACACATACACACATAGACACATACACGCATAATGATGCATACACACACATACACATGCATGCACACACACATGCATACATACATGCATACACATACACACATAGACACATACACACACATAGATACATACATACACATAAACACATACACACTCATAGACACACATACATACACATAGACACACACACACACACACATATATACACACACACAAACACACATAGACACATACACACTTAATGATGCATACACACACATACACATGCATACACACATACAAACACTTGTACACACACACATACACACATACACACATATATGCATACACACACATATATGCATACACACACATAGAGAGACATACTCACACATACACATACATGCATATATATACATACATAATGCATATACATATGCATATGCATACATACATACATACATACATACATGCATACATACACATACATAATGCATACACACACATATGCATACATAATGCATACACACACATACACACATATGCATACATACATGCATACACATACACACATAGACACATACACACACATAGACACATACACACACATAAACACATACACACTCATAGATGCACACACATACACATAGACACACACACATACACACACATATACACACACACATACATACATAGACACATACACACATAATGATGCATACATACACATACATATGCATACACACATACATGCACATACATACACACAAACATGCATACATACACATACTTAATGCATACACACATACATATGTACACGTATATATATATATATATTGATTTCTAACCATTTTGTTTTATATGGTAGGTATTATGGATCCCAGTAGAGAGAGAAAGGTGAAACTCATTCTCATAAAAAGTATTATGAGAGCAAGAGTTCCGTCTGATACTCTAGGGGCCATAATGCATGATTACTCAGAGATGTCTGATGAGGAGCTTGACTATACGATCCAGATGCTTACCCAGCGATCAGACGAGGGCTCTTCTGCGGCTCCACATGCAGGAAGAGAGCTATCTGCTCATAGGTATCTTTTTTTTCATAAACTTTTTTAATGATATTATAACACATATTTTTATTTATTTTTATCTATCTATTTTCAGGAGACCTATACCACCTCCAACAGGTGATAGCAGAGCAAAGTTGCCTATGAGGACGTGCATAGGCACCTTAGGACTAAAGTGTGATATAGAGCCAGAGGGGAACATTGTGTACATAGGGAGGATTAGAGCTCAAGAGAAGGATGCATGCACTATGCGACTCTTACCTGCGCTTTGTCCGCTTACCGTGGAAGTAGGTAAAAATTTTACATATAAATTGAAATAAATATCTTATGTTTTATTTACATTATGTTTTTTTTTTTGTAGTGAACATGATGAGAGGGATAAAAAATACGTACTTAGTTCACTTGAGACAGAGTTTGAGAGAGGATGGTCGCTTAAGTGGTGTCTAAAAGAGATGCGGACACTTATGGCTCATCGTCGCGATAATGCACGGTATGCACTGCTTTTATGTATATATATATGTGGATATAAGTATGTGTGTTTATGCATGTACGTATGTGTATATATATGAGAGAGAGAGAGAGAAAAAAATGAGTGATACTAGAGGTATAAATACACGCATACACACACATATACATCATACATGCACATTTACACACATATACATATACATGCACATTTATACATACACACACATACATGCACATTTTTACACACACATATACATGCATGCAGTTACACACATATAATGAATACACATAGACACATACACATACTCACATACACGTACACATACTCACATACACATACACATGCATAATCATATTTACACACACATAGACTCATATAATCATATTTACATGCATGTATACATATACACATGCATATATACACACACAACACATGCATATGCACATATAGATACACATACATACACAACGCATGCATACGCATAAACAAATAAATAAATAAATAAATAAATCCTATTTCAAAAATCCTAAATTGAAAACACTAATTTCGATATTAGTGTTTTAAAACCCCTAATTTAAAAACTCTAATTCAACCTTTTAGCCATATGTTTGAAGTATATGTACACATTGCATCTATTCGTCCGACGTCCTACTAGAGAGATGTCTCTCCTCCCAACCTTGTGCCTCTATATATAGCTACTCAAATCAACAAGGATCATAATATATATAAAGATATACAGACATCATGTAGATAGGATACATAAATATAAAATGGAGTAGATATATTATGCATCACACATACATGCCTAAATGCACACATAAATATATATATATATATATATATATATATATATATATATATATATATATATATATATATATATATATATATATATATATATATATATATATATATATATATATATATATATATATATATATATATACATACTAACATATTTACATGTACACATTTACACATAGACATATATACATGTACACATCACATATACATGCCTACATGCACACATAAACATATATATACATGCATACATATTTCCATGTACATATTTACACATAGACACATATACATATATACATGTACACAATTATAAACAGTTGCATATATTACATGAATATATACACATATGCATATTTAACACATGTATACATATATCACACACATACAAACACTTACATATACATGAAATACATATATATGCATACTAACATATGTATACATATAATACACATGAATACACACACATATGCATACATACATGATAAAAATTTGCTCCTCGAAGATAAAGCTATATATAAAATAATTAGGCATACCCCCGAGCTTCATGTTCTAACTTAGAAGAACATGATTTCATCTCTGTAGTAGGATTCATCGTTATTCAAGTTAATAATAAAATCTATTATCTGATATCCATTCAGAAGCTTCAAGTTATTGATCGATAACTAGAGTAGAATTTACTATCTAATCTGCTCATATGTTTTCATTATTGCCATCATTTTGGTAAGACATCAATATAGTCTCATCTTCATTATCCTTATTGATTTCATTTATTTCTTCTATTGTTAAATCTATGTTCTCATGAATCGCATCATCTAGTGATGGATTAATATCTATTTCTGGTAATTCCTCTTCCTTATCAATAGAATCAACATGTAGAGAATTATCCTCTTCATCAAAAAGATTAGTATCATTATCACGTATAATGATTCTAATTTCTATTTCAGATGTTGATGTATCTGTATCTAATGCTGAATCATCAAGAGAACTTTGTTCGATCTCTCTAACAATAAACTGTTCAAACAATGACCTACCTCTAGGTTGCACATGAATGACTTGCCACCAAGGATGAGCATCTGGGTTTTTATAAAAAAATGCTTTCTTAATGTGGAATTACTACCTTTATACTCCGCACGAAACCAGTCAACCTTCAATATGACCTATCAAAATATATAACAACAAAAACCCATTATTAGGTCCTTAAAAAAATACTAACTCTATAAAAAAATATAAACTTTTTTCTACCTGTTTGAATGTACGAAATGAAATTTCGTAGATACGAACGATAGTTCCTACGTAACCAAGTTCGCTATCTATAAGGTTCGTGTCTTTTGAGCTAGCACGTGATAGTTGCTTGAAAGAAGCAACAATACTAGAATCCTCTGTTTTACGTAAACAATCAATGGCTTGGATTCTAATATGCTGTCCAAAAGCCCACATATTAGTGAACATTCGAGCCTGAAAATAAATTCAAATAAGAAATAGAAACTAACATACATATATGAAAAAAAAATATTATTTTAATAAAATTACCTTTCGTTCACAACCTACCATTAACTCTCTTTGCTCATCTGAAATTTCTTCATTATTTGCGTTGGCACGTTGCAAACGACTTTATAGCCAATCCGTGAAAGAAGATATATCTGTAATCTCATTATTATCGAGATTACGTCTAAATCTTTTGTTTTTTCGTCTTTTACTTTGGAGATTTTGAAGTTCCTCATACTTGCTAAGGAATGCTTGCATGCATTCGCTAGTATATGCTACAAAAGTAGAAACATCATGTTTTTCTTGAAATGTAAATAAGAATGGAACCCCCTTACCTGATAATACCTCATCTGCTATTTTTGAAGAAGACTCGTTGGTCCATGCATGTGGAGCTTCTTCATGAACTCCTTCAAGGTACTCACTAATGTAATACATGCACTCTTCAAGCATCCAACCCTTTGCCATGGATCCTTCTGGTTTCGCTCTTTGTCGCACATAACCTTTTAATACTCCCATAAATCGCTCGACCCAAAACATCCATCGAGTGTTGACAACACCTGCAATCTCTATTTCATCTACAAGATGGACTAATAAATGAACCTAAAAATCAAAAAATGAAGTAGGAAGTTCTTTCTCCATCAAACATAGTCGCTCTTTGCATTCACGTTTTTTTTGTGGGATTGAGTTTTTGTCAATCTCTTTGGATGTAATCCACCTATACATATCATAAAAACAATTATAAACAAGTTAATTAAAAAATAAAAGATATCCAATATTCATACATGTTAAATATAAAAGTATCGTAATTACCTTATAAGTGATCCAAAACCATAGATCACATCTCGTACTCCTTTCGTTATATATCCATCGATAACCAAAGGTAAAATATGTTTGCCACTCATGGGTCTTTAACCCAGATAAGCTCTTATCATCCATAGTAAACATGTTTTGAAAAGATGCTCCATATCCTGTAGGAGTCTTAATCAATGGAACTCTATTGTTGATAGTCTATATCTCTTTTGTTGTAAGTACCCAAGGAGCAGTTGCATAAGTCGTTTCTTGTCGATGTCTATCAAAAATTGGCCATAACTTTGGTTTAGATTTTTTATCTTTCAAATGATTCCTTGATGCTGTGGTATCTTTTAGTCTAAGAAGATGCTGCCATAGTGAATAACCAATATTTTTGAATATATGCATAGGATCAAGAAGATGACATACTTTTAACTCTTTCCAATACTCCAAAGAATACCGTATTGATATGTTCTCTGCGAGTGCCAATTTTCCTTTACCTCTGTTCACATACTCATTATCTGAATCATCACTGAAGATTTCTGCTTCAGGATCTATCAAGGATCCATCTGTCCATTTTTTATACCAATCCATAGGCATCGTAGGTTTTGGACACTGACCTGTTTCAAGCTTTCCATTAAAATGTATCGCTTCTCTTCTAGATCTTAATGGATGATCATCAGGCAAGAATCGTCGATGTTGAAGATAAATATTTTTGCTGACATTCTTACTATAGATTGATCTCAACCAATCACCACAATATGGAAAAGCTTTATAACCCTTAGTAGATATTCCTACATCATGGAAAATGATAAAAATATAATTAGATTAAATCATATTTATTTACATGCATATTGAATAAAAAAATTACATCAATACCTGAACAAACACCATATGTTGGAAAATCGTGAATTGTCCAAGCCACAATACCACGAACCGTAATATGTCTTTCATTGATGCTTTTCGATACATCAATGACATTAATACCTCTCCATAACTCTTGAAGATCGTCAATGAGAGGAGCAAGATATATATTCATATCTTTAACTTGTCTTTTGCCTGGGATTAAAAGTGAAAGCATTAAATGTTCCTTTTTAATGCTAAGATATGGTGGAAGATTGTAGTTTATGACTACCATTGGCCATGTTGACCATTTACTGGATTTCATGGAGAATGGATTAACCCCTTCTAATGCAACTCCTAACTTTAGATTCTGTGGATTTTGTGCAAATTCATGCCATGTAGAATCAATATGCTGAAAAGCAACACTATCATCAAGAATTCTGATTATTCCATCAGTACTTTTGTGATCATGTCCCAAAGACAAAAGCTTTGATAATTCGGGGCTTTGAAACATATGTCTAATCCATGGAGCCAATGGAAAATGTCTCAATACCTTTTTTGGGATTCTACCTTCTTCACCCTTATATCGAGGAGATTGACATTTGGGACATGTCAAAGAGTCTGCATATTCACCTCTATATAAAATACAATCGTTAGGACATGCATGTATACATGTATAATCTATACCAAGATTGTTGATTATCTTCTTCATTTCATCATGTGAGGTAGGAAGAATATTATGACTTGGTAAAAACTTTTTAGATAATAACCTGTAAGTTTATAAAAAAAATATATAGTAAAGAAAGTAAATAAATAAATATACATATATATACGCATATAATTTTATATATGTGTATGCTTATGTGCATCTTTCAAAATATTCGCGCAAAATTTGATTGTTTTGGATGGCAGGATACGATTGTTTGTTTTGGAGGATATGAAGTATGTACCTTCATTGAATGATTTGTCAATTCTATCATATGTTTAGTTTAAAAGTGTGAGAAGTGGGTTTATAATTGCTATTCAAAGAATTTGGGACTATTTATAGGCCATACGATGGTGACATGGATGAATCGCATGCATAGAGGTTACTCAAGATAGAGCAACCTGATTATAAGGGACTAGTACCAGCAGGATTCCTGGGGTATGCAGTAAACCTCTTGCATGTCAATGATGAGCATCTGAACTTTAGGATACAAAGTGAAAATCATGGTGGCTTGAGAGGATCACTTTTATACAGCTTGTTCAAAGAACTTCAAGTTTATGACACTGAAGTTTTTTGAACAAGCTGTATAAAAGTGATCCTCTCAAGCCACCATGATTTCCACTTTGTATCTTAAAGTTCAGATGCTCATCATTGACATGCAAGAGGTTTACTGCATACCCTAGGAATCCTGCTGGCACTAGTCCATTATAATCAGATTTCTCTATCTTGAGTAACCTATGCGCATGTGATTCATCCAGGTCACATACCATTGTATGGCCTATAAATAGTGCCAAAATCTTTGAATAGCAATTATAAATCCGTTTCTCACACTTTCAAACTGAACATATGATAGAGTCGACAAATCATTCAATGAAGGTACATACTTCATATCCTCCAAAACAAACAATCGTATCCTGCCATCCAAACAATCAAATTTTATGCAAATGTTTTGAAAGATGCATTAATAGTTTTAAAAGATGTGCAGACAAAAAGTGTCCATTGAATTTAAGTTCTTGTTCTTACCTTATCTAAAGTAAGAATAAAAACCTACATGTATTTATGTATATATATATATATATATATATATATATATATATATATATATATATATATATATATGTATATATATATATATATATATATATATATATATATGCATATATATATATATATATATATATATATATATATATATATATATATATAGATAGAAAATTGAAAATTATACCTTAATAATGTCGAAACAGATACATAAGTCCATCCAAAACGATTTTGAAGGTTAAGAATAAGTAAGCTCGCCATTAGTCGTGTCAAACGACTTCCTTCATATACATGCTTTAGACATTCCTCTCGAAGATATTTCTCAGTTTTAGAAACATCAATGCTCTCACTGTCATTTTGATACCAATCCTCAATAAAATCTCCCATGCCATCATCTTGATCATTGTCACACAAATCTTGTACTTTATCGTCTTTTGAATATAGATCTTTCAACTTTGCATATTGCACATGATTAGTTTTGCGTAGCCTCCTCCTGGAAGCTTTTGATAAATGAGGTCTTACTGGTAATTGTGAATGCTGTGGAGGAATATCATCAACATCATACGTTGGAATCTACACATATAAATAAAATTCATTAGTATTCCATAAATGAATAAAAAGTATACTTTAAATAAAAAATTAAGTATATAACTTATTAAATATGGATGGAAAATTTTTATTCTCTCTAGCTAAAAGGTGCTCTTGGAGGTCTACGCCATCCATAATTCACTAATAGTTCATCACCAGCATGTAATGTAGTAATAGCATTGACAACTATGTATCTTGATACATCTCTACTCATGTATGGTGATTCATGACTATTTTCACGCTCCTCAAATGTGCAATTAGTCCTTGAACTATTATGTAACCCTCGACTACTATTTATTAAACCTGCTATATTTTCATGTGTGTAAGGTCTTCCATCAATATATAATCTTTTATTTTCTGCATGTAAAATCCTTCTATTAGCAAGGGATGCTGCGACATAAGAGTGACTTCAGAGTTCGGAGGCACATACAAATCCTCTACAATAAAGAGACCACGACCAGCATTAGTAATAGTGGATGGAGCAATCATATAGCGATTACCACAAAAGTTGAAAACCTCTCCATCTAAAGGAAGTGGTCCTCTATTCCATCCTCCATATCTTCTTCTATCATATGTTTGTACTAAAGAACGATCATGAGTTGGCAATGGATATCCTCCAGCCGTTTCATTCTCTAAGCCAGGAGGTAGAGGATTTCTAGAAACCTCTGCTTGTAATTGATGAACAGCAAGTCCATGACGTGTACGAGGTATATTAACATTATGAGAAAAATTATCATCATCATCATCATCGAGCAAGTATTCCTGTATATCAACAATAATTTGATTTTATCTATGGTTTTTAAATATAATAATGACATTAATATATAAAAAAAATACATACCCAAGCATTATCACGTTGACTAGGTGATGGTGCACGCTCAAAAGTTTCATACTCTACCTCATGTTCAAAACATTCCAATCGTGGTCTTCGATACATGCCATAACAAGAGTTGCACCAACATATAATATGCTCTTCATAGATAAATTCATCATAATTCCTATCCGAGGACACATGTGAAGTTTTTGCATGGGTAGGAGGTGGTGGAGTACCCTCTGATTGATCAGAATCTGCACATAATAAGAAACAAAAAAAAAAAGTTATGTATCCATCAAATATATTTAAAATTAAATGTTTGATATACTTACACTATAAAGTCGTTGCACGATGAGGAGATGGTGGTGGAGTTCCATCTGATTGATCAGAATCTACAAATAATGGTATTTGATATTAATAATCTGATTATCTACATACACAAAAAATTCACATATATATATATTTACACATACACACATATTCACATATAAACATTTACACATACACATATATTCACATATACACTACAAATTATTGGGGGATAAATGCATGTATTTTGTATGAATGAGTGTATATGCATGCATGTGTGTGTACGTATATATGTGGATATCTATATGTGTGTTTATGTTATATGTATGTATATGTGTATATGTATACATATATATATGCGTATATATTTGCATGTATATCAGTATGTGGATATGTGTATGTGTATGTGTGTGTATATATGTGTATGTATTCTGATTGTTTTTTCTGTTTGAGATTAAATTAAGAGGAGATATTGTATGGTCAAAAAAAAAAAGAGGCGAGCTAACATACCACCTGAGTCGTGGCAGTTTTTTCGTAGATAGCTACGTCTTCAAGAGTCATTTCCTCAGTAGAAGGTACACACACTAATAGTTTATATTTATAATTTTTATATATTTTAGTAATTTTTTACATTTAATTTACGTATTTTTTTTCTTGAATAAAGAGGTTGCTGCAAAGAAGAGAGTGGAGTTCGGCCACACATCGCACCTAGGCCAAATGGGCCATAATGGTTTTGTAGCTACATTTGTAAATATATGTGTTATTGTGAGTATATTTTTTATTTTAGTTAAAATGCAAGTAACTAATGTTTTTTATTTGTTTCATTGCAGCGGAAGGATTATAGCTGATATCCTACGAAAGATGAGATCGAGTATGCTACACATTTTGGATATCGGCATTGAGCGAGTATATGCAAGATCATCCTGATGCCTTTGTGAGTATTTTTAAATTTTATATAATTATTTTATTTTTATGAATGGTTGAATTGTTTTATTTTTTTATGTTTGTTATATGTAATACAGGAATATTATGGAGAGAGAAGTATGGATGAGGTGGAGAGACAGACACAGGAGGGACGATCTCGATCATCACAGGGTGATCATGACGATGAGAATGAGGAAGATCAGGATGATCATGATATTGCTCATGATGATGATGATCATGATGATGATGATTAGGATTTTAGTTGATTATGACATTGGATTATATGTATTTACATTGATATATATATATATATATATATATATATATATATATATATATATATATATATATATATATATATATATATATGTATATATATATATATATATATATATGTATATATATATATATATATTTTTTTTTACCTATATATTTTTCATTTCAGTTATGTTTTGAATTATGTGTATGGTATTAAGTAATGAAGAGTTTTGTTCTATTGATTGTTATTATTGTTTATATTAAGCATGTGTTTTAATACTTTAATTATATAATTCATTCATATGTGTGTACCTAAGTGTATATGTATGTAGTGTATATGTATGTATGTGCATGTGTATGTGTGTGTATATGTATGTATGTGCATGTGCATGTGTAAGTGTATATGTGTGTATGAGTATGTGCATGTGCATGTGTATGTGTGTGTATATGTATGTGCATGTATATGTGTAACTCTATGTGTATATGTGTGTATGTGCATGTATATGTGTATATGTAGGTATGTGCATGTGTGTGTGCATGTGTATATGTGTTTTAATACTTTTATTATATAATTCATTCATATGTGTGTAGCTAAGTGTATATGTATGTGTGTGTATATGTATGTATGTGCATGTGTATGTGTGTGTATATGTATGTATGTATGTGCATGTGCATGTATAAGTGTATATGTGTGTATGATTATGTGCATCTGCATGTGTATGTGTGTGTATATGTATATGCATGTATATGTATAACTCTATGTGTATATGTGTGTATGTGCATGTATATGTGTATATGTAGGTATGTGCATGTGTGTGTGCATGTGTATATGTGCTTTAAAACTTTAATTATATAATTCATTCATATGTGTGTACCTAAGTGTATATGTATGTGTGTGTATATGTATGTATGTGCATGTGTATGTGTGTGTATATGTATGTATGTGCATGTGCATGTGTAAGTGTATAAGTGTGTATGAGTATGTGTATAAGTGTGTATGAGTATGTGCATGTGCATGTGTAAGTGTATATGTGTGTATGAGTATGTGCATGTGCATGTGTAAGTGTATATGTGTGTATGAGTATGTGCATGTGCATGTGTAAGTGTATATGTGTGTATGAGTATGTGCATGTATATGTGCATGTGTATATGTGTGTATATGTATGTGCATGTATATGTGTAACTCTATGTGTATATGTGTGTATGTGCATGTATATGTGTATATGTAGGTATGTGCATGTGTGTGTGCATGTGTATATATGTGTACGTATGTGCATATATATGTGTATATATGTGTATAATGTATGTATATGCATGTGTATATGTATGAAACATGCATGTGTATGTGGATGCATTTCCATTTGCATCCATGTGCATGCATTTGAATGTGCATGCATGTGGATGTGCATATACATGTATTTGCGTATATGTTAATATGTGTGTATGTGTGTGTATATATATATATATATATATGTATATATATATATATATATATATATATATATATATATATATATATATATATATATATATATATATATATATATATATATATATATATATATATATATATATATATATATATATATATATATATATATATATATGCAATAATGCATGCATGTAAATCTTTTTATGTGGTTGTAGAAATGTTTGTGATGTTTGTGCATATGCATGTGTATATGTATGTATGTCTAAGTGTATGTGCACATGTATTTGTGTGTATATATGTGTGTGTATGTGCATGTGTATATGTGTGAAAGTGCATCTTCATCATGTATAAGTGTATAAGTGCATATCAATAAGTGTGACTATGCTATCTAATGAAAATAGCACAATTCAAATGATATACAAAGAATAGAAATTGTACTTACAATAGTTAGACATACTTTTTGCTTGGTTAGCTTCTTGAATAACCTGCAATAAAGAGAGAGAGAGAGAGAAAGAGAGAGAGAGAGAGATAATTCAAAGAGAGAAACAGAGACAGAGGGAGACAATAAGAGAGAGCTTAGGCAAAACAACAATTCTGCATATACTTGCTTCAGCTCGTAAGCGCAGCGCAATTGCGAACGTTGGAGAGCTCTTTGATCGGATGCGTGAAAATACCGATCGAAGAGCCTCCAACATTTTGATTTTGTCCGTCAAAAGAACGTCGTGTAAACGATGCTAGCCATCATCCCATAAGCGACATGCTTTTAGCGTCCCTTATGCAACGTCAAACATCGTTGCTTATGCGACGTGAAAGAGCGTCGCTTATGCGATGCTTTTAAATGCGTCGTGTTAACGACGCTGTATGGGAGCGTCGCACCCATCGCGCCACAAGCCACAAAAAATGTCGTCCACTTCGTCGTTTAATCGACGGTCCGCGCGCGACGCTAATTACGACGCATGTTGCAATTTTATAGTGACGAAATTCTGTTGCCTTAAGCGTCGCTATACACCCGTATTCCTTGTAGTGAAGTTTAATATTGACGGAAAGTTATGTTGCTTTTGTGACAAAGTGGAAGATCTTGCCCATGTATCCATTAACTATTGGAATGGCCAATGATTTTGGAGAAGTATCAATTTGTTTTGTTCCAGCAATGGTTTGGCAACTCTAGGATACACATAAATTTTGATTGGGAAAAAATTACAAAATGGCCATTGTGATGTGGAAAATGTAGAGAGCTCATATACTTTGGTATATATGGAAGAGCAAAAATCACAAGATTTTCTCTAGTACCCCCAAGGATTTTCTATTTTCTTATAACTTGGGGAACAAGAGAATTGTGAAAGTTTGTATTGCATCCATTAAGGATTCCCCATTGGAAAACTCTAACTCTTATGTAGTTGTGAAGGGTTATGGTGCCAATACATGGAGGGAGAAAATGCTATCCCCGTACTCTCTATCTAGACTGAACATAATCCACTTTTTGGACATGTCTATTTGATGTCCTCCTCTATTAATTGAGTGCGCTTCTTTTGTAACTTCTTCTTCCATCAATATTTATCTTTTCTCGCTTCTTGCTTGAATAACAATCAGTGAATCATTAAAGTAGGAATATTAGACACAGTGAGTCATCAAAGTAGGAATATTAGACACGTGGCTCATACTGGAGTGTAGAGATAATCAACACACCCGTCATTTTGCATCTCTCATTCTTCTTGCAAATGGTTACCAAGGACAATTTCTATTTCCCTTTCTCATGTGTATATATCTTCATTCTATTTAATCTCGTGTTGTCTACATATGTTGAGCAATCCTTAACATGTAGGCAAGTTGTTTAAGCTCTCACTTCTTAACGTGGAGATTGTTTGTTCAATCCCTAAAGGCTAGTAGACATGTTTAGGCGAGTGCGGCCACTCTATCCATCTTATGCCTTTGGGTCGTTGAAACTAGATGCTTTCAGGCAACCCTTTCCTTGTAATGCTTCAACAGTCCTATTCCTACCTTGTGGGATATACGGGATCCCTTGGGTACTAGGCCCTTCACTTCTGCAATTGTTTGTTTAATACATTGAAGCCCAAGGAGATTAAGCCTCTTCCAAACTTCCTTTAAAGAAAAAAAATCATTGAGGTTTTCTTTAGAACAAAGAGGAATATATTAGAATAAAATAATCACAAGTTAAAGAGACTCCTCACCCCAAGTGGTGAGATTCTAACCAAGCCCCTTCATGTATCATTGAACCTTCGGGCTATGAAGTTCATATCAATGCCTTTAGACTACCCAGTTCAAGCGAGTTATTTGGTCAGGCCTTAGGGCTATCCCTTATCATTATCCTCCTTAGCATGCCTTCAATTTGTATTATCCTAGTAGCTTCTAAGCATTAACACTTCCTTTGTGGGGTTTTGAGGTCACATAGGTGCTATTCCCACGTTTCATTGTACTTCCCAGTTTATTGAAGCTTAATTGGAAGAGTAGATGTCAATGGTCCAGCGTCCTTATACAACTAAAAGTGAGAATCTCTCCATTCATTTGGGGGAAGAGATCTAAAACATAAGAAAAAATTCATTGAGTAGAACAACATTTATAATAGAATACTTCTGAGCTCACTTGTCTTGAGCTTTTGCCTCTCAATCTTGGGGGACACGTTCAAAACACATGGTATACAACCACACATCCTCACCACTTGAGTGGTAGAATATTAAAACAAACTTCTTTGGGAGACCATTGGGCCTTCAAGCTTCTAAGTTCAAATCGTTTATCTCATATGGCCCTAGGCTCTGCCTTCCTAAATTCTACCTAAGAGAGCCTTTGGGATTTGTATCCTAGTGGTCGGTAGGCATCTAAGCCCTATTTATTTGTAGGATTCAATGAATCCCAAGGGTGCTACGCATGCCATTAATTACAATTTCAAAAATTTACTCAAGTGTAACAAGAAGAGTACATCTCTATATGCATATGCATTTATGTAAAATATTCATGTATTCATGTACGTAATATATGCAAGTGTTTATAATTGTGTACATGTATATATGTATATGTGTCTATGTGTAAATATGTACATGTAAATATGTATGCATGTATATATATGTTTATGTGTGCATGTAGGCATGTACATGTATGTGTAAATATGTACATGTAAATATGTTAGTATGTATATATATATTTATGTGTGCATTTAGGCATGTATGTGTGATGCATAATATATCTACTCCATTTTATATTTATGTATCCTATCTACATGATGTGTATATATCTTTACATATATTATGAATCATGATCCTCGTTGATTCGAGTAGCTATATATAGAGGCATAAGGTTGGGAGGAGAGACATCTCTCTAGTAGGACATTGGAGGTGTACATATACTTCAAACATATGGCTAAAAGGTTGAATTAGAGTTTTTAAATTAGGGATTTCAAAACCCTAATATCGAGATTAGTGTTCTCTCTCTCTCTCTCTCATATACATACATACCGTGCATTGTCATGACGATGCACCATAAGTGTCCGCATCTCTTTTAAACACCATTTAAGAGACCACCCTGTCCCAAACTCCGTCTCAAGTGAACTGAGCACGTACTTTTTATCCCCCTCATCATGCTCACTACAAAAATAAAAAACATAATATAAATAAAACATAAGATATATATTTCAATTTATATGTAGAACTTTTACTTACTTCCACGGTAAGTGGATAAAGCGCAGGTAAGAGTCGCATAGTGCACGCATTCTCCTCTTGAACTCCAATCCATTTCCTATGTATACAATATTCCCCTCTGGCTCTATGTCGCACTCTAGTCCTAACGTGCCTATGCATGTCCTCATAGGCAACGTCTCTGCTCTGCTATCACGTGCTGGAGGTGGTATAGGTGTCCTGAAAATAGATAGATAGAAATAAATAAAAATATGTGCTATAATATCATTAAAAAAATTTATGAAAAAAAACATACCTATGAGCAGATAGCTCTCTTCCTGCGTGTGGATCCGCAGAAGAGCCCTCGTCTGATCGCGTAAGCATCTGGATCGTATAATCCAGCTCCTTATCGGACATCTCTACGTAGTCCCGCATTATGGCCCCTAGAGTATCTGACGGAACTCTTGCTCTCATAAGACTTTTTATGAGAGTGAGTTTCGCCTTTCTCTCTCTACTGGGATCCATAATACCTAACATATAAAACAAAATGGTTAGAAATCAATATATATACGTGTATGTGTGTGTATGCATGTGTATGTGTGTGTATGCATGTGTATGTGTGTGTATGCATGTGTATGTGTGTGTATGCATCATTATGTGTGTATGTGTGTAGGTATATGTGTGTGTTGTCTATGTGTATGTGTGTGTGTCTATGAGTGTGTATGTGTTTATGTATATGTATGTATCTATGTGTGTGTATGTATCTATGTGTGTATGTGTATGCACGTATGTATGCATATGTGTGTGTATGCATATGTATGTGTGTGTATGCATCATTATGTGTGTCTATGTATGCATTTGTATGTGTGTATGCATCATTACATGTTCATGTGTCTATGTGTGTATGTGTGTGTATATGTGTGTGTGTCTATGTGTATGTGTGTGTGTTTATGAGTGTGTATGTGTTTATGTGTATGTATGTATCTATGTGTGTCTATGTGTCTATGTGTGTATGTGTATGCATGTATGTGTATGCATATGTATGTGTGTGTATGCATTATTATGTGTGTCTATGTATGCATGTGTATGTGTGTATGCATCATTACGTGTGTATGTATCTATGTGTGTATGTGTGTGTATATGTGTTTGTATGTGTGTATGCATGTGTGTGTATGCATGTGTATGTGTATATGTGTGTGTATATATGTGTGTGTATATGTGTGTATGCATGTGTGTGTGTATATGTGTGTATATGTTTGTATGCATGTGTGTGTGTATGCATATGTATGTGTGTGTATGCATTATTATGTGTGTCTATGTATGCATGTGTATGTGTGTATGCATCATTACGTGTGCATGTGTCTATGTGTGTATGTGTGTGTATATGTGTGTGTGTCTATGTGTATGTGTGTGTCTATGAGTGTGTATGTATTTATGTGTATGTATGTATCTATGTGTGTGTATGTGTATGCATGTATGTATGCATATGTGTGTGTATGCATATGTGTGTGTATGCATATGTATGTGTGTGTATGCATAATCATGTGTGTATGTGTCTATGTGTGTATGTGTGTGTGTATACATTATGACAGTGTATGTAAGCATGTGCATTATGTATGCATATAAGTATGTATGTATGCATATGCATATGCATTATGTATGCATATGCATATGCATTATGTATGCATATGCATATGGATTATGTATGCATATGCATATGCATGTGTATGCATATGCATGTAAGTATGTATGTATGCATATGTGTGTGTGTATGCATATGCATGTAAGTATGTATGTATGCATATGCATATGCAATATGTATGCATGTATGTATATGTGTGTGAATGTGTGTGTGAATGTGTGTGTACATGTGTCTGTATGTGTGTATGCATGTGTATGTGTGTGTATGCATCATTATGTGTGTATGTGTGTGTATGTGTGTGTATGTGTGTGTATGTGTGTGTGTCTATGTGTATGTGTGTGTATCTATGAGTATGTATGTGTTCATGTGTGTGTATGTGTCTATGTGTGTATGTATCTGTGTGTGTGTGTATGTATCTATGCATGTGCATTATGTATGCATATAAGTATGTATGTACATTATATGCATATGCATATGCATTATGTATGCAAATGTATGCATGTATGTGTTTATGTGTGTATGTCTCTCTATGTGTGTGTATGCATATATGTGTGTGTATGTGTGTGTATATGTGTCTGTATGTGTGTGTATGCATGTGTATGTGTGTATGTGTCTATGTGTGCATGTGTGTGTACATACTATATGTGTGTGTGTCTATGTGTATGTGTGTGTACCTATGAGTGTGTATGTGTTTATGTGTGTATGTGTCTATGTGTGTGTATGTGTTTATGTGTGTACGTGTATGCATGTATGTGTATGTGTGTGTATGTCTCTCTATGTGTGTGTGTATGCATATGTGTGTGTGTATGCATATGTGTGTGTGTATGCATATGTGTGTGTGTATATGTGTGTCTATGTGTGTATGCATGTGTATGTGTGTGGATGCATCATTATGTGTGTATGTGTCTGTGTGTGTATATGTGTGTGTATGTGTGTGCGCGTCTATTTGTGTGTATGTGTGTGCGCGTCTATGTGTATGTGTGTGTGTCTATGAGTGTGTATGTTTGGATGTGTGTGTGTATGAATGTGTGTCTATGAGTGTGTATGTTTGGATGTGTAAGTGTATATGTGTGTCTATGTGTGTATGCATGTGTATGTGTGTGAATGCATCATTATGTGTGTGCATGTGTATATGTGTGTGCATGTGTATGCATTATGTGTGCATGTGTGTATGTGTATGCATTATGCATTGTGTATGTGTGTCTATGTGTGTGTATTTGTGTGTATGTGTGTGTGTCTATGCGTATGTGTGTGTGTGTCTATGCGTGTATATGTGTGTGTACATATGTATGTGTGTGCATGTGGATGTGTGTGTGCATGTGTATATGTGTGTGCATGTGTATGCATTATGTGTGCATGTGTGTATGTGTATGCATTATGCATGTGTATGTGTGTGTGCATGTACCTGTGTGCATGTATCTGTGTGCATGTGTATATGTGTGTGCATGTGTATGCATTATGTGTGTGTGTCTATGTGTATGTGTGTGTGTGTGTCTATGCGTGTATATGTGTGTGTACATATGTATGTGTGTGTGCATGTATATGTGTGTGCATGTGTATATGTGTGTGCATGTGTATGCATTATGTGTGCATGTGTGTATGTGTATGCATTACGCATTGTGTATGTGTGTCTATGTGTGTGTATTTGTGTGTGTGTGTGTGTGTGTATCTATGCGTATGTGTGTGTGTGTCTATGCGTGTATATGTGTGTGTACATATGTATGTGTGTGTGCATGTGTATGTGTGTGTGCATGTATATGTGTGTGCAAGTGTATATGTGTGTGCATGTGTATGCATTATGTGTGCATGTGTGTATGTGTATGCATTATGCATGTGTGTGTGTGTGCATGTATATGTGTGTGCATGTGTATATGTGTGTGCATGTGTATGCATTATGTGAGTGTGTGTCTATGCGTATGTGTGTGTGTCTATGCGTGTATATGTGTGTGTACATATGTATGTGTGTGTACATGTATATGTGTGTGCATGTGTATATGTGTGTGCATGTGTATGCATTATGTGTGCATGTGTGTATGTGTATGCATTATGCATTGTGTATGTGTGTCTATGTGTGTATTTGTGTGTATGTGTGTGTGTGTGTCTATGCGTATGTGTGTGTGTGTCTATGCGTGTATATGTGTGTGTACATATGTGTGTGTGTGTAAGTGTGTGTGTGTGCATACCTGTCAATAGTCTCGCTTCTCTCTCTCCCTCTCACGCGTGCTCTTTCTCTCTCTCTCTCTCTCGGTCTTTGTGTTCTTCCTCGCGTTCAAGGCCCGGCACAAATGTGCCGGGAGAATTGAAATTTTTTTTTTTTACATTCCAGAGCGTCACATATGGGATGCTCTGCAGTTTGCCAATGTCGTTAAGTGCCTCGCTAACTAGCGACGCTACTAGCGACGCTTGTGGTCGGGGGCGTCGCTACGCCCCCCTTTTTCTTGTAGTGTGGGTTCCTTGATCAAATGATTCAACAACACCATCTAGATTTTCACTTTGATAAATTGATACGAGCAGAAATTAGGGAATGAATAATAAGGGTGGATCAATAAAAATCCCTCGACAATTCATTGTATACACTATGTGATGTTCCAACACTAACATGTGAAATGGGTGGATTCCAATTCCTAGTCCTAATCTGGGCATCACGAGTGCATTCACATAGTAACTAAGGTGGGATTCTTATCCCTAACAAGTATGGTTGTCCCAAACATCTAACTTGGAGTTTTGTAGTATGGTTTTCTCACAACTAACATTTATTTTTTCTTTTCTGTCGAGTGGAGTTGTCCTAATGTGCTTGAAAATCCTACATAGAATCTAGGAGAATTTTATCCATTTACTTTTCATCAACCTTACTTTATTTTGACCAAGTCAAACTAAAAATGAATATTCTCCAACTTAGGACACTTTTCTCAAATACTTTAGCTTTAAGTCTTGGGAATTGTTAATCTTATGGGCAATTCCTAACTTTTCTTATCAAGAGTGTATTGAATTCCATGAAAGTCATAAGAGTTATGCTATTTCACTAGAAGCCAACATTCTTGTATATATGCATAGGATCAAGAAGATGATAGATCTTTAACTCTCTCTAATACTCCAGAGAATACTATATCAATATGTTTTCTGCAATTTACAAGTTTCCTTTACCTCTAATCTTTGCATTCTCATCATTTTCATCATCATCGAAGATTTTTCATTGTGGATCTATAGGAGGCCCTTTTGCCCTTTGAGAATAGCCTTGGGACTTCATAAAAGCATGAAACTTTTGGTACCATTGTCAAGGGGACTGTTTAAGTCCATACAAGCTCTTCTTGAGCTTACAAACTAGACTTTCCTTGTCAAGAAGTACATAACCATCTGGTTGTTCCATATAGATCTCATCTATAAGATCTCCATGCAAGAAAGCAGTTTTCACATCCATTTGGTCTAATTCTAAGTCCTCCATTGCAATGAATCCAAGCAACATGCGTAGGGTAGTCATCTTAACCACTTGAGAGAAGATTTCCTCGAAATCAACACCATGTTGTTGCTTAAAACCCTTTGCAACAAGTCGTGCTTTATACTTTGGAGAAGCACTATGTGATGTGAATTTCAGCTTATATACCCATTTACATGGTAAAGCTTTCTTGCCATTTGGCAAAGGTACTAAATCCCAAGTACCATTGTTGTGAATAGAATCCAACTCACTCTTCATGGCACGCTCCCACTTGACATGATCCTCTGTCTCCATAGCCTCTTTGTAGCAAGAAGGCTCACTAGCATCTGTTAACATAACAAAATCTAAACTTGGAACATATCTATCAGGTGGATGTGAGACGCGTGTAGAACGTATCAATGGTTGCTGAATAGGAACATGCACAGACTGATCTGAATGGACATTCTCTTGAACATCCCTATGTGTAGCATTTTTATGCATGCTAACCAGAGGACTAGTATCCTCAAACACCACTCTTCTCACCTCAACCTCCTTAATGGGATGTTTATGCATCTTAGACTCATTGAAAATGACATCACTACTTCTGATCACTGTCCATGTTTCAGGATCCCATACACGATATCCAATTTGTCCTTCTGGACCATATCCAAGAAAAATGCATTTCTTTGACTTATGGTCCAACTTTCGTCTAAGATTCTTGGGTATATGAACATATGCTTCACACCCAAAAACTCAAAGGTGATCATAATATGGTGGCTTCCCTGTCCGCAGCTCGTGCCACTTTCAGACTTTGGTAGTACTAGGTGAAAGGTTAATCACATGAACTGTATTCAATACTGCTTGTACCCAAAAGCCTCGTGAGAGGTTTGCATGATGCAACATAGAGATTACTCTATCTTGAATAGTTCTATTCATCCTCTCAGCTACACCATTCTGTAGTGGGGTATAAGGAGCTGTAAACTCTCTAGGAATCCCTCTAGACTGACAGAAAAAGGCTGAATTCATGTGAGCTATACTCACCCCCATTATCTAAATGTAAATCCTTAAGCTTAGTTCCTTTTTCAGTCTCAATTGAAGCAAGCCATTTTTTGAAAGTAGGGAATACCTCATCCTTCGATTTGATAGGGTATACCCAGACTTTTCTAGTAGCATCATGTATGAAAGTGACAAAGTAAAGAGAACCACCTAAGGACCTAGTAGGCATAGGACCACACACATCTGCATGGACGAGATCTAAAGGATGAATTGAAGAGTCAATGTGTGTTCTATGCACATTTCTGGTTTTCTTTCCATATTGACAATGCTCACAAAATGAAAAGTCAGAGAAAGATAACACAGGTAAGTAGCCACAACGAGAAAGATTTTCCATTCCAGTACAAGATATATGGCCCAAACAAACATGCCAAATACAAGCCATAGGTTGTTCAATAATAACTAACAATTCTTTCTATGATACAAATAAAGGATAAAGTGAGCCAACTTTGCTTCCTTTTGCAATAACCATATTTCCCTTTGATATAGGAAAGGACTGAGCATAGAAGAATACCTGGTAACTAAGCTCATCAAGTTGACCGACTGACATCAAACTACATGATAACTGAGGTACATGGCGTACATTATGCATAGTAAAGTTTGAACCATCAATGAACTGCACAACCACATATCCAATCCCCACAACATCACACTGGTAAGAATCACCATCTCATGGTACCAGGAGACTTTGTTACATAATTAGAGAACCATTCTCTATGTGGTGTCACATGGAAAGAAGCACGAAAATCTAGCAACCAAGTGTGGGAAAGAGAATTAGCCCTAAGTGCCTCAGTTGGCACAGTACTATCAAGTGTCAGCACATCAGCATCATCAGAAATAGCATTAATTTATTCAATGTTCACAGTCGAAGTAGATGGTGCAGGTAACTGTTTAACATGCCCGTCAACATTCTGTCCTTTACCTTTAGCATTCTTTAATGCATAAGAGTCTTTCTTCATATGTCCTTTCTTATGACAATAATGGCATTCCATATCACTCTTCCTTGATTTACTTCTACTCTTATTTCGCTGACCATTCTTTTACTTGTTCTTGCTCATGCCACGTTGCTGATTCTTTCCTTGGTAAGAATCACGAACATTATATGCATCTCCACTCTGAGTGCCAAACATAGATTTTCTACGAATCTCCTCACTCAAGAGTGTTCCACATATGTCATCATAGATGAGTTTACCACGAGGTGCACTATTGCTAATAGCTATGCACAACGTATCCCATGATGATGGCAGGGTGCATAACAGCAATATTGTTTTCATCTCATTATCCATATCCATTTTATGAGCTTGTAATTGGGAGAATATAGCATCAAACTCATTTAGATGAGCATCAACACTATCTGTGTCCTTCATGTGAAGGTCATATAATTTTCTCATCAGATACACTTTATTTGATGCTGTCTCTTTTTCATATGTATTGCATAACTTCTTCCAAAGCTCCTCTACACTTTCACAGTCTAATATTGTAAAGTAAACATTATCTGGCAGGTGCAAGTGAATGGTAGACCTGGCCATTTCATCTAATGCATCCCAATCATCTTCATCCATGTCAGTAGGCTTCTTTGAAATCCCATTTACTCGCTTCCATTGCCTCTTTTGAATAAGCACATCTTTAATCTGATTCTTCCATAGAGCAAAGTTTGTGCCATCAAATTTTCGGATCTCAAAATGGTCTTTCCCTGCAAGTTATAGCTCCTTCTCGGAACACTAGCACTAGACCCTGATCCACCGGATGTGCTTGAGACCTCTGATGCCATGATGGTAGAGAATTGAATAGAATGATAATGGAGCTAGGAGAGTCCAAACACCAATGAATAAGTGTATCAAGGAGTAAATCGACCACTCTTTAGTTGACTAAACCAAAAATCTGGAAAAATTTCACCAGAGTATCCTCTGCAAAATCAGCATATGGCCAGTGTCAAAATATCATAAAATTGCAAGTATTGATATGCTTTCCTGCATAGTGAATCACTGACTCCACGACATATAACCAGTTCCTTAATAGAAGCCAACTAGGCTTATCGAGCACCTATTAACAACTATCATACATCTCCTATGGCGAGGCTAGGTAAGTTTTATGAGTGTGGCTGAAAACAGCCCCAAAGGTTGATATGTATTGTCAGAGAACCACAAAGAACACTCTTCTTGATGTTCTTGGACATGTGTGAAGAGAACTATGTGCAGAAGTACTCCAAAATGGCTCCCAAAAACACCCCAAAAATGCTTCCAAAATAGGCTTTGAAAACAAAGGATGAAGCTTTGAGGGACCGAAACATGTTCAAGGTAATGTCAACCTTAGTCTTTCCCCTTCTTCAGACACCACAAGAGTGTAGATTAGTGGCAAGAGATTGCCAGAGTTAAGCGAGCTCTGGGGGAACAATACTAGGATGGGTGACCTCCCAGGAAGTACTGGGAACCTTTATATTCCTTGATCGTTGAGGTCCTCCTTCGCGCGCAGCCAACGGCACCAACGTTGACTTCGGTGACTCGGATGACAAGGTATGCCAAGGTCTATGCCTTGGTCGCCACCTTAGTTGTAAGCCTTGGGGGGGGGGGGTGTGCTCGCTTCGCTCATACAAAAGGAAAAATATTTTGCCTCGAACTGCTCTGATACTAGTGAAGTATTTCAATGGCAATGCACCAGAGTGCGCTCTCCTTCTCGGGAGCTCCAGGACGATACACTTGGAGTAGAAAACCGAGCTCTAAGGTGGCACATAGTACTCCGCACAGAGGTTGTAGAATACTCAGAAAACACAGTACACATGGAGCATGAAGACAGACTTCTTAGGTCTTACAAATGTGGTGGAACTTACAGTCCATGACTCACCAAGCCACTATATGTTTTATTAAAGAACATATACAAAGACGTGTCCAGTGGCCATTTGGCCTTTCACATGGACACTAATGGTAACAACTTTAAAAGAATCTCAACCAATAACCACAATGCCTTATATCCCTTACTAGTTATTCTTGCATGCATGAAAACCATAAAAATAGAATTAGATTAGCTCACATTTAATTGTATATATATTAAATAGAAAAATTACATCATTAGGTAAACAAATAATATCCTAGAATATCGTTTATAATCCAAGCCACAATTTCATGAAACATAATGTGTCTTTCATTAATGCCTTTTGATACATCAATGACATTAAGCTCTCCATACACTACAAGGAATACGGGGGCGAAGGTATGGTTAACACCACACATTTGCATCACTACATGATCGTGCATTTCATTGGACTAGGTGTCAAGTGCACATCGTCATCTAAATGACATTAATCTCAGTGTCATTTTTTACTTTGATAGTGATGTTCAAGAGAGCATCACCACATTATCTTTGCTTATGTGATTCAAAAGCTAGATTCACATATGCCACGCTCAAGTGCATCCCATGTGATTAAAGTAAAAAAAAGATATTGGATTGCTCTTTGATCATCATTTTATGTAGAACTGATTGAAGAGCTATCCAATGTTCAAATCTACCCTGCATTTATGAGCTCCAACATTCTCTTTTTGAATCTCTCTCTTTTCTAATCTTTCTCTTATTCTCTCTCTCTCTCTCTCTCCCTTTTTTTCTTCCTTTTTCTCTTTCAATTTTTATCCATGCCAAGCTTCTACACAATTTTTCTTCTACTAAGCCATGCTGACTAAGAAAAAAAAAATTCATTTCTATCACATAATATATATGGATCACTCATAAAGACTGCTTTGTAGATCCCAAGCTTCCTAAGTGGAAGATTATGAGATCATGTTCCATGGTTGCAAATGGATGTAGCTAGAAATGAAATTCCTTTTGTTGCAAAAATCCAAAGAGAGTGGTAGAAAATGTCTCAAGGAAGAAAAAAATCACCTATGAAGTCACATGGAAAGACTATCCCTAAAATGATGATGATGAGGTATATGAGCTTTATATATATATATATATATAAATATAAATATATATATATATATATATATATATATATATTGCATTTAGTCCTCTTCTCATCATTGTATGTGTTGACTTCAATAACTTTGTCTTCAAGTGCAAATGCATCACTTACATTCAACACAAATCAGTAGCCACTAGAATTAAGGAGGATCATGATACGTGCAGATACATACAAATCATGCAGATATATATTACAAACACACACACACACACACACATATATATATATATATATATATATAAATATATATATATATATATATATATATATATATATATATATATATATATATATATATATATATATATATATATATATATATATGTGTGTGTGTGTGTGTGTGTATATATATATATATATATATATATATATATATATATATATATATATATATATATATATATATATATATATATATATATATATATATATATATATATATATATATATATATATATATATATATATATATATATACACACACACACACACACACTCACACACATTGCATATAGTCCTCTTCTTATCATTGTATGCATTGATTTCCATAACCTCATCTTCAAGTGCAAAATCACCTTATTTGACCACAACATCATTGACTATTCACATCAATGAGAACCATATAATAATTAAATATCAAAAAAGAGTAAATATAATAGGATTTTAGGTATAGAAATATACAAGAAAAGTGTATAACAATTTACATATATACAAATTTAGTATTCTCTGCTGTAGATTCGACTTTGCATTTATTTGAGAAAAGACTCCACCACTTGCTAGAAAGATTTTTCTCCTCCTAACCTAATGCCTCTCTATATATATCTATGCATATCAATGAGGACCACAATACCTATATAGATACATACACATCATTCAGATATACATACATATCTATAAAACACACATGTAGATGCATACATATGACACACATGCATACATAGTCGTAAACACATATGCATGTATATATATATATATATATATATATATATATATATATATATATATATATATGTATATATATATATATATATATATATATATATGTGTGTGTGTGTGTGTGTGTGTGTGTGTGTGTGTATGTAGACATACACATGCATAGATTACACTCATATCCATATACATACACACATATCACACACATGCATACATATATGGGAGAGATTTTTTTCCTAAAAATTGAGGATATGTACAAAATTGTAGGCATACTGATCAGCTTCAAATTGTAACTTAAAACAAAATCTTTCATCTTTGGGGTGGGATTCACCTTGTATTGCATTTGAATAAATGTGTATCTATTGTCTGATACCCATTCAAATGATTCAAGTTAACAATCCTTTCAATTTATGAAGTTATAGAACTCTTTGGTAAAAACTTAAGCTCTATCCTTGAGCATAATCTTCTAACCTACAAGTCTATTCTAGTCATGTGTTTTCATTATTACCATCATTTTGGTAAGACATCAATTGTGTCTCATCCTCATTGTCTTTATTGATTTTTGTTTTCTCTTTCAATGTTAAATCTATGTTCTCATAAATGCCAGGATCTCAAGATAGAGTAATATCTATTTCTGATGGTTCTTCTTTATCATATGTAGAATCAAAGTCTAGAGTATTATAATTCTCATCAAGTAGATTTTTATTGCTATCATGTATATTGATTCTAGTTTCTCTATGAGATGGCGATAAATCAATATTTTATGATGAATCATCAACATGACTTTCTTCAATCTTTCTAACAATAAAGTTGTCAAACAATGATGGAAATCTAGATTGACCATGAATGACTTGCCACCAAGGATGAGCATAAGGGTTTTTATAAAAAATGCTTGTTCAATATGCCTAGGAAGAATACACGGTTCTCTAGTTAATCACATTAGTTTCAAAGAGTCAATTGCCCCAAACCCAGATAATTCCCTTCTCAATGTGAAAATCCACATAATCAATAACTTTGATTCTAATATGTTTTACATAAGCCCACATTTTTGTGAATATTCGAGCCTGCAATGAAAAATAAATTTTTAGAGGAAAACTAATATACATATATGTGTGAAAATAGAACATTATCTTTCTGTCATAACCTATCATTGACTCCCTTTGCTCATCTGAGGTTCATTCATTATTTGCATTGATGTGTTGCATACAAGTATATAGCCAATCTCTGAAATGAGATATATTTGTATTCTAATTACCATCAAGATTACATTTATATCTTTTGTTTCTCCATCCTTTATTTTCAAGTTTTTGAGTTTCCTATTCATTCTCAGTAAAAAAATTCTTGCATTCATCCACTATTATATACAATGAAAGAAGAAATATCACTTTTTTCTTGCAAGATGCATTAAAATGGAACTTCCTTGCCTGGTAAAATCGCATCTTTTAATTTTCATGAAGACTTGTTAGTCCATGCATGTGGAGATTCTTCATGAAATGTTTCAAGGTATTCACCAACATATTACACACACTCCTCAAGCATGCATCCCTTTACCCAAGATCCTTTTGATTTTGCTCTTTATCACACTATCCTTTTAATATGCCCATAAATTGCGCGACCC
>CM035410.1:45713056-45718056 GCA_020310875.1 Ceratopteris richardii
TGCTAAGTACTTGCACGTTGGAAGTTGTATAAGAGTTTTCTATGACAAAACTCCACAGGTTGCTCTCTCTGTAAAGAGCAACATTAGTTACATGGAGAATCCAATACTTATGGTATTGTTGGGAGTAGGGAAAAAAATACTCTTTGAGTTTTTTTGTTCAATTGTTCTATTTGAAATTTTGTGTAGATGAATATGTATACATATGCTCATCACATACTCTATGCTTGCGTGTTAGTAGCATTACTTATATGAAGACTTCAATACTTTTGGTATTGTTGGGTGAAGAGGACGAAAGTACTCTATGTTTATTTTGTCAATTTCTTTACTTGAATTTGTTTATGTGAATATTTATAGATATGCTCATGATTTATCACATGCTAAGTACGTTCATGTTGATAGTTGTACAACATTTGAGTCTCTTACAGAACTCCACAAGTTGTTATGTCTACAAAGAGCAACAATAGTTATATGGAGCGTCCAATACTTATGGTGTTGTTGGAAAGAGAGGAACAAAATACTCTTTGAGTGTTTTTGGTCAATTGTTCTATTTGAAATTTCGTGTAGATTAATATGTATACATATGCTCATCAAATACTCTATGTTTGCATATTGGTAGCATTACTGATATGAAAACTTCAATTCTTATGGTATTGTTGGGAGTAGAAGAACAAAATGCTCTGAGTTTATTTTGTCATTTGCTCTATTTTAGTTTGTGTATGTGACTATGTATAGATATGCTTATGATTCATCACATGTTGAGTACTTGCATGTTGGCAGTTGTACGATAGTTGAGTCTCTAACACATTTCCACAGGTTGTTGAGTCTCTTACAAACAAAATCAAATAAAGCACTAAATGCTTTCCTCCTTTGTTCAAGGAGGTATGAGGGTAGATTTTGCCAAGGCATGGATGGGAAAACCTGGAAGGGAAAGGTTGCAACAACACGCTTATGGTTAACATACCTTCACTAAGGAAATTTGATAAGGATTCTATAATCAATTCGAGTATGAAGTGATAAGTTACATGTTTACAGTAGTGGATAGCAACTGCAATTGTCTAGTAGTGTTGCTGTCAAGTGGTTCTTGTTGACAATTATAGATCACATTCCAATTGGGGGATGGGGTTTTGAGGATTTTATTGTTCTTTATATAGAGCTTTCTGTCAAGGACATGAATTTCAAACTGTAGGCAAGGGGTTGGAGGATCTCCTTAGCATCTCTCTTGTAAATGGTTAGAAACTAATTTTTGAATCTACTTGTCCTGATGGAGTCGATTATGTATGTTTTTATGTATTTTAGTGCAATCGATCTCAACCTTATGAATATAATTTTTACTTAAAAAAAGAGGGGATCCATGGGAGATCTCTGAGTGATAAGTGTACGAGAGTGCTCTCTTGTTGGTTTTAGATGAGAATAGAGTTCCACCTAGGTGCTCCTTGACAAGGACGGTGAGAAGAATGTCTCAACATATAAACCACAAGAATATCTTACTTTAGAAGACTATTGTTATACTTCAGATTCTCATTCCATGATTGCCACACTATTCCTTCAATCCATCTTGAGGGCAAAGGCCATGGAGAAGTTAACATGTAAAGTACATGTAGAAGCTAACCTATAAAGGCTATGTAGAAGTTCACTTGTAATGTCTTCTTCTAGGTTCCTCGAATTTAATAATTAGCCATATTTATCCACTTTTAGATAGACACCTAGAAGTTTTCCTCGAAGAATGGGACAATTGAACGAAAGGTTGCTACTTTCTTGATCTTGAGTACATGAAAAAACTAGAATCTATGTTGATTTTATTGCACCTGCCATTCATCACATACTGAATGCTTTCATGTATGCTCTAGCCTCTCAGATCTGCCATGGATTGATTCTACATCAATCTGGATTGTACACCAGCAGTGGTTACATGATGGCAACCATATTTACATGGATAGTTCAGTACTTACATGATGATTCTATTGCACCTTCCACTCATTGCATAGTCAGGGTTTGCTCTACCATGGACTCTACAATGTACACCATCAATGCTTATTTTTGGAAATATTACTTATCCTATTGTTGGTAGTAATGGAAAATGATCTTTTGAGTGTTTTTTGTCTATTTCTCTATTTGAACCTTTATGTAGATGACACATTCAGTGCTTATATGTATCCTCTACCATGGACTGTATGATCGCAGCTCTACCATGGTCAGCAAACATCTCACTGATGTTGAATTCGAAAATGTCATACATGTGCAGATTCTCTTTAGAATGGCATGGAATGGCATGTGTAAGTCATTTGGGAACTTGGTCTTGGGGATGAAGTTGGGAGGTTTTATTGTCATTTTTTTTTTCACGGTAGTGCTTTTCTAAGGGAACTACCTTTGTTTAGGAAGATGCATTATATGTATTTGGAGTTTTAGTGTACATTGCATGAGTGAATGAAGACACTTGTAGTCTAAGGGATTTGCCAATGCAAAACTCTTTCTTTTTACTTGGAGCTTGAGTTATTTTTATCTTATTTGTCCATTGGGACACATTTGTAGTGTAACAACAAAAGATCAACTTATGCTGCCTTTGTTTTCATAACATTTTGAGCGAATTGTTTTGAGGAATGATACAATTGACATGTTTGAAAAAGCATTGTTTACATTGATCTTTTCAATCAAATGGACAACCATATTTAGACTTTGTAGTTGAATGGTACATCACTGAAGCAATGTCGGCATCTGTTAGAGTGGACATGTGCACAAAGCATGTACGTCAAATGAAAAATTACGAGGTGACTCGTAGTATGCTCTGCCATAAACTATCCACCAACAAGTTCGAGCGTTAGTTTACCGCGTTTGCTTTGATGAACCCATAAATAAACGTTTTTGGGCTTATTGGTTTTGCACTAAAGTGTGACGGGTAAGTGTGTTTGTTTACTGAGTTGTAAACGAAAAGGGCATTAGGTTAACTAACTTGCAGGGTGTCGCAAGCATGCTCCCAGGCATGTTTGCACTTTAGAAGGAGTTTGTTCAGGCTTAAGATGCTTCATGTAATCCTTGAACCTGTCTCTGCCCCAAGCATGCTCCCAAGGATGTTTGCACTTTAAAAGTTAGAGTCTGTTGAGGCTTAAGATGCTTCTTGTAATCCTTGAACCTCTCTCGGCGGAAGAAAGATGCGTCTCATGCGATAGAGAGCTTTTAGAAGATATCTATCATATGAGAGACATTGATATTTTTTTACTGCCATTTCTAAGATTCTCCAGCCCGTTCTCGTACTATCAGTTCATGTACTCAACCATCTATTTTGCAACTTGCAAGTTGCACTCGAGGTGGCGAGGCCTCCATTGTCTTTATTTCAGTTTGGAATTCCATCATCACGAGCTTTGTTGACCAAGGCCTCGATCAACCCGTCGTTGTCAACTTGTCGTGAGGCGATAAGCTCGCTGCTCAGTGCTCACCCACTCAGTGAAGCATCGCGACTCGGGACCGCGACTTACATTCATCCGCACATACAAGAGGCGCCCGTCGGCCATCACTTCTGGATTTCTGTATCGGCTACTCCCCCCTACAAAAGTGAGGTTCTAACTTCTATTCTTTTTAGTCCACCAGCTCTTTTGCACACGAGCCGCAACATGAACGAGAAGATGAGTGCCATCATCCCATCTTCCATGACTGAATATTTTCCTTCCACTTACATGATAGATTGTTTCTAGAAACATAATGTTATAACTTCCTTTTTTTAGATAACAGGAAAAAAGTAGATTAATGAGGGAATTGTACAAAATGTGCAGGGGCCAACACTACAACATATCAGGCGTATACCGAGGCTTCTACCGAGGAAAATGAACGGGTGCAATATTGCCCCGACGTCGGTGTAAGGGTCAGTGTAGGCATCGGAACCAAAGTGTCGATATAAGCGTCGGTATATGCTTCGGTATAAGCGCTGGTATATGCATCGGTATAAGCGACAGTATAAGCGACGGTATGCACCTAGGCAAAATAGTCGGTATAAGCATCAATATGTGCCTGGGGATACCGACGCTTATACCGTCGCCTATACCGATGACCATATCTGCAAAATGTTTTTGGGTAGAGTGTGTTGTCTCTTGCTATAGCAACATTCCCATGCTGTTGTGTAGCAAAAGACAATCCACTCTGCCCAAGAAAAACCCAACTACATGTGACATGTATGACAGGCAACAAAAAAAAGATTTGATAAAACCCTAATTCTGAAGACCTAGACCTAAAACATGTATATGTGTGTATGTGTGTATGCATGTGTATATTTATGTGTATGTGTATATGTATTATGTGTTTATATGTGTATATGTGTGCATGCATGTGTGTATATATGTAAAATCCAAAAACCCTAACCTAAAACATGCATATGCGTGTATGTATATGTCACATATGTGTATGTGTGTATGCATGTGTGTGTGTATGTGTGTATGCACGTGTATATATGTGTGTGTGTGTCTATGAATGTATGTGTGTGTATATATGTGTATGTGTGTATGCACGTGTATATATATGTGTATGTGTATATGTATTATGTGTTCACATGTGTATATGTGTGTATGCATGTGTGTATATATGTAAAAGCCAAAAACCATAACCCTAACCCTAAAACATGCATATGTGTGTATGTATATTTCACGTGTGTGTATGTATGCATGTGTGTCCATGTGACTCTCTCTCTCTCTCTATGTGTATGTGTGTATGTATGTATGTATGTATGTGTGTCTGTATGTATGTATGCATGTGGGTGTATGTGTATGTGTATGTGTATGTGTATGTGTATGTGTATGTGTATGTGTATGTGTATGTATATGTGTATGTGTATGTGTATGTGTATGTGTATGTGTGTATGCATGTGTATATGTGTGCATGTGTGTATGTATTATGTGTGTATATGTGTAAAAGTAAAAAACCCTAATCCTAAAACCCTAACCCTAAAACATGTATATGTGTGTTTGTGTCGATGTATATGTGATGTGTGTGTATGTGTATGTGCATGTATGCATGTG